>JAEIFM010000154.1:112500-322137 GCA_018901885.1 Zaprionus kolodkinae | reverse complement strand
CAACACCCTGAAAAATCGAAAAAGTTGCATATTATCTACGTTTTTTATCCGAATCAGCTGCGGATTGGATTTTTATGCTAATTACGAATATCTTATTTGATTTTAGGCAAAAAATTAATATGTCAAATTTTTAAAAATTTTCGAAATTTTTGTAAGGGGGTTGGATGGAAAAAGTCGAAAAAAATCGAAGTTCCCAAATCGATAAAATTGAAATGTAGAATCAATACAGGTTCAATGCCGAGATCAAAAAGCCTTCTCAGAGTAAAAACAAATGATTTTTGGCCATATTAGAGTTAAAAAACGATCAAAAATATCCATATTTTTCACTAATATCGATGTGAGAGTGGAGAGACAACCCTGAAAAATCGAAAAAGTTGCATATTATCTACGTTTTTTATCCGAATTAGCTGCGGATTGGATTTTTATGCTAATTACGAATATCTTATTTGATTTTAGGCAAAAAATTAATATGTCAAACTCTTTTAAAAATTTTCGAAATTTTTATAAGGGGGTTGGATGGAAAAAGTCGAAAAAAATCGAAGTTCCCAAATCGATAAAATTGAAATGTAGAATCAATACAGGTTCAATGCCGAGATCAAAAAGCCTTCTCAGAGTAAAAACAAATGATTTTTGGCCATATTAGAGTTAAAAAACGATCAAAAATATCCATATTTTTCACTAATATCGATGTGAGAGTGGAGAGACAACCCTGAAAAATCGAAAAAGTTGCATATTATCTACGTTTTTTATCCGAATCAGCTGCGGATTGGATTTTTATGCTAATTACGAATATCTTATTTGATTTTAGGCAAAAAATTAATATGTCAAATTTTTAAAAATTTTCGAAATTTTTGTAAGGGGGTTGGATGGAAAAAGTCGAAAAAAATCGAAGTTCCCAAATCGATAAAATTGAAATGTAGAATCAATACAGGTTCAATGCCGAGATCAAAAAGCCTTCTCAGAGTAAAAACAAATGATTTTTGGCCATATTAGAGTTAAAAAACGATCAAAAATATCCATATTTTTCACTAATATCGATGTGAGAGTGGAGAGACAACCCTGAAAAATCGAAAAAGTTGCATATTATCTACGTTTTTTATCCGAATCAGCTGCGGATTGGATTTTTATGCTAATTACGAATATCTTATTTGATTTTAGGCAAAAAATTAATATGTCAAATTTTTAAAAATTTTCGAAATTTTTGTAAGGGGGTTGGATGGAAAAAGTCGAAAAAAATCGAAGTTCCCAAATCGATAAAATTGAAATGTAGAATCAATACAGGTTCAATGCCGAGATCAAAAAGCCTTCTCAGAGTAAAAACAAATGATTTTTGGCCATATTAGAGTTAAAAAACGATCAAAAATATCCATATTTTTCACTAATATCGATGTGAGAGTGGAGAGACAACCCTGAAAAATCGAAAAAGTTGCATATTATCTACGTTTTTTATCCGAATCAGCTGCGGATTGGATTTTTATGCTAATTACGAATATCTTATTTGATTTTAGGCAAAAAATTAATATGTCAAATTTTTAAAAATTTTCGAAATTTTTGTAAGGGGGTTGGATGGAAAAAGTCGAAAAAAATCGAAGTTCCCAAATCGATAAAATTGAAATGTAGAATCAATACAGGTTCAATGCCGAGATCAAAAAGCCTTCTCAGAGTAAAAACAAATGATTTTTGGCCATATTAGAGTTAAAAAACGATCAAAAATATCCATATTTTTCACTAATATCGATGTGAGAGTGGAGAGACAACCCTGAAAAATCGAAAAAGTTGCATATTATCTACGTTTTTTATCCGAATCAGCTGCGGATTGGATTTTTATGCTAATTACGAATATCTTATTTGATTTTAGGCAAAAAATTAATATGTCAAATTTTTAAAAATTTTCGAAATTTTTGTAAGGGGGTTGGATGGAAAAAGTCGAAAAAAATCGAAGTTCCCAAATCGATAAAATTGAAATGTAGAATCAATACAGGTTCAATGCCGAGATCAAAAAGCCTTCTCAGAGTAAAAACAAATGATTTTTGGCCATATTAGAGTTAAAAAACGATCAAAAATATCCATATTTTTCACTAATATCGATGTGAGAGTGGAGAGACAACCCTGAAAAATCGAAAAAGTTGCATATTATCTACGTTTTTTATCCGAATCAGCTGCGGATTGGATTTTTATGCTAATTACGAATATCTTATTTGATTTTAGGCAAAAAATTAATATGTCAAATTTTTAAAAATTTTCGAAATTTTTGTAAGGGGGTTGGATGGAAAAAGTCGAAAAAAATCGAAGTTCCCAAATCGATAAAATTGAAATGTAGAATCAATACAGGTTCAATGCCGAGATCAAAAAGCCTTCTCAGAGTAAAAACAAATGATTTTTGGCCATATTAGAGTTAAAAAACGATCAAAAATATCCATATTTTTCACTAATATCGATGTGAGAGTGGAGAGACAACCCTGAAAAATCGAAAAAGTTGCATATTATCTACGTTTTTTATCCGAATCAGCTGCGGATTGGATTTTTATGCTAATTACGAATATCTTATTTGATTTTAGGCAAAAAATTAATATGTCAAATTTTTAAAAATTTTCGAAATTTTTGTAAGGGGGTTGGATGGAAAAAGTCGAAAAAAATCGAAGTTCCCAAATCGATAAAATTGAAATGTAGAATCAATACAGGTTCAATGCCGAGATCAAAAAGCCTTCTCAGAGTAAAAACAAATGATTTTTGGCCATATTAGAGTTAAAAAACGATCAAAAATATCCATATTTTTCACTAATATCGATGTGAGAGTGGAGAGACAACCCTGAAAAATCGAAAAAGTTGCATATTATCTACGTTTTTTATCCGAATTAGCTGCGGATTGGATTTTTATGCTAATTACGAATATCTTATTTGATTTTAGGCAAAAAATTAATATGTCAAACTCTTGAAAATTTTCGAAATTTTTATAAGGGGGTTGGATGGAAAAAGTCGAAAAAAATCGAAGTTCCCAAATCGATAAAATTGAAATGTAGAATCAATACAGGTTCAATGCCGAGATCAAAAAGCCTTCTCAGAGTAAAAACAAATGATTTTTGGCCATATTAGAGTTAAAAAACGATCAAAAATATCCATATTTTTCACTAATATCGATGTGAGAGTGGAGAGACAACCCTGAAAAATCGAAAAAGTTGCATATTATCTACGTTTTTTATCCGAATCAGCTGCGGATTGGATTTTTATGCTAATTACGAATATCTTATTTGATTTTAGGCAAAAAATTAATATGTCAAATTTTTAAAAATTTTCGAAATTTTTGTAAGGGGGTTGGATGGAAAAAGTCGAAAAAAATCGAAGTTCCCAAATCGATAAAATTGAAATGTAGAATCAATACAGGTTCAATGCCGAGATCAAAAAGCCTTCTCAGAGTAAAAACAAATGATTTTTGGCCATATTAGAGTTAAAAAACGATCAAAAATATCCATATTTTTCACTAATATCGATGTGAGAGTGGAGAGACAACCCTGAAAAATCGAAAAAGTTGCATATTATCTACGTTTTTTATCCGAATCAGCTGCGGATTGGATTTTTATGCTAATTACGAATATCTTATTTGATTTTAGGCAAAAAATTAATATGTCAAATTTTTAAAAATTTTCGAAATTTTTGTAAGGGGGTTGGATGGAAAAAGTCGATAAAAAATCGAAGTTCCCAAATCGATAAAATTGAAATGTAGAATCAATACAGGTTCAATGCCGAGATCAAAAAGCCTTCTCAGAGTAAAAACAAATGATTTTTGGCCATATTAGAGTTAAAAAACGATCAAAAATATCCATATTTTTCACTAATATCGATGTGAGAGTGGAGAGACAACCCTGAAAAATCGAAAAAGTTGCATATTATCTACGTTTTTTATCCGAATTAGCTGCGGATTGGATTTTTATGCTAATTACGAATATCTTATTTGATTTTAGGCAAAAAATTAATATGTCAAACTCTTGAAAATTTTCGAAATTTTTATAAGGGGGTTGGATGGAAAAAGTCGAAAAAAATCGAAGTTCCCAAATCGATAAAATTGAAATGTAGAATCAATACAGGTTCAATGCCGAGATCAAAAAGCCTTCTCAGAGTAAAAACAAATGATTTTTGGCCATATTAGAGTTAAAAAACGATCAAAAATATCCATATTTTTCACTAATATCGATGTGAGAGTGGAGAGACAACCCTGAAAAATCGAAAAAGTTGCATATTATCTACGTTTTTTATCCGAATCAGCTGCGGATTGGATTTTTATGCTAATTACGAATATCTTATTTGATTTTAGGCAAAAAATTAATATGTCAAATTTTTAAAAATTTTCGAAATTTTTGTAAGGGGGTTGGATGGAAAAAGTCGAAAAAAATCGAAGTTCCCAAATCGATAAAATTGAAATGTAGAATCAATACAGGTTCAATGCCGAGATCAAAAAGCCTTCTCAGAGTAAAAACAAATGATTTTTGGCCATATTAGAGTTAAAAAACGATCAAAAATATCCATATTTTTCACTAATATCGATGTGAGAGTGGAGAGACAACCCTGAAAAATCGAAAAAGTTGCATATTATCTACGTTTTTTATCCGAATCAGCTGCGGATTGGATTTTTATGCTAATTACGAATATCTTATTTGATTTTAGGCAAAAAATTAATATGTCAAATTTTTAAAAATTTTCGAAATTTTTGTAAGGGGGTTGGATGGAAAAAGTCGAAAAAAATCGAAGTTCCCAAATCGATAAAATTGAAATGTAGAATCAATACAGGTTCAATGCCGAGATCAAAAAGCCTTCTCAGAGTAAAAACAAATGATTTTTGGCCATATTAGAGTTAAAAAACGATCAAAAATATCCATATTTTTCACTAATATCGATGTGAGAGTGGAGAGACAACCCTGAAAAATCGAAAAAGTTGCATATTATCTACGTTTTTTATCCGAATCAGCTGCGGATTGGATTTTTATGCTAATTACGAATATCTTATTTGATTTTAGGCAAAAAATTAATATGTCAAATTTTTAAAAATTTTCGAAATTTTTGTAAGGGGGTTGGATGGAAAAAGTCGAAAAAAATCGAAGTTCCCAAATCGATAAAATTGAAATGTAGAATCAATACAGGTTCAATGCCGAGATCAAAAAGCCTTCTCAGAGTAAAAACAAATGATTTTTGGCCATATTAGAGTTAAAAAACGATCAAAAATATCCATATTTTTCACTAATATCGATGTGAGAGTGGAGAGACAACCCTGAAAAATCGAAAAAGTTGCATATTATCTACGTTTTTTATCCGAATCAGCTGCGGATTGGATTTTTATGCTAATTACGAATATCTTATTTGATTTTAGGCAAAAAATTAATATGTCAAATTTTTAAAAATTTTCGAAATTTTTGTAAGGGGGTTGGATGGAAAAAGTCGATAAAAAATCGAAGTTCCCAAATCGATAAAATTGAAATGTAGAATCAATACAGGTTCAATGCCGAGATCAAAAAGCCTTCTCAGAGTAAAAACAAATGATTTTTGGCCATATTAGAGTTAAAAAACGATCAAAAATATCCATATTTTTCACTAATATCGATGTGAGAGTGGAGAGACAACCCTGAAAAATCGAAAAAGTTGCATATTATCTACGTTTTTTATCCGAATCAGCTGCGGATTGGATTTTTATGCTAATTACGAATATCTTATTTGATTTTAGGCAAAAAATTAATATGTCAAACTCTTGAAAATTTTCGAAATTTTTATAAGGGGGTTGGATGGAAAAAGTCGAAAAAAATCGAAGTTCCCAAATCGATAAAATTGAAATGTAGAATCAATACAGGTTCAATGCCGAGATCAAAAAGCCTTCTCAGAGTAAAAACAAATGATTTTTGGCCATATTAGAGTTAAAAAACGATCAAAAATATCCATATTTTTCACTAATATCGATGTGAGAGTGGAGAGACAACCCTGAAAAATCGAAAAAGTTGCATATTATCTACGTTTTTTATCCGAATCAGCTGCGGATTGGATTTTTATGCTAATTACGAATATCTTATTTGATTTTAGGCAAAAAATTAATATGTCAAATTTTTAAAAATTTTCGAAATTTTTGTAAGGGGGTTGGATGGAAAAAGTCGAAAAAAATCGAAGTTCCCAAATCGATAAAATTGAAATGTAGAATCAATACAGGTTCAATGCCGAGATCAAAAAGCCTTCTCAGAGTAAAAACAAATGATTTTTGGCCATATTAGAGTTAAAAAACGATCAAAAATATCCATATTTTTCACTAATATCGATGTGAGAGTGGAGAGACAACCCTGAAAAATCGAAAAAGTTGCATATTATCTACGTTTTTTATCCGAATTAGCTGCGGATTGGATTTTTATGCTAATTACGAATATCTTATTTGATTTTAGGCAAAAAATTAATATGTCAAATTTTTAAAAATTTTCGAAATTTTTATAAGGGGGTTGGATGGAAAAAGTCGAAAAAAATCGAAGTTCCCAAATCGATAAAATTTAAATGTAGAATCAATACAGGTTCAATGCCGAGATCAAAAAGCCTTCTCAGAGTAAAAACAAATGATTTTTGGCCATATTAGAGTTAAAAAACGATCAAAAATATCCATATTTTTCACTAATATCGATGTGAGAGTGGAGAGACAACCCTGAAAAATCGAAAAAGTTGCATATTATCTACGTTTTTTATCCGAATCAGCTGCGGATTGGATTTTTATGCTAATTACGAATATCTTATTTGATTTTAGGCAAAAAATTAATATGTCAAATTTTTAAAAATTTTCGAAATTTTTGTAAGGGGGTTGGATGGAAAAAGTCGATAAAAATCGAAGTTCCCAAATCGATAAAATTGAAATGTAGAATCAATACAGGTTCAATGCCGAGATCAAAAAGCCTTCTCAGAGTAAAAACAAATGATTTTTGGCCATATTAGAGTTAAAAAACGATCAAAAATATCCATATTTTTCACTAATATCGATGTGAGAGTGGAGAGACAACCCTGAAAAATCGAAAAAGTTGCATATTATCTACGTTTTTTATCCGAATCAGCTGCGGATTGGATTTTTATGCTAATTACGAATATCTTATTTGATTTTAGGCAAAAAATTAATATGTCAAATTTTTAAAAATTTTCGAAATTTTTGTAAGGGGGTTGGATGGAAAAAGTCGATAAAAATCGAAGTTCCCAAATCGATAAAATTGAAATGTAGAATCAATACAGGTTCAATGCCGAGATCAAAAAGCCTTCTCAGAGTAAAAACAAATGATTTTTGGCCATATTAGAGTTAAAAAACGATCAAAAATATCCATATTTTTCACTAATATCGATGTGAGAGTGGAGAGACAACCCTGAAAAATCGAAAAAGTTGCATATTATCTACGTTTTTTATCCGAATTAGCTGCGGATTGGATTTTTATGCTAATTACGAATATCTTATTTGATTTTAGGCAAAAAATTAATATGTCAAACTCTTGAAAATTTTCGAAATTTTTATAAGGGGGTTGGATGGAAAAAGTCGAAAAAAATCGAAGTTCCCAAATCGATAAAATTGAAATGTAGAATCAATACAGGTTCAATGCCGAGATCAAAAAGCCTTCTCAGAGTAAAAACAAATGATTTTTGGCCATATTAGAGTTAAAAAACGATCAAAAATATCCATATTTTTCACTAATATCGATGTGAGAGTGGAGAGACAACCCTGAAAAATCGAAAAAGTTGCATATTATCTACGTTTTTTATCCGAATCAGCTGCGGATTGGATTTTTATGCTAATTACGAATATCTTATTTGATTTTAGGCAAAAAATTAATATGTCAAATTTTTAAAAATTTTCGAAATTTTTGTAAGGGGGTTGGATGGAAAAAGTCGAAAAAAATCGAAGTTCCCAAATCGATAAAATTGAAATGTAGAATCAATACAGGTTCAATGCCGAGATCAAAAAGCCTTCTCAGAGTAAAAACAAATGATTTTTGGCCATATTAGAGTTAAAAAACGATCAAAAATATCCATATTTTTCACTAATATCGATGTGAGAGTGGAGAGACAACCCTGAAAAATCGAAAAAGTTGCATATTATCTACGTTTTTTATCCGAATTAGCTGCGGATTGGATTTTTATGCTAATTACGAATATCTTATTTGATTTTAGGCAAAAAATTAATATGTCAAACTCTTGAAAATTTTCGAAATTTTTATAAGGGGGTTGGATGGAAAAAGTCGAAAAAAATCGAAGTTCCCAAATCGATAAAATTGAAATGTAGAATCAATACAGGTTCAATGCCGAGATCAAAAAGCCTTCTCAGAGTAAAAACAAATGATTTTTGGCCATATTAGAGTTAAAAAACGATCAAAAATATCCATATTTTTCACTAATATCGATGTGAGAGTGGAGAGACAACCCTGAAAAATCGAAAAAGTTGCATATTATCTACGTTTTTTATCCGAATCAGCTGCGGATTGGATTTTTATGCTAATTACGAATATCTTATTTGATTTTAGGCAAAAAATTAATATGTCAAATTTTTAAAAATTTTCGAAATTTTTGTAAGGGGGTTGGATGGAAAAAGTCGAAAAAAATCGAAGTTCCCAAATCGATAAAATTGAAATGTAGAATCAATACAGGTTCAATGCCGAGATCAAAAAGCCTTCTCAGAGTAAAAACAAATGATTTTTGGCCATATTAGAGTTAAAAAACGATCAAAAATATCCATATTTTTCACTAATATCGATGTGAGAGTGGAGAGACAACCCTGAAAAATCGAAAAAGTTGCATATTATCTACGTTTTTTATCCGAATCAGCTGCGGATTGGATTTTTATGCTAATTACGAATATCTTATTTGATTTTAGGCAAAAAATTAATATGTCAAATTTTTAAAAATTTTCGAAATTTTTGTAAGGGGGTTGGATGGAAAAAGTCGAAAAAAATCGAAGTTCCCAAATCGATAAAATTGAAATGTAGAATCAATACAGGTTCAATGCCGAGATCAAAAAGCCTTCTCAGAGTAAAAACAAATGATTTTTGGCCATATTAGAGTTAAAAAACGATCAAAAATATCCATATTTTTCACTAATATCGATGTGAGAGTGGAGAGACAACCCTGAAAAATCGAAAAAGTTGCATATTATCTACGTTTTTTATCCGAATCAGCTGCGGATTGGATTTTTATGCTAATTACGAATATCTTATTTGATTTTAGGCAAAAAATTAATATGTCAAACTCTTGAAAATTTTCGAAATTTTTATAAGGGGGTTGGATGGAAAAAGTCGAAAAAAATCGAAGTTCCCAAATCGATAAAATTGAAATGTAGAATCAATACAGGTTCAATGCCGAGATCAAAAAGCCTTCTCAGAGTAAAAACAAATGATTTTTGGCCATATTAGAGTTAAAAAACGATCAAAAATATCCATATTTTTCACTAATATCGATGTGAGAGTGGAGAGACAACCCTGAAAAATCGAAAAAGTTGCATATTATCTACGTTTTTTATCCGAATCAGCTGCGGATTGGATTTTTATGCTAATTACGAATATCTTATTTGATTTTAGGCAAAAAATTAATATGTCAAATTTTTAAAAATTTTCGAAATTTTTGTAAGGGGGTTGGATGGAAAAAGTCGATAAAAATCGAAGTTCCCAAATCGATAAAATTGAAATGTAGAATCAATACAGGTTCAATGCCGAGATCAAAAAGCCTTCTCAGAGTAAAAACAAATGATTTTTGGCCATATTAGAGTTAAAAAACGATCAAAAATATCCATATTTTTCACTAATATCGATGTGAGAGTGGAGAGACAACCCTGAAAAATCGAAAAAGTTGCATATTATCTACGTTTTTTATCCGAATCAGCTGCGGATTGGATTTTTATGCTAATTACGAATATCTTATTTGATTTTAGGCAAAAAATTAATATGTCAAATTTTTAAAAATTTTCGAAATTTTTGTAAGGGGGTTGGATGGAAAAAGTCGAAAAAAATCGAAGTTCCCAAATCGATAAAATTGAAATGTAGAATCAATACAGGTTCAATGCCGAGATCAAAAAGCCTTCTCAGAGTAAAAACAAATGATTTTTGGCCATATTAGAGTTAAAAAACGATCAAAAATATCCATATTTTTCACTAATATCGATGTGAGAGTGGAGAGACAACCCTGAAAAATCGAAAAAGTTGCATATTATCTACGTTTTTTATCCGAATCAGCTGCGGATTGGATTTTTATGCTAATTACGAATATCTTATTTGATTTTAGGCAAAAAATTAATATGTCAAATTTTTAAAAATTTTCGAAATTTTTGTAAGGGGGTTGGATGGAAAAAGTCGATAAAAAATCGAAGTTCCCAAATCGATAAAATTGAAATGTAGAATCAATACAGGTTCAATGCCGAGATCAAAAAGCCTTCTCAGAGTAAAAACAAATGATTTTTGGCCATATTAGAGTTAAAAAACGATCAAAAATATCCATATTTTTCACTAATATCGATGTGAGAGTGGAGAGACAACCCTGAAAAATCGAAAAAGTTGCATATTATCTACGTTTTTTATCCGAATTAGCTGCGGATTGGATTTTTATGCTAATTACGAATATCTTATTTGATTTTAGGCAAAAAATTAATATGTCAAACTCTTGAAAATTTTCGAAATTTTTATAAGGGGGTTGGATGGAAAAAGTCGAAAAAAATCGAAGTTCCCAAATCGATAAAATTGAAATGTAGAATCAATACAGGTTCAATGCCGAGATCAAAAAGCCTTCTCAGAGTAAAAACAAATGATTTTTGGCCATATTAGAGTTAAAAAACGATCAAAAATATCCATATTTTTCACTAATATCGATGTGAGAGTGGAGAGACAACCCTGAAAAATCGAAAAAGTTGCATATTATCTACGTTTTTTATCCGAATCAGCTGCGGATTGGATTTTTATGCTAATTACGAATATCTTATTTGATTTTAGGCAAAAAATTAATATGTCAAATTTTTAAAAATTTTCGAAATTTTTGTAAGGGGGTTGGATGGAAAAAGTCGAAAAAAATCGAAGTTCCCAAATCGATAAAATTGAAATGTAGAATCAATACAGGTTCAATGCCGAGATCAAAAAGCCTTCTCAGAGTAAAAACAAATGATTTTTGGCCATATTAGAGTTAAAAAACGATCAAAAATATCCATATTTTTCACTAATATCGATGTGAGAGTGGAGAGACAACCCTGAAAAATCGAAAAAGTTGCATATTATCTACGTTTTTTATCCGAATTAGCTACGGATTGGATTTTTATGCTAATTACGAATATCTTATTTGATTTTAGGCAAAAAATTAATATGTCAAATTTTTAAAAATTTTCGAAATTTTTGTAAGGGGGTGGATGGAAAAAAGTCAAAAAAACGAAGTTCCCAAATCGATAAAATTGAAATGTAGAATCAATACAGGTTCAATGCCGAGGATCAAAAAGCCTTCTCAGAGTAAAAACAAATGATTTTTGGCCATATTAGAGTTACAAAACGATCAAAAATATCCATATTTTTCACTAATATCGATGTGAGAGTGGAGAGACAACCCTGAAAAATCGAAAAAGTTGCATATTTTCTAAGTTTTTTATACGAATCAGCTGCGGATTGGATTTTTATGCTAATTACGAATATCTTATTTGATTTTAGGCAAAAAATTAATATGTCAAATTTTTAAAAATTTTCGAAATTTTTGTAAGGGGGTTGGATGGAAAAAGTCGAAAAAAATCGAAGTTCCCAAATCGATAAAATTTAAATGTAGAATCAATACAGGTTCAATGCCGAGATCAAAAAGCCTTCTCAGAGTAAAAACAAATGATTTTTGGCGATATTAGAGTTAAAAAACGATCAAAAATATCCATATTTTTCACTAATATCGATGTGAGAGTGGAGAGACAACCCTGAAAAATCGAAAAAGTTGCATATTATCTACGTTTTTTATCCGAATCAGCTGCGGATTGGATTTTTATGCTAATTACGAATATCTTATTTGATTTTAGGCAAAAAATTAATATGTCAAATTTTTGAAAATTTTCGAAATTTTTGTAAGGGGGTTGGATGGAAAATGTCGAAAAAAATCGAAGTTCCCAAATCGATAAAATTGAAATGTAGAATCAATACAGGTTCAATGCCGAGATCAAAAAGCCTTCTCAGAGTAAAAACAAATGATTTTTGGCGATATTAGAGTTAAAAAACGATCAAAAATATCCATATTTTTCACTAATATCGATGTGAGAGTGGAGAGACAACCCTGAAAAATCGAAAAAGTTGCATATTATCTACGTTTTTTATCCGAATCAGCTGCGGATTGGATTTTTATGCTAATTACGAATATCTTATTTGATTTTAGGCAAAAAATTAATATGTCAAATTTTTGAAAATTTTCGAAATTTTTGTAAGGGGGTTGGATGGAAAATGTCGAAAAAAATCGAAGTTCCCAAATCGATAAAATTGAAATGTAGAATCAATACAGGTTCAATGCCGAGATCAAAAAGCCTTCTCAGAGTAAAAACAAATGATTTTTGGCCATATTAGAGTTAAAAAACGATCAAAAATATCCATATTTTTCACTAATATCGATGTGAGAGTGGAGAGACAACCCTGAAAAATCGAAAAAGTTGCATATTATCTACGTTTTTTATCCGAATCAGCTGCGGATTGGATTTTTATGCTAATTACGAATATCTTATTTGATTTTAGGCAAAAAATTAATATGTCAAATTTTTGAAAAATTTTCGAAATTTTTGTAAGGGGGTTGGATGGAAAAAGTCGAAAAAAATCGAAGTTCCCAAATCGATAAAATTTAAATGTAGAATCAATACAGGTACAATGCTGATATCAAAAAGCCTTCTCAGAGTAAAAACAAATGATTTTTGGCCATATTAGAGTTAAAAAACGATCAAAAATATCCATATTTTTCACTAATATCGATGTGAGAGTGGAGAGACAACCCTGAAAAATCGAAAAAGTTGCATATTATCTACGTTTTTTATCCGAATCAGCTGCGGATTGGATTTTTATGCTAATTACGAATATCTTATTTGATTTTAGGCAAAAAAATAATATGTCAAATTTTTAAAAATTTTCGAAATTTTTGTAAGGGCGTTGGATGGAAAAAGTCGAAAAAAATCGAAGTTCCCAAATCGATAAAATTGAAATGTAGAATCAATACAGGTTCAATGCTGATATCAAAAAGCCTTCTCAGAGTAAAAACAAATGATTTTTGGCCATATTAGAGTTAAAAAACGATCAAAAATATCCATATTTTTCACTAATATCGATGTGAGAGTGGAGAGACAACCCTGAAAAATCGAAAAAGTTGCATATTATCTACGTTTTTTATCCGAATCAGCTGCGGATTGGATTTTTATGCTAATTACGAATATCTTATTTGATTTTAGGCAAAAAATTAATATGTCAAATTTTTGAAAATTTTCGAAATTTTTGTAAGGGGGTTGGATGGAAAAAGTCGAAAAAAATCGAAGTTCCCAAATCGATAAAAATTTAAATGTAGAATCAATACAGGTACAATGCTGATATCAAAAAGCCTTCTCAGAGTAAAAACAAATGATTTTTGGCCATATTAGAGTTAAAAAACGATCAAAAATATCCATATTTTTCACTAATATCGATGTGAGAGTGGAGAAACAACACTGAACTATCGAAAAAGTTGCATATTTTCTATCGATCTGTGTTCCTTTGTGCCTCTTATAACACTGTTCTATCGTTATGGTTCTCGATATTTTTATCGACACGAAAAATGCAATAATAACATACATATAACTTAGCTGCATTTATGTTATAGAACTCTACTTTATTGAACCTACTTACTCGAGAGGTTGCAGCTCTGGCAACCCTGGCTGATATGTTGGAGCTCATCAACGAGCCGTCTATTTTAAGAAAACTGCCTGGAAATTTATTTGTTTGCGGCAAATCACGTTCCAAGCTGGCGAAAAGTTGCCAGTTGCCGCTGCCAGTTGTCGTTTTGGCCAGTTGCCTGTTGCCACTTCCAAATGCCGAGCGACATTATTTGCCTACGTGAGTGTGTAGCGGAGTCGGTGATGGCGATGGGGATGGCGGGAAGAGGGAAGAGGGGAGGAGTCATTAGGCTGGGCATTAACGGGCAGCGCGTGTGGAGCAGTCTACCGGGCCAGTTCCAGTTCCTTGCAAGAGCAGGAGAACTAATGTATGCCTCAATTTTGTTTGATTAGCGGCAAAATGAATGAACTAGCGAATGGCACAAGAATAGTGAAGAGAACAAAATGAAGGAATAACAAGAACAAATTATGTCGAATCGCTTCTACCCTTGCAGATCGTTTGTTCATATTAAAGTTTAAAAATACTGAAGTTAATTTGCTTTAAGTTAAGATCTACATTCCCATAGTAAGTGTGGAGAAATATACTTAAAGAACACAGAAAAATTATAAATTCCCAACAGAAATTCGTTTTGAAATTCGATAAAGAAATCACTACATATGTGATTTAAATTCAATTTCATTATAAAGCCATAAATTCAATCATGTAGCTTAATTTGTTTGGACTTTTCTATATTCGAAATACCCGGTTTATGTTTGTCTACACACTGAAATACCCTTTCCGAAGCAGTTGCTGTAGCTGGATGTAAGACAAACGGCTAAAACTTTTCGATTTCCTTCGAGAAAACAAGGCAAACATTCCAAAGCGACATGTTTTCGCATGCAAATACCCTGTAACAAGTTTCGAAAGGCAGTTGATTAAGTAATGTTGTGAAACTTCAGTTAATTAATTGTAATATGGTATGTAATATAGGTTTAATTTAATATAATTATAATGTATATAGAAATATAATTCAAGGTTCTTTTAGACTCAGCTAGGCACTTTCTCTCTGCTCAGACACTTTTCCAAACCTCTCAAGTTCGTATTTCCTCTAGTCGTGCCTGCCATCAGCTAGTCCAGTTGTACAGGGTATAAAATAAAGAAGCTGCCGCTTGTAGGCAACAACGTGTAGCGACACGAGTGGCATACTAAAGAGCTAACGTACGGTATAGTCAAGAAGTCGGCCAGGCCAGTTGGAGCTTCAATCAGACAGTTAGTCAATAAATAGCAGCAGTTCTATTTGGGGCCCAGGACGACGAGGAGGAGGAGGAGGGGAGGGTTAGCATTTTGACTATTGATAAGAATGGCAGAACGTGCAAATTGAAATGGTCATAAAAGAGAGCAGGTCAGGTGGGGTTTGGTTGGGACTACTATAATAGCTACGCAGGACTAAAGGCCATGAATCTGCCTTTATTGCAGTACAATGAAAGTCTTGAGGCAGACAGAGAGAGAGAGAGAGAGAGAGAGAGAGCAAGGCAGTCTGACTTTAGCTATGCGGAATTTACTTAGGAAATTGACCCGACCTGACCGGCAGTTCTTCCTGCGCACAATGGAACTCAAAATAGTTGTCCTTGCCGCACGCACTTGCAGCACAACACACACACACACACACACACACACACACGCACACACACAGGCACACAGATATATCTAAAGGATTCAGAATGACCACTGTGGTCTGTCTGATTGAATACGAAATGAAGAATGTAAGTAAGAAGAACTTCTACTCATAAATACATATAATACTCAATGCGCCCCCGTAAAGATTCTATAGAACACGAAGGCTTCTTGTTTTTTTTTTTTTTTTTTTTTTTTTACTTTGTGGTTTAATGATTGCCAGCACCCGCAACTGGAGGTATCAATAACCAGGGAAACGCATTACACAGCAATGGTTAAGAATTACAAAGTCATGACAGCAAGTTTTTATTTTTTCCTAGGTACACCCCTTGTGTAAATGGGAAAATGTATTTAATGATAAAAAGAAGAAAAGATGTTTGTAGTTAGCTGTAACTCTAAGTATTCTATACCATTTTAAGACGTTCTTCAGCATGAAGATTAAGCAAAACATAATCAGTGAGTATGATTTATTCTTAATTTAAAATCTAAAAGCAGAGAAAGAAAAACCCAAAAGAATAAGCTGCAATTGTCATTAAAAAAACACGCCACGAAAAAGTGCGTGAAAATATTTAAAAAGAAGAGCGAAAGAACTTGTAAATTGGTTACTTGTACTTCCTGCTTCGATATGGGCAAGGAATGGGTCCAACCTTTCCGTTATAAAAGGTATTCTCAGTCTGCTCCAGAGAGAAATATGAGAATATTTCTACGCAGCGTGGCCAAGCACGTACAATTTAAATATCTTTAAAATATGCACAAACTTATTTCCAGTGAAATTCGTTGAGTAAACCCTTTTTTGCAGGGTGCTGCGATTGCGTGACTTAAAATGTTTGCTTAAACTCTTTATTTTCAATTAAAAATTTTCAAAATTTGAGACACCAAACAAATTGAAAACAAGAGACAACGTTGATTGCGCCGCACCGAAGCAGGAAATACCCTAGCAAAAATGGCACCTTAAAAATTTAAAAGAAATACTTATATGATTTTAATGAAACTTGGCAATCAATGAGAATAGATAGGGTTTTTATTGGATTAATTGGTTTATTTTATAAAAACCGCAAACTTTTAGAGATATACAGTCAATATTGAGCATACGTTTAATCACAAAATATAAAAAATAAAATTTCCCTCTTAGAACGCATAAATGGGAGATGATTTCTATTGAAAAATATTTCAGAATTATTTCACATTGCTTAGTGCACCTACCAACTGATATACCCTCAACACATAGGGTATATCAATGCAACGAAATTCGCAACAACGCGGCGCAGTTGCAAAAAGAAGGAAAACAACTTGAAGTCTTCAAGCTTGCCAATTAACTTTCATGCGGGTGGTTTGATGGACTGACTGACTGACGGAATGAGGGATGGCGACAAGGATGCCAGACTGGGGCTGAGGGGGGGTGGTGTATATGGGTATCACGCCAAGCAAAGCGGCAAGCGAGAGAGGCAGCCTCTTCCTGCTTTCGGGCGATGAATATGCAACTATGAAAGTTTTGCGCTCGCTCGCTCGCGCTCCAAAACTTTTCAGGCAATTTACAAATATTTTATGCAACTATTTATTTTACTCATTATTTGCACATTTAATGTGGGCAGTAGTTGGCTACCCCGAAAAGTGGGCGTGTCAGGCCATTTAGCCCTGGTAAAAGCACTGCCTGGGGGGCGGGGCAAAATAGAAAAAAAAACTCGCAACAATCAAGCGAGAGAAATAATACCTGTTGGGCGGGGCAAAACTTTTGCAAGGGCGTAAACAAAAAACCCGAAATGTTGAATATCTTAAAAGTTTCGATAGTTTTCACAGCAGATAAACGATCATAAAAACAAACTATCGATAGCAATGACTTCTCCTTGATTTTTCTGTTTTTCCTGCAGCTGGAGAAGCAGGTCGCAATTTTAATTAAATTGTCATGCTTTATATGCATTCATATCTCTCCAGTTTTTAATGACAGCCAGATAATGGGGCAGCCCCTGCTCTACCTCGATCCGTGGCCATTCGGGCGTAACTAAGTCAAGGAGCCACATTAATATTTCATGGCTTGGCATGGGGTGCCAGCGGATCCAAATCACAATTGAAGCCTGTTAAACAAGGTTCATTCGGCCAGCCTGTCGGCCAGCTGCCCGAGGCGAAAACCCATGTCCGAAACTATTTCAGACCTTTCCCTGACGTTACGCACTTTATGTGCGACACGGCTTTTCCTTCTCCCACCTCCCACCTGTTTAAAAGAAATGCTTTTCTTTTATGTGGCAGATTTTCTTGACTATTGAATTGAAAAGTTATTTACTTTTGTACGAATTCACCTTTGCCCGGCTTACCAAGCCATGGCCTCGCATTAGACAGTCCACGTACCGCACTCCCTCTCTCTCTCTTTCACACTCTCTGTCTGGCTAGCTACCCCTCTCTTTCTCTCTCTCTCTCTCTGTCTCTGTCTGTCAGCCTGCTACTTGTCTTCGTTGAGGCGACAGTGTAAAATTTTTTGGCATAAAGTTAATAGCATTTTTGATTACTATCTAAATAGGTTTTTGTCCCATTGAGCACAACAATGTTTTGCCACGCTTCCCCGCCCCCCATCACCCTGGTAGTTACAGGCCATGCATGTGATATGTCCCACGCTCCTACGGTTTATTCACTGAGCCGACCCGAAATGCTGCAAAAAAAGAGAGACTAAAAATAAAGAGATAGAGAGAGAGAGAGACACAACAAATCGTAACTCAAGTGAAAGTGTATTGGGAGGCATCAATTGCGCGACCAGCACATACCCTGTAATTAGAAAACAAATGCAAATTCAATTTTAATTTATTGTATAGTTTTTTTAGTATCTACCTCGACTTTCTTCGATTACAACAGCCCCAGTTCCCGCCAACCCAACAATTCTTGCCATTTCTGGATTGAGCGAAAGTGTCAAAAACGATTTCAGTTATTTCTCCCTTCAAATTCAGAATTGATTAAATGCGCTTGTAAACAATCTAATCGAGCATCATTTGCAATCGCCCAAAGGTAAAACAGGGCAGAGAGCGCAGACTGTGCAAAACTTGTGGCAACCGATTGAACTTTTGCAAAACTCGCTTAGCCAACAAATTGGCCACTTTTCGCAACTTCCGAACGAATTTCAATATGGTATTTTGATTTGGCATATTGAGCTAAATTTATTCTGTCACTGTTCATAAATGTTTGCCAGTTTTTGGATATTATTTTATATGTTCCGACACTATGCGAATAATCAATCGCACAGTAAGTAGGTAATACGAGTAATTTCCTCGCTGTTGATAATTATTTTAGCAGTGAAAATAAACGTTCGGCCAAAATGATTGCGAATAGGGAAAACTATTGCAAAATTAATTTAATTCAAGTTACAAATTAGCTTTGGGTATAAAAACCGCTAAATTAGCTATTAAATATGAACATTAAATTAAATTCAAGTTACAAATTAGCTTTGCGTATAAAAACCGCTAAATAAGCTATTAAATATAGCGTGAAAATGTACTCGTATATTCGGTGTCATGTGGCAGCACTGCAATCCCGAGGCTATCAATCAAAAGCTGATTGCTATGCATAAGCACAAGGTGCCCCAAGACGATGCGAAAAGTAATAACGGAACTGTGTGTGCTCACTTCGATAACGAGGAAACGATGAAATCGTCATTTAATTAGCAACACATATCGATAACGTCACAGCTCTTGCTAGCAATCGAAATAATCGAAATATCCTGTTTTTTTCTTATCGAAAAATGCTTTTGCTCTTTCAATTGTGAGGCCTTTAATATTGTCTGCAACTCATAACTGCACACCGACACACACACACACACACAGAGAGGGATAATATGAAATAATGAAGCTGCTTGGGAGTAATCTTTCTCTGCATACGGTTCTTTTTTTTTTTCTTCATCTGCTTTTGCTTCTGCCTCGAGCAAAACTCATTTTAATTGCAGAGATCTCAGTGTGAATCGGGCTACCGTCGGGCCAAAGCCACTTATACATATGTATGTATGTATGGGTGTGTGGGAGTATATATCCTCTTGCATGCCCCTACATCCTGCCAGGCAAACACTCATGCCACTTCACCATTTCCATTCCCACTTCGAGAGGGTGGCAAAAAGGTTCACCTTTTCGCAAGCTTCATTGAATATTTCCCTTTAGGAAGTGAAGCAATGAAACGTCTACTATAAATGCACACAGCAAATGCGGGAGAAGCTCAGAGAGACAGAGAGAGAGAGAGAGAGAGAGAGAGCGAGAAATGGAGATGGCACGAGAACAATACAGACAGAGACACACGTGCACATCCCCTACAGCCGTGCACACCTCAGCCTGGGCTGGTGCTATCAACGCCTTAGGATCTCGCCGGTTAAACTGACTTAAACACCAAAGATTTATGCCCTTTTTTTACAAACGTGCGGATTTTCCAACATCCACACAAATACATACACAACCATACCCATGCATACATGGCAGGGTCTTCATCATATTCATTTAAGTGTGGTCGGTCGCGCAGCGGGAATGTCCAAGGTGGAACAGAAGAGTCGACAGCGAGTACGGTCACTATCGTAGTCAGTTACGGTTACAGAGAAGGTCTTATTGTGTGCATCAATCCATGCCATTAATTACCTGTCGATCGATAAATACCAAGCTATAATCGATAGGCAGAGAGAAATCTGGATAAACTTTAAACTGCTTTAAAAATTTCTCAAGTTAAGATAAATCTATAAAAGAAAAAACTTGATATGCGTCAGCTAGTCAGTTAGCTCTGCTCCAAATTTCATAGCTCTACCCTTCCTAACCACAGAGATCTGTAGGAAACAGCCAGCTACTTATTAGATCGTCGCAAAGGTGTGCTACGAAAACGATATTGATTATAGTGTAGGCAGTAAATGCCGGGTTTTAAGCCCAAAGAAGCGTAGATAATTGGAAAAGTAGTCCCATTACCCATTTCCAAATTGTTCCCAGTTGAACAATTTTCCGACCCAACCCCACACACACACACACACAACTCTTTGCACCTGTTCATGTGTGTGGTTGGATGGGTGTAGGGTTGGGTGGGTACACCACCTCTCTTCGATGTGTATCGAAGCATATTATTCACACCCATAATGAATAAGGGATGTCGGCAGCTAGCAAGGAAGTCAGACGAACATGATGGTGAGACAATAAAATCGCGACTGAGCTGAAGCTGCCAAGGTGCTATATGTAGTACTGCCTGACCCATTGTAGGTTGCTCGCAAAGGAGTTGCTCGCAAAGAAAAACACACACACTGCCAGACTGGCTGACTATCTGTCTATCTTACTGTCTCTCTCTTTATCTCCCTCTCTCTCTGCTTTCCTTTCGCCCACACACTCTTCCTTGCACTGAGCTACTTCTGGCATGTTTGTCCCGAGGGTTCACTCATACAGAATGCGGTCAAGCGTTATTGAAGGCATTTTGAAATCCTCTTATATGGAAGCTCAACTTGCACGACAACCAACCAAGAGAGTGAGAGAGAAAGAGAGATAGAGAGAGGGAGAGGGAGAGCGGGCAAGGACAGACACGGCATAAGCCAGAGTTTTCCGGTGTTTTTCCCCGTGAAATAATACACAAATTGTCAATGTCGACAAAAAGTAGAAAGAAGTAGAAAGAAGACGATGACAAAATTGGCACACTTGAAAATTAGCTCGTTCTTTTTTTGTTTTTTGCTTTACGTTTACGTTTTCCTTTGAATTTATTAATCAGTTGATTCAGTTAATTAGACCCTTTGCCCAGCAAGAATCGATTCGCAAAAAGAGCTGAGACTGGAAGAGAGAGAGAGGGAGAGAGCCTTACCTTTTCGTGAAAAGGGTCCAGTTCCAAAAGTCCATCTACAATTAACGAATGCATTGTTTATTCACTTACTCTGCGCGACGTTAATTAGATGTGTCGGACACCTTGACGAGGGCGTGACAGGCCGTCATAATGCCAATTAATTAATAAGTGTTATTAGCACCGAATACAAAAGGTAGAAATAATCAAGGCAAAAAAAAAAAACGCAAAACATTTTGAAATGTCTTTGGTTTTTGCTTCTTATCCAGAACAGAAATCAGAAAACAGAAATCAAAAGCAGTACGAGAAATTTTCCATAGACAATAAATCTTTTGCACAAAGTGAGAGAGAGAATCGTTGCACACTTTATTATTATTCTACCTTATTTATTATTGACATAACTCAGTCAATTGTGCTGCGATGCTGATCAAACTTGGGCTAGAGATGGGGCATATGCATAGCTTCTAGCTAGGACAAGGGTTATCCTACACATTCCTAGCTCTAACTTAATAAATTAGATTCTTCTTGGGCTGTGGCTTACCTAACGCACTCGTAACTCTATAGAACTCTACTTGGGTTGAGGCTTACTCAATAGATACACCTCTCTGTCATTTTCTACAGGGTATTCAGCTTGTTGTGCACAAACAAACGTTAAATAAGAAAATCAAATAACTTTGTCATTCCTTAATCTCAAAGCTACTCAACTCTAGCTTTGTATTTTAGAGTTATTGCCCTAATAACACTTGCGGCAAGTTGCTTGGGTGGCTGAGGGGTTGGCTGGATGAGAAGAGGAGAATCAAGGGACAACAGATGCCAATTCCACTTGCATTCGACGTCATTCAGCGAAGCAAATAAATTTGAACTTTTATTAAAAGAAGGCACAAGCCGACAGAGTCGCGATAGTCCTTGCAAGGCAAGGCTCCCCCAGGACGAGACCGGTCTGGTCCTGCATTGATTCTTCAATAACGTGCTGACCATGTGAAAAGGAAAGCGAAGGAAAAACTTTGAATAAGCTGCTAAAATGTTTGCCTGCGCTTTGACCGGCAGCTAGAGAGAGAAAGAGAGAGAGAGAGACTGTGGCACAGTGGGCACACTGGGGACAGTGTGTGTGTGTGTGTGTCTGCTATAAATACGAATTACTTGCGTACACTTCAGTCCCGGCGCCGATTTAATGAGATTAAAGCAGCACACACACCCGGACAAACTTCAAGTCTAATGCAGAGTTCTCTAAGTTCCCTCATGGCCCCAGTTGCTCCACCCGGATGGATGGTGGGTCGCATCTGCCACAATTTTCCCGGGTTACATATTTCTTTTTTTGCCGGCAACTTTTCGACAGATGAATGAACTGTGTGCGTGTTTTTGCCGCGTCGAGTTAACTGTGTCAATAAAGGCAACACTTAACCCTTTTGCCAGTCGCGCTTCAGCTCCCCCTCCCCCTCCCTTCCTCACCCTGCTTTCCTTGTAGCGTAGGTTAGCGCGAACTTGGAAGTCAATTGAATACGCTCTGTCCCTGGATGATATGATGAAAGTGCAGTAACCCCTTTCAAAACTAAGACTACTCTTATATACTCTTTGAATTGCAGCTTCTTTGCGTTGCATTGCTGCACTTACTCTGGGTTAGGGTATACGACATTCGATGTTAGAGAAACTGTCGATTCGCCTCTCCTTTCTTATCTTTTCATCTTGAATGCAAACTTGGATAAATAGACAAGAGTCTAAATAAAGCAAACAAAGTCAGACGCACGCACGGTCATAAAGTGTTGGGAACACAGAAGCCAACACAAACACAAAGTGCGAGCGAGACAGAGAGAGAGTGAGCGAAAGAGAGAGGGCGAACAAATACTAGTACTATATAGGCAATGTCGGGGTCGCAGTTGGGGCCCCTTCGCAAATTGACGCTGAAAATTTAAGCCGTTGGCAATGTTTTCCTTTTCCTTTTCGTTTTCCTTTTTCGCTTTCGTTTTCCTTTTCGTTTTTGCTTTCGTTTTTTGGTTTTCGTTTTGCGCGCTTTTGCGTTTTGCGTTTTGCCTGCGCAATTTTGTCTGTGATATATGTGACTTATGAAGAGCATAACGGGCGGAACGGATTAAGGATGAAGAGGAACAGGAAGAGGAAGAGGAGGCTAGGATCCAAGCGATGAGTTGTAAGAGTTAAGAGAGAGAATGAGAGAGGGTATCCCACACTCGGTAGATACTTCAATTGTGCCCGCCTTAGGCACTCTGGCAATGCGTTTCGACAGTTTAATACAAAAAAAGAAAAAAAAAAAAAAAAAAAAAACAAGTAGGTTCATTGCGTGTTGCCTTTGACACGTACACTGTGAGAAATCCTGAGCACGCATAAGTGCCAGAAAGACGTAAATGCGTAACACATGAGATCTGCAGAGCGACATGTGCATACCCTTTAAAAAAAAATAAAAATAAAAAAAAAAAAAACAAATAAACATTTCATTTGCAACAATTTCATGTTATTGATTTCTTTATTAGTTCCTTTCTTTATAGTGCTTTAGTGCTTCAAGATGTATAATTGCAGACTGTATCCAATCGTAGAACAGCGCAACATTTCCAAAAACTCCCGGCGTCTTGGATGGATAACCACCAGAAACAACACCAGCTAAATGTCCATTGACTACCAGAGGTCCACCTGAATCTCCATGGCATATACCCTTTCCCGCCCCATCTACACATACATTGACCTCATCGATTTTTACATAGTATTGTGCAAAGATTGTAGCACAAGTTGCCAGATCATAAATAGATGTCTCCACACCTTGTAATGTCGCCGGCTTGACTCGATGATCGAAACTGAGCGATCCCCAGCCACTTACATAGCCCAGATCTCCGTGCTTGGGCGGCTTTTGTGCCAATTGAATTGGATGTACTCCTGCCCCGTATGTCAGCGGTTGTGTTAGTCGTATAACACCAAAATCATACCTTAAACTTCCATTAACGTACTCGCTGTGATATACAAAGTTCTCTACCAACCGAAATTGTCCACCATGTTGCCAGTACTGAGAACCTGCACGTACTGTCAAATTTTTGGCTACCTGTCCTTCGAGACAATGGGCTGCAGTTAGGATGATTTGATTACTTAGTATAGATCCTCCGCATATTATATTAAAATTATCCAATAATGCGATCTGCCATGGTGTTTTCAGAATATCAATTGAGTTTCCATTAACAATACGTTCGGCAGGTTCGCTCAGCGTTTGCCCAACTACGGTGAACAGACCCAAAACTAATAGAATATAAGAACTCTTCACAGACATTTCTTAAGTCGTAGCTCTGGGGTACTACTCTTCATTCTGAAGTTCGCACTGGCTGCTTTTATAGGCCTTATCGGGCACCATCTACCACTTTGTTTTACCACTTGTAATTACTATAAATTATAATCCGAACTTCAGTGCAATTAGTTATATAGTATAGTTGGTAATATAGCTTGAGAAATATTTCAGAACTCATGTAGAGATAACAAGCTACTGGCGTAATTCTTTTCCGGATTGTTTTAGTAAAAACTTGTATAAGTGAACATGCGTTCATACTTGATCTATCTATGGTATATATAAGAAAAGCCTTCTGCCAAATTTGATAACTCTAGTTATCGTAGTTACTGCAATCGGCGCGTTCATACATACGGTTGGGTAGGAAATCGATAATATTTGATGATCAGTTTGCTCTCTTTTCTCGCTACTCCTGTAGTAGTCGAGGTCTATGCAAACTTTACATGCAACCCGACAACGCCCTGCAAAGTTTAGCTTGCAATTTGCCCGCACTGTAAATATGTAAATGAAAATGCCTCAACTGGAGCTGGAGCTGGATGGAAATGGAGATAGAGATGGCGATGGCGATGGCGATGTAGAGTTGTGCACTTGGGGGTGAGAGAGCTTGGGAGAGGTCGGGAGGGAGCGACCCTCAAGATGGAAATTGCATTTTTTTTTTGGTAAGGTGCACAAGACAAACAGAATCCAAGTGCATGACGCGACTGTACTTGTCGGTGTATTCTATTTATGTACAGTTGGCATTCCCATAAATTTGCGAGTAAACATTTTACTGTAATAAACTCGAGCGCAGTTCCTCGAGCAGGTTGAAATAAAACGAAAGAATTTCTCATTTTATTTTGTGGATATTACACAGAATAATAGAACAGCAGACAAATCAGTTGGTATATCTCTATACGATAGCTTGATATGGTTAACCTGTACAACTTCTTTTGCTGCTGAAATTTGCTCTAGTCTTTATTTTATTCGTATCCAAATGTAACACGCTATTTGGGCTGATTTATTCGATATACATTTTTTTAACAGTTATCGAAAACATTATCACGAGACTGTGAAAGAAATAAACTGAGTATTCAGCTTATTTATTTGCAATCTCACGACGTGATTGCGGTTTATGCCTTCACTGGTCACGTAATGCACGAAGAAATTGATCGAATTAAAAACCAATTCATGGTACATTCATAATTGCATTCAATGTATTCATGAACGAACTCGGCCGCAAACGAATGCTATAACAGGCTGACAGGCTGCATTCATATGTGGAGCAGGGTAGGGCCTGGGAAGGGGGCGGGGGGAGGTGAATTACTGCTGCTGCTGTTGTTGCTGCTGAATTGGGGCCAAACAATAAATCCATGACATTGTCAAATTGAGTATGAATACATTTAAATCTATTCACGGTACTTCGGCCTTCCAGCCCGGCTTGAATGCACTTTGCCACCACTTAACGAAATGATTAATATTTTATTTTATGCATTATGCAGACATGATAAACAAATAAAAATTAAGTGTGGCATTTAAACTGTTGCACGTCGCGTCTCTTCACGTTTCGATGTGCATTTTTCGCTTGTAGAAAAAAGTATTTTTTTTCAGTTTTTTTTTTGCCTGATGAAGAGAGGCATATGAAATTGGGTACATGTCTGTCACAATTTGTACTCATTATCAATATGGCCAAATTGCAGATAAGTATGTCATCTAATTACAGGGTATCTTGCAGTCAATTACGCTCATTAACATGCTATACAATAATTCGGCCAGCAAAAAAAAAAGAAAAAAAAACAAAATAATAAAACAAAACCCCCTAAAAAACGTGCACTAGCCTTAAGAGTATTCGTTGCTTTTATACCCTGCCATTTTATTTATTGTTTACCCCCCGGACTCGTATTTAACAACTTTACGACCGACTCCCACTGACCCGACTTGTCTTTTTATGGCAAACAATCGAACTGAATCGCAGAATGGCAAACACACATTGTACATTGTATATACACTCATTGTTGATGGCCACCAGGGGCGCAGGGTATAAAAACAATTCGGGGTTAATTACAATTATTTACACACAATGACATCAATGATTATGCTGTTGATTGTTATGACTCAATTAATGAGCTCCGCGAATACAACAACAACAAAAAAACAGAAAAGGAAAAAAAGGCAATAACAATATAAAAAGCGTTACATTTTTTCTTCTTTTTTTGCGAGTAAAACATTAATACTCTTACGGATGCTTGGCAGCCATAATAATGGTAATAATAATAGCAAAGTCAAGGTCGTCATAGAAACGACATTGAGTGTGGTCATGTTTCAGCTGAAGCTGTGCTACGATTAAGACAAAAACTCTGGGGAACTTTTGATATATTTAACTTTTTTCTATCCTTGTATCAAACTCTTAAATTGGTCTATAAGCAGTATCTTATTTAGCCGTTACTAAAACTAGTCGGAAAGAAGCAGCGCCTCTCCCTTTTGGTTTATTTGAACATAGTTTACGTTCCACCCATTCTACGTTCCATTTCCTCGAGCAATATATTATTCATTTGGGTAGTTTACTTTACTAGATTATTTTACGAAAATAATTTAGTATCCTCACTTCATAACTTTCTTAAAAATCAAACGATTTTCGTCGGGTAAAGCATTTTCAGTTCTAGAATAGAATGGCTTGATAATTTTTGCAATTTTAACAATTCAACAAAATTTTGAATTTTTGTGATTTTAACAATGGTCCCCCCTGTGATATTTTCAGAAATATTTTTTCTTAAAAATTTTAAATCGCTAGCTTTTACGTTTAATCGATTGCGGGGGTCAAAATCAGGATAAAACAAGTGTTTAAAATTATTTTAGAGAATACTTAATTTTTGGCCAAAAATCATGTCAAAGTCGACAAAAAATTTGACATGTAAGACCCTTGGCAGGACCACTTTTACACAGGACAATTTTAACAATTCAACAAAATTTTTAATTTTTGAGCAAGAATAAACTTTATGTGGTCGCAGATGTATCTTTCTGCCTGTAACGCACATTCCGAAAAACTCAATAGACCATGTACTTTTTTAAAATCCATCGACTAAGTATGCTTTAAAGTTTATTATCAAAGTGTAGATCACAGCGAGCCGTACCTTATAATAAGCACAAATCGAACCTTGTATCGCAGTGTCTATATAACTTAATTGTCTCTGAAAAGCAAACGCCTCTCGTGCCAGACAGCTTTTGTCAGCCCTACAATTGTCATGTTATTGTTCTAACAGTGACATGTTATCGCCCTAACCGCGTAATGTCATTACCCTAACAGTGCAATGTTATTGTTCTAACAGTGCCATGTTATGCATGTACACAATGTATCGATGATGATCTATCGATGCCGTATCGAGCTTAACAGCGTATCACAGGGTGTCCTCTAGGGACACCCTGCCTGCTTCAATCTCTCTGCTCTGCTCGAGGCGAATGGCCGCACAACTTGTTATTGTTTTTATTATTTCTCGTATGCGCAGAAAAAGTCCAGCTGTGTAATAGCATTATCTCCTCTTTTCTTGCTTCCCGCTTTAGCCAGCTTTTTATTTGATTTCATTTCTCTGCTCGCGACCGACCGTGCAGCAGCAGCAGCGGCAGCGGCAACGGCAACGGCAGCAGCTGTGCGCTCCGCAGCGCAGCATGAGTATGCGGATATGTATGCGGATGTGCGGATATGCGGATGATGGCGGACGGCAGCGGCGGGCGGCAGCGGGTGTTATTTATGAACTGAGCTAGCCCGCCTGCCGGCTGCAAGTATGCAGCGATTATAATAACTTTAGTTCATAATGTGTTTTTCCCCAAGTCCGCATCCGCGTTCGCATCGTCGCCGCCCTGTCGTCCGGCAATTTGCTGATTTATACGCACTTAGGTGGCTTTAAGTTACCCGTTACCCGTCTGGCGGCGGCGGCGGCTCGCCGTGGGGGCCAGCTAGCTGTACATATACCTACATACTATATATAGAGTTAGGGTTCTACTAGTGCAGCAGGGCTGGGTGTGTGTGTGTGTGTGCCCATAACTCTTCTGCATACCTTGTTGTGGCTAAAGGCAGCCTGTCCCTCCTCCCTCCTCCCTCCCTACACCTGCTTGCTGCTGACCTCAGCTAGCCTTCAGTTAAAAATGCATTATCGTAAATCAATGGGGACTATGCTCTTATGATTGGCGTTAAATCTATCGAATGGATGGGAACTCTGCAGTCGCTGCAGGAATTAGCTCGCCTTCTCACGGCCGGGCGGTATAAGAGACTTGGATAATATGATACTCCATGAGCTTAAGATACTTTACTTTCCCTTCCTCCCCCCATGGCAGCTTTGGTATATGATTATGTGTTTAAGCTGACTTGACTTGATAAAACAAATTTCGCTCAAACAATACGAAAGCTTAACCAACTAAAAAGCTTAAATAATTCTTGTAGCGTAATCACCCTGTTGACTTAAAGACTTTACTATTTAATGAGCTTGACAGACAATCGCCATCAAGCATATCAGCTACCCTGCTACCAATCCCTCAATAATAAGTCATGTATTTAGCCAAAGACAAAGACCAAAGAGTACAAGCTCGCATTGTGCATATACTATAACAATGGTCCAGTGCAGAGATTGTATGTTTTCGGCGAAATCGGATGAGAATATTGCATTGTACATATAGAGAGATTATTCATGAAATTATCCTATTGAAGGCTGTGGTGTATGGCTTAAGGCTTGGCATGCGATACGTGCATTTCTCTCTATCCCTCTGACTCTCTGTATTGTCTCTCTATCTCTCTGATTGTCTGTCTATCTATCTCTCTGACTGTCCGTCTGCCTGTCTGTCTGTCCGTCTTTCCGTCTGCCTGTCTGTCTGTCTTTCCGTTCTTCTGTCTGTGTGTGGTGTATGGCTTTGCGATATCACGATAGTGTAGTATAGTAGAGCGTGAAGCTGGTCCAGACTGCAGCATCCTAGTTTAATTAGTAAAATTAACTTGAAATTGCCCTAATTAAATATTCTTTCTCCCTCTCTCACTCTCTCTCTCTCTCTCTTTCTCTGTCTGTTAATCTCTCACCTCAATCCCCTTGCATATTGTGCCTAAAAACCTATCTAACCAGCACACCTGTGCACAGTCAGCTTTGCCTGACTTTAATCATATATCGTAAATCGCTTAACTGTCGTCTATGACTCGATGAAAGGACTATCAATTGTTTGGAGCAAATAAATAGGCAACGGTAGCGTATGCCAAATGGCATAAGGACTTGCATAATGCAGCAGCAGCACCTTCATTGTTGCTACACTCCAGCAGCAGCAGCAGCGGCAGCAGCACGGTGGGCCAGCAGAGATATAAGTAAGATCTATGAAAACTAAATTAATACTAAGTGTTTTACAGTGTCTATAGCAAGTAGATATAGTCGGAATAAAATCTCTCTAATTTTTAGAAATAAAAGTATTAGAATTCTGTGCAATAACAGCATGATCGTTTACAGTATGTTAAATTTAACATTTTTATTGAGTTGAGACTTATCGCACCTAGTAAATTGATTAATCGATAACTTGAACTGCCAACTTATGCAGAATACAGACTTTGATCAAAACTTACAGTTCACACTGCCCTTTTCCATTGGTTTCGTCCCACTGTGCGCTGTGAACTTAGCCAGGGGCCATGCAAAATCAAATTACATGTTTTACAAACAAAGCACTTGCATGCCACACACGCACGCACACACACGCACACACACACACACAGAATATACATGTGTGTTTGTGTGTGCGTGTGTGTATAACAGACGGCTCCAGCTCGCTGGCCTGCTAACAGTTTGCCCAAAATGCCCGAACGCGTTATGCTTCAACTAATTATTCACATTAATTCCAATTTGATTTGTTTGTTTTATATAACGCAATGCGGTTGAGAGAGGCGTTTTGCTTTGTGGGCGTGGCAGTGTGGGTGGGGAGATGCCTGTGTGTGTGTGCAAGGCCAATGGCTACTGGCCACTTCTGAATTGCTGAGCAGCACAGGCAATGAGGGGGGAGGGGAAGGGAGGGGAGGGAGGGAGGCAGCAAGAGATAAACAAACGCACTCGGTTTGCGTACAAAATTCAATTCAATTTTATTCGAACGTTATTAAATAACTCGTTAGCTGTGCATTCACTCGAACCATTGTTTAATGTGCACTCGTGAGTGTGAGTGTGAGTGTGTGTGCGTGTGTGTGTGTGTGTGCGGGTGCGGGTTAACACATAATGCGATCCATTTGACCGATTGTAAGGGGATGCGGGGCATGGGGCATACTGTGTGCATGTCGTTTGTCCTACGAATTGATTCGATTTAAATGCGAGTCCGAGTCCCAAGTATTTACTCGACAGCCACTTGCGGACCGCAATTATTGCCTTCGAATTGCTTTGATTAAATCTTTTTGTGGACGTGCCAATTATCTCGCTCTCTCTCTCTCTCTCCCTCTCTCTCTCTGGCCACTCTCACTTAGTTGATTATGTTCTTCCCGTCCTCCCTACCTGCCTCCCTTTCGCAGAAGTCGCCATCAATCACAGCCGGCCTGCCAGCCTGCCAGTCAGCCAGCCTGCCCGCCTGTATGGATGACATGGCAAAAAGGCTCTGGGCAAGAGATCTGACAGGCAAATGCTTTCGTGTTTGGTATGCGAACAATGGGTTTTTGTATCTGTAAATATTTACTTATTTGCTTTAGACAGCTCTATACTACATATGTGCGCGCATAGCTGCGCTTAGCTGTCAATACGTAACGCAGTAGCGTGTTTAAAAACAAACTGAAACCCGTATGGAAATCGCTTAAAATATATATATATATATGTTTATTGGGGAAAACTCAGGAATTCAACGATTGAAACAGTTACAGAATCGAGAGTTCTAGCGTATATTTATGTTAAACCAAACGTAATAATCCCCCCGCCCCCGCCGCCGGAAAATTACCAACATATGTTCAATTTTACATACTGAAAATAAAAAAAAAAATGCGTAATTTTTACATATTTAATACAGCATAAGCGGCTACATTTATGTAAATTATTTATTATACATATACAAATGTGCGCATATAGTACACATACATATACAGATTTATTGCCGGCCACATTGAGTTCAGTTTTTAAATTCATGAATTTCTTTTATTTTTTAATTTTTATTTTACTGAAAGCGGGAATAAGCGGATATGCAAACTGCACTGCTTGCCGTGCGCAATGAGCAACGAGCACTGCTTGCACTGCTTGCTGCTATGTTGTTGCGCTAGATCTAGCGTGAAGTTGGTCTAGCGATCAAAACATCGATAGCTGCTGCAAAATACTAAACGCAGCTAGCAAAAATACTCTGCCATTTATCGATAACATGTGCACTGCTTGCAGCTATGTTGTTGCGCTAGATCTAGCCTCCAATTGTGTCTTGCGATCAACATCGATAGCTGCTGCAAAATACTAAACGCAGCTAGCAAAAATACTCTGCCATTTATCGATAACATTTGCAGCAATGCAGGGAAAATGTAAATATTCTGAGCAAAACTAATAAAGCAATAATTGTGTTGGCCTTCTAATTCGCGCCAGCAGCAGCAGCAGCAATTATGCTGCTAAGCATGTGTGCGTGCGTGTACAGGGTGTACAGGGTGCACAGACATTCGAGCCAATTAACACAGCTGCAACTAATTTAAATGCAACGCATCAAAACTAATAGCGCAAACTGAATTAATTAAAATGCAGCCAAAAACGCATGCAAAAACGGCAACAAAGTCGTCGCCGCCACTTGCCACTTTGCCACTGGCCACACCGCCCCCGTCCCCGCCCCCCGTGCCAACAAGACGCTTTCAATCCGGCAATGTCAGCCAGTGAGCAGCGCCATATTGTTAACATTCTGTAAGCCAAATGGGCATGCTGTGCGTCCCACTCCGCCCCTGCCAACTGGCACTGCCGCCGCAAACAGCAGCAGCAGCAGCAGCAGCAGTAGCAATCCCTCCCCTCCCCTTCGGGGGGAAGCTCTGCCACAGAGCCCGCCACGCGGCGCTGTTGTGTTTAATTTCTTTTTGCCGACTTGCACCGCATGCAAATGAAATGTCATAAAAATTGCAACTCTGCAGCGCAGCAGCAGCAGCAGTGGCAGTGGCAGCACAAAGCAGCAGCGCAGCAGCGTCGCTGATGGCCACGTCAATGCGCAGCGCAGCACAGCGCAGCGCAGCGCAGCAGCAACCGCAGCGACGCTGCAGAGCGCATATTTTTGCAGCGTTTTTATTTCTTTTCTCTCTTCTTTTTTTTTGTATTTTCTTCTTTTTGCCTTCTCTGTGTTGTCTTTTTCCTATTTTTAATTTTAATAACGCAGCCATTTTCCTCGTGCTGCCGCTGCCGCTGCAGTCGACGCTGAATGAAAACGGGAATAGAAAAATGCACTGAGGCTGCCGTGGTTGCACACATTGCCGCTGCTGCCGCTGCTGCTGCTGCTGTTGCTGCTGGTGCTGCTGCTCCTGGGACTGCGGCATGGCAACTGCAGGCAGGCAACGCAGCGCTACCCAGCGACAGGTTAGAAAATGTGGAAAGTATTAAATTTCAGCGTCAGGCCACACAGCAGCAGCAGCAACAACGCGCTGCGAAGACAACATCAAAAGGGTTTGTGGGCTGTGTGGACTGTGGGTCGCAGCCGCTGGCTGAGCACATCGTGCTACAGCACACACATCGCCCCCATTGGGCCACAAGCGACCCAGTGTTGTTTTCCACTCCCTACCCCCTCGCCAACCATGCCCCCCGCATGACCCCATCAAAGATTGTGTGTGTCTTGATAATGTCAAGTCGCTGCGAAACGCTTCCGACTTGCCACTGTTCCAGTTCACGGAATAAATACCGTTAGGAGTCGGGTACACATGCTACGGGTAGGAACGAACTCCTCGCATTATAATGACAATTGTCAACGCCCGAGGCGGCTGTGCATCGATCTGCGCCAGGAATTGTGTTCGGTCGTGAACCCGGCATACAAAAAACTGTTTGTATGAAAGTCTATATCTCAGAGATCTTAAGAGCTGGAGCAAGTAAATTTGTAGACTATGTACATTAGGATAGTTCGCAGCTTGTGGAAGCAGGAAAATTTAGACACGTCACCTGCTGCGCTTGTAAATCGAAAAAAATAATTATAGATCCTTTCATTTACACAGATTTCGCTGCAGAACATTCCCATCTCCTTCACCTCCAATTGCCATTTGGAGTCTCTAAGTGAACACCTTAACTTCCGCTCCAGCAGCATTTAACAAGTGAACCCAGGCAGTCGCAGCAGTGTACCCCATGCACACTATTGTAGCGCATTTGCTGGATGAAAGGAAATGCTTCTCTGACTTGGCTTGATTATGCCATCGTCCCTGTCGTTAGCTTGGCCCACTGTTACAATCGTTTTGCGGCTCCGGCTCTACTGATGATGACCGCAAATGCCACAACACACTAACCCAAGCCCTGGCCCAGCTCTCTAACCAACCCATGCTCAGCTCTCAGCTCTGTCCAAATACGAGTTTATCTTGTGCAATTGCTGCATTCGTACAAAAGTTTCATTGCAAAACTCTCCGGCCGTATTAAGTTGCTGACCGGCAGATGCGTTTCTATCCAAGTCCAAGTCCGAGTCCGAGTCCGAGTCCGAGTCAAAGTCCCCATGCGAGGCGAAAACTGATCAAAATTATTTGAGGCAAGCAATTTTTGTAATTAAGCGAACAAAGCCAAACATTCCAACTTCGTTCCTGCCCCTCCCCACCCTGCGGCGGGGGGGCTATCACAGGAGCGGAGTTGAGTGCCAGTCGGGTGTCATTTTGATTGTTATTATTGTGGGACTGTTGAGCAAAAGTTTTTCAAAACGAGAACAGAAAAACTGCCGCATGCAAATCGAAAAATAATTCAATTTTACAAAAGGAAGGTCGTAGGTTAGAGGGGTTAAGACTCGCTTAGGGCTCGATCTCTGTTTGGGGTGAGAGTGGGAAGGAGAGAGACCCGCCCTGAACTGGACACAAGTGAATACGATTATATCCAGTTTCGGATGTACTTTGACAGCAGCTGCAGTTGCCGCAAACACCCGCCTCCGCCCACACAGCACATTAGACACATTTGCACAACGAACGGTTTCCAATGACACACACACACACATCAGCACAAAGTTTAGGAGATAGTCGAATGTAAATAAGTTTGTGTCTCGCATAGAAAAAAAAAGAAGAAGGAGAACTTTGCCAGCTCATTCAGTGTCGGGTAGCTGCTGCTTCTTATTACAGACTATCTAGTCCTCCTCCTGCCCCTTCTCCTACCATAAAAGAAGGCGCCTATTGCCACACCCACCTAACCACCTTCCCACACCCCACATACCCTGCTATCTCCCTCTCTATTCGCATGCTTGACAAAAAATAATTGTTCCCAACTTTTCAAGCTCATAAAACTGGTCCCATAAAGCCATTCAGCTTTCCCTAGTGAATATGTAGTATATATGTTGCTCTATCAGCGTGTATGCATGTGTGTCTATGTGTGTGTGTGTGTGACATTTTAAAACTATTGTTCATTTCAAGCACCAAGAAACTTGACAAATTGTTGTTGAAGCGCTCTTCAAAACTTTTTAATTTTTACGCCTTCTGCAATTGCCGCTGTAATCTATGAGCAACTTTAGAACGGGGAACTCACTAGAAACACTCCTTAACTGATGTTGTCACATGATTCCATTTTCATATGTTTCTCTTAGTTTTCATACATATATTCTTTTGACATTTTATTCCGAATGAATGCAGTTGGAACATCTTTTACGGCACTGTCAATATGTACATACATAAATTTGAATATGAATAATATAGACAAATATTTGCCAGCTATTCGCATGTGCATTTCGTTTCCCCCACTTTTCTTTCTTTTATCTGTACTGTATACGCTGCAAAGTATGCTATAGAAAAGTTTACATCAATTTTCATGGTTGTTCAAAAAAAAAAAAACAATGGCGGCTCTTGGCAGCCATTACAGACTGTTTCACAGCGATCAGCTTTGCGACGCTCAACAAGTACGCTGCTATAACAAGCAGCTATTGAATGGCGATCGCATTGGCAATGTTGCCATGTTGTTAATGGCTGCAACTGCACTGCTTGCAAGCAGTGTTGGTACTCATAACTATGCTCGGTTTTTCTTATTTTGCGAGAGAAATTAAATGTAATTAAACCTAACCCAGCAAATTTAAGCTTGCTCGGTTTTAAATGCTAACAGTAAAACTGTATATACTTCGTATAAAATGCAGCTTTACTCTGAGAGCGTCTTATCGGCAGAGAGAAATGACCCTGCCCCCGCACTGTCAGTAAACCAACAAATTGAGATGTCGAAATCGACTCGTGTTTTTTTTTTTTGGTTCAACCAAATTAGCATAAGCGGCTTAAATCAATGCCAGGCAACTTGCAGGGTGCCTGCAAGTCGGGTCAATCTCGACAGCGGACATTCTCACTCATTTGTAGTTATCGTTATAGAATAAAAATTTTACGTTTGTCCCAAACACGCTGAGGCGGACAAACACACACACACACTCACATGAAATAGAAAAAATGCTTGTTGCGTGTAACACACACACACACACACGCACACACATGCCAAATTCCTCGGACGCCGTTGGAAATGGCAAAAGCTGTAAAAGAAATTTGCATTTTTATAACAACTTAAGTCACTTTCCATAAGGACTTTCCTTGAACTGTGCTTGCCTTATACAAAGTTTTGCATGCGTGCAGCAGAGCGTGGCCCCGCCCCGCTCCGCCCACACCGCAACCACCGCCTACTTGCCTGCATATCGGCATATGTATCTAACTACGTATGTGTGTGTGCGTGTGTGGCATGTGTGTGTGTGTGTTTGTGTGTGGCGTGTGCGGGTGGTGTGCGCCCGCGTTTATAATATCAGTTATATTCTCATGCACTATAAAAAAAAAGAGAAGAGAACAAGTTGTAAAAGGCAAAAAATTTGTCCATTTTGCAATTTGCCGCAGGCGCGACGCAATAAAACATGAAACGTGAAGCAGACACAGCGGGGGGGAGGTTAGAGCGGGGGCGCAACTACGCCAGCGGCCATTGATGCAGCAGCAGCGGCAGCGGCAGGCAGACAGACATTAATGTCGGGTACTTTCAGCAGCAGCCAGAGCAGCGCAGCGCGTTGGCGGATAACAAGCTGCTCGCAGGCTGCAAATAAAATCACCTTTGCGTATTGAGTTATAGCCTAATTCCCGCTGGGGTCACGATTTGTTACATTTGCAACGCAACGAGCGACTCACGACTCGTTTGCACGAATTGACTTCATTTGATTATCATATTTTATTTTGTAACCCAGAGATCGTTGCTTGGCTTGATTAAAGGACATTTTCTTTACATATATAGACACTGCACTTGTGTACTGCTTAGTTCCCTTTCATGCGAGAGCACTGCTTGCACGAAATTTAGTGATCTATTATAGACACTGCACTTGTTTACTGCTTAGCCGGCAGTTAGTTCCTTCATATGCGAGAGCACTGCTTGCACACAATTAAGTGATATATTATAGACACTGCACTTGTGATAGATAGTTCCTTCTCATGCCAGAACACTGCTTGCACACAATTAAATTATCTATTATAGACACTGCACTTTTTTACTGCTTGTTGCTTTTTTCGCAAACAGCTTAGCGATCTCTCTGACCTGCAGCCCTGCACAGTGTGACCATCTTGTGCCTCCAATTACCTAGTTGCTCCCTCGCGTTTTGTGTATAATATGAAATGATATTTACTTAACCCACTCCTCTGCGAGCCATTACATGCTCAAAAACATAGAAAATCGTGGCCAGCAAAATGGCCAGTTAAATGGACATGGTAGAAAAAAAATGAACTCTCTCTCTCTCTCTCTCTACTTCGCCCCTTGACAAATGCACAAACGCTTAAAATATGCAACAGCGCTGAAAAGGATGAAATAACTTGATGCGACCGTTTGTAGACACAGCTAATGTACATTGTGTATGCGATAAGCCCCAACGCCGAGGGAGGATGGGGGAAGTGGGCGACTTCCGACAACGTTTCAGTTTGTATGCCCCTCGCAGTGCTTCTTCCGTTGTCACCAGAGGCCAGTCGAGAGAGAGAGAGAGAGAGAGACAGCCGGATCCATTGTCCGTCTGCTGTCCGGCTTGGGGTGTTGCTGGCCGCGTCGGTTTGGCAGCACCAGCAGCAGCAGCAGCTACACAAATTACCATCGTTGCAGCACTAACAAGTTGCTGCTGCAGCGCAGGCCGCCTTGTCCACTAAGAGTTACTGAGTGATGATGAAAAAATGGATCTGCCACTCTCCTCCCCATTTTGGCCCGAGTGACCCTGTGTGTGTATGTGTGTACGTGTGTCCCTTGCCGTGTGTGTAACAGGGCGCTCAACGTCATTTGTTTAAATAATTCACCGTGACTTTCCAACAGCCACTGGGCTCCCAGCTCCCAGCTCCAGCTCTGGCTGCGACTCTAGTTGTCGCTGCTGTGTCCGCTCCAAGCTTGCATATCGAGTTAGCTTTGGACACGCTCAGCAGGAGCAGCAGCAGCAGCAGCGCAGCGAGGAGATTGTCCTGTCGCTGGCAGTAGAGCGAGAGTGAGAGAGAGAGCGGAGAGGGGTACAGTTTAGTATGCATGCTGCAAATTCCACACACACACACACACAGACACACACGCTACCTACCAGGGCTGCCAGGGCAGCCTTTTTCTAGACAGAATTGTACTTTTTTTTTTCTTCTAGCCTAAAAAAATCTCTACATTTTTCAAACTGGTAATCTGTCCCATTTTTCTGTGCTCAATTAATTGTATTTTATTTTTACAAATATGTTTGTTTATTTGCTTTAATTTTTAACATGTTTGTGTTTAAAAAAGTTTAGCTTTTCTGTTTTTTTTTTTTCTCTTGTCTATCCTGTCTTCTTTCCCGTTTATTTTCATCTTGATCTATACCTTTTTGAAAGCTCTGTAAGCCTGCAGCCCTGCTACCTACGTATGCCAGAAATTTTCTTGCTGCTGCACACATATTTTACTGCTGTCGTTTTCCATTTCTGCAGTATTTTTCATTCTGCCGGAATGCTGCTTAAATGAAAAACTCAATATAATTTGCAAGTTGCATAAAACATACGCTCGACGCTTGAATACCCTGTACCACATGCTTATTATTATTAAATGCAGCATCATTTTGGGCTGAAAGTTTCAAGAAATATCAATTAAAGCAAACAATTTTTAATCACACTTTTGAAACCCCTTCTAGTGCTCCCTAATCCTTTGAAAGCTGAGTAGAAAAAAGCGGCGGAAACCCTTTGGGTCATTGCTCCCATTCGGTCGCATCTGTCATTACCTTTTTGGCTTGTGTGAGTCCCACGATACTGTCCAACTTTCCCTCAGCAATTGTTACTTCCCGGAAATAATTGCGCCAATTACCCGTGTTTCGGGTATCACTGGATACCTTGTGTTTTTTTTTTTCAGAAAGTTTGTTGGCCTGACAACTCCAATTAGCTGAAGGTATGAGGGACAGGCATAGAGAGAGAGAAAACGCAAATTTATAGTATTACAACCCTTTCCTTAATTTTCTTAGGATGCTTTCGTTATATTTAATACGTAAAGCAAGTATTTGTCATTGAGCCAATGATATGTTTTACACTATAGTAGCAGTTTCCCAATAATATGAAACTGTATTGTCCTGACTATAATTCGCTTACGAGAACTCTTAACTATTCAGTTCATCAGCAGCGCAATGAGAATACCTTCATATCTGATTAGATGCTGCAACATCCCGGAAAATCCAAACAATTCCCTCATTGAAACTGAATGAGGGATTTTTTTTTCTTATTATTGTATATTTTGTACCCATAATTAACATATCGTAATAAAAAACGTAAGCTTTAATTGATAAAAATATTTTGTATACTAAAGTTATATATTCCCATTTTTAATCGGTACAAGGGTATAAAAAATGATTCAAGAAAGTTTAAATTATTTTATATTTTTCACAAATCGATAAATTGCAAAATCTCCATGGTTTAAGTACTCGATAGTTTTTTGCGCAGCACTGACAAACTTTTGTTTGAAATAAATGAATATATCGATAGAATGGTATTAAATATATTATGTAAACTCACTTTTAGAATTAAAGATATAAAAATATATCATAAAAATGTCGTACTTTTAATGATTGAAAAACAAAAAAAATATCGCAATGTAAATATATCGTTTTCATGAAAAAGATATCGATATATTGATATGTTATCAACAACTCTATCGTAAATATCTACAACAAACATGGCGAATGCTGTATGTGAAAGGAAAATTAGAAATCAATGTTAATTACATTGTTTATTTAATGAATTTCTATAATTCTAGGCCAGCTCGTCAAGTAGCAGCGGCAATGCAGCGACAGAGAGCAGCACCAACTCTGAGGAGCAGAGACGGATTTGGGTGGGAAATCTGGACTCTCGCATCACCGAGTAAGTTGTGAACTGCTGTGTACAATTTTACTGAGGGTGTCTGTCCCCTTCTGCTATCAAAATTATGCTAATATTTCATTTATCTTTTGACAACTATCGGTTTCAACTCCTAAAACTAATGCAAAAATGCGGTGCCATCGAAAAGTTTGACATGCTGTTTCACAAGGGCGGCCCCATGGTCGGCCAGTCCCGTGGATATGCGTTTGTTACGTTTGCCCACAACGAGGGTGCAACCAATGCGCTGATGAAACTGGACGGCACCAGTGTGGGCAGCCGATCGATAGCAGTACGACTAGCGAAAAACATAAAATACGTGAGTAAACTTTAGATGATCTGAGGATCCTAAATAGTTCGTAATTGTACATCCTTGCAGGACGATTTGCAAAGGCCCAAGCCACGCATTGAAATACCCGCACTTGGCAGCGGCAGGCGAGAAGAGAAAATAAGCAAAACTGAGGCCATACGAGCCATTGAGGCTAAACTGAAGACCCTGGAACGGCAGACGGATGACAATCTGGAGCTCAACAATACCGGACGTGACTCCAATGTGCCCTTCATCCAGCGCTATCAGTTCAACAAGGATCGCGATTCCATGCAACACATGGGCATGCATGGCAAATACAGTAAATCTAAGTCAAATGCACCATATCATCGACAGCATCCCAAGCGACGCTGACTCAGGCTCAGGAACTTAATATCTCTAAGCAGTCATATACACACACACACATACATAAGTCCATTCATCTTTAATTTATCAACACACATTGTTGTTTTGGCTCATCAATAAAACATTAACAGTAAGCAAGCAGACAATCCTTCGTCTATTTGGGGGCAAATATGAATTTACCACGCAGCTGCTCGGGCAGCGGCTGTGTGCCGGGGCATGATACCTGGCCGGGAATTTCACAGATGCAGTGTCGATCGCAACCATAACCGAAGTTCGCAGGATTATCTTTGGATTCTGCCAAATGTGCTTCGGCATCTAGTTGTTCCCTGAAATCCAAGAGATTGACGGGTTGAGCAGGTGATCTTCGGGAGCCCACTTGTAGTGCGAAATACTTACCGCGTCTTACCCACAACTTTAACAAGATGCTCAATAATCTGATCTTTGTCTCGACTATCAATATCGATGAGCATATCGCGTCCATCCTCAAAGTAACAGCGGACAAATGGCGATGGAGTCATGTTCTTCAGTGTAACGACCTGTACATTGGGATTCCTAAACTGTATTTGTGGAATGTTCCAGAAGACAAAGTCTCTGTAAGGCAAAAACAAAGGATTTTAGTACATTTGAGCATGTGGAAGAGCTGCATGTAGTCTTCTCACCTGGCACCAGCATGATGATCCCCATATGTGTTATAGTTGACGCTGAATATATGCACTTTATCTTTCAATACTAGTTTGCCCGCATTCAGATATTTGAGTGTACGCCGAATGGGCTCACGTCCTTTCATGAACGGCATTTCGCAGGTTTATTAATTCAATTTAAGTAGAAAAATAGATTAAAACAAACTAATATTATACCAACAGGCACTTGTGTAATGCGGTAAACCAGATACAGGTATCGATAACAGCATTGCTTGCATCAGCTGTTTGATGTATCGATGGTAAGCACGAAATTTCAAACAGTCGATATATTCAAAACAGTAAGCTGTTCGCTACAGATGTAAATTATGAAATTAGTACGGTGCTTCAACGTTTACAAGCAGAACATATTATTTGTTATTATTTTAATTTAATTATTGCCAGAGTTTATTTCACAAATTATATGTATTTAAATAAATATCGATGCTTGTAAGAATTTCACTGGTTATCGATACTAGCAACGATATTCTTCCAGCTGTGATATACACTAAACTAGCTGAAAACAGCTAATAAAACAGTTTATTTAATTATGGAAATCACACTGGCGCTGCTAAAGCCGCACGTGCTGCGTAATACATACGCTTTGAAACAGATAAAGGCTTTGATTGGAAACAATTTCAATGTACTGGAATCAAAGGAGGTGCATATAACAAAGGAATTATCGGAGCGTTTCTATGCCGAGCATAAGGGAAAATTCTTCTATAATCGCTTGACCAGCTTTATGAACAGGTACGTAACAGTCTGCCGGCAGTTATATAGTGATGATATACTTAAGTTTTACTTTTAGCGGCCCCTGCTACGCCTTCATACTGCAACAGGAGGAATGCATTCAAAAATGGCGCTCTCTCATGGGTCCCACCAAGGTGTTCAAGGCTGTCTACAGCGAACCCGACTGCATTCGTGCGCTCTACGGGCTGTCGGACACACGTAATGCCTGCCATGGATCCGACAGTGAGGTCTCTGCACTGCGAGAGATTGCCATACTCTTTCCCGAGTTCGATGTGGCTCAACATCGCAAACCTGACAATCAAAAGCAGGCCGAAGAAATTTCTAGTTGAAAACATTTTCAAAAAAAAAAATGTTCAATTAAGTTCAGAAAACCAAAGTCTTAAATATTATACTATATTTAGTCCAGGGTATTTAACTGTTTAGGATCAGATTGCAAATCTTAATGTTACGTCCATTAATACAAAATTTAATGTACAAAATATATTTAGAGTTTCATCATACTATGTATAATGAATGACAAGATGATTATGTCATATGCATCCTATGGAAAAAACTATGACTAACGATTCCTTCAAAATTCCTGTTTTACGAGTATACTTTAAAAGGGTATTTGTATGTACATGTACATAGTTCCTATCAATTAAGGGAACTCTAATAGGTTATATATAGATTGTTACTAAATTATCTCAATAATATAAAATAAGATAGAAATACAACTTTGTGTGTTTCAAAAACTTTATTTCATAAATTTTCGTTACATAATACAATTTTTACTCCATTACACTAAGTACTAGTGTATATATAAATACATATATATGTATGCATGTATATGTAAATAGAGAAAAAGATTTATGCTCTTCTTGTAAATATATAGATTGTAATAAAAATTATAAAATTTATAAACTTAACAAATTATCTGCGTGCATGCACACCATACACTTCATTAACCTGTAGTATATTTATAATATATATATATATATATAAATATATATATATAAGTATATGTATGTAAATAAGCATTGCCATATTTTCCAATTTGGCAACCAAAAGCGAGGAGCAAAACCAGTGTGTTTCTTCTTTGTAATTTGTCAGTTTGGTTTGGTATGGTTGGGGTCTGGGTGTGTGTGTGTGTGGGTCTGTGGGTTAGGTTCTTGAAAACTCAATAGATGCCGCGAATCAGAGCGAGACGGCAAACATACAACGTCCACTACATATGCTACAATCTCTAGTAGTAATAGTATTTCGTACGCGTTTAAGTATATTGTATTTAGATACATCAGATATACCATATGGTTAATCTGGCAACTCTCTAACACGCATTGAACAAGTGATTACGTAGTATCTATTAACTGTTACGTTTGTATTAACTATTTGTTTTTCCTTTAACCTTTGGTATCGTTTAAGATCATTATGCCTTTTTTTGCAGTCCTACAATTCACATGAGGCAGATTCAGAGTTCCTTTCCTTTCTCTTTCGTGCCGTAAGTACATAGAAGAGAGAGAGATAGAGAGAGTGCATCTCTCTCTCTTTCTCTCTCCATCTATTTAGAGCTGAGCTCGGTGCAGCCAGCAGGGGATTCCCAGAGATTCTTGATGTGTTCGTGGTCTATTTGTTTGGTGGGCTCGTCTATAAGTCGATCTGTAGCGTTAGAGATACGTCTATAAATGCCATTTTTGGTAGCATTACGTGAACATTGAGTGGGACAAACGTTTGGTCTTCCCAACTGACTGACTGCACTGTGCTTAACTGTCCTTCAGAGAACTGTCTTCTTCACCATGTTTGGGGGGAATTTGGTATATAGGTTTATGGTATACGCTCTGATTAATCATCGGGGCCCAGACTGTTTGGAATAGGAGACAATCTGTCTGCTTCTATTTCCGTTTCCTTCCTCTTCATTGTCCTTTCCTGTTTTCTGCTTGCGCTAAGTGTGTGTATTCTGTTTGTTTGTTTTTTTTGGCTTTGCTGCTTAGATTCTACAAAACTATAGGTAGTACATATAGTATAGTATATACGCTCGATCTGTCCAGAACGATTACTCAAACATAGCCATCGATGATGTGGGCACCACCTCTAGCAGCAGCTGAAAGAACAAGGTCACCTTGTCTGCAAATACAGGGAGGGAGACAGAGAAAGAAAGAGAGAGATTAGTTATGGGTAAAGTTATATATAGAGAGGGATTACTTACTCATAAAGCGCGGCGTCATGCCCAACTTGACAAAGGGCACATAGAAGATGAGACCCGCAAATATGAAGAGCAACGCATAGAGATACTCAATGCGGGGCGTATCAAATATGGGCGCGGCAACCAGATACACAGATATGACCAAGACCACAACGGGAATGATAATTGGCACTTTATAGGGCCGTGGATGGTTGGGTTTGGTATAGCGCATCACGATGAGCGCCAGCATGGCGCCACCATAGAATATCCAAGCGGTGAAGCTGAAGAAATCAATCAGCGAATCAATTGTGCCGTGCAGCACCATGGCCGAGGCAATTAATGACTGTATTGGGGGTAGAGCAGGATAAATAGTATGAGATAGAGTTGGAGATAGAGAGATGCGATGCGATGATGAGAGGAGCAGCTATGTATTATACTTTGCGACTTACGTGGAATATCAGGCCCGGAGCGGGAGTCAGACGTCGCACATGCACATACGACAAAATGTCCAGCAGATGTCCCTCTCGGCTGGCGGCAAAGCAAAGCCTGGAAAGAAAAAAGAGAAGACTTAGTTTACGGTGTTCAGATGAAGCATCATCCTTCTCACCGTCCAGCTGCAAAGAGTGTGCCATTGGCACTGCCAAAGGTGCTGACAGTGACACTCAATGGCATTAGCCAGGCAAGGGCACCCAATATGCGATTACCAAAGGTAACAGCCACCGCCTCCGACTCGATCATCTCCTGCTCTGACATGGCAGCCAGATAGGAGATATTGATAAGGGCATAACACAATGTCACCAACGGTATGCCAATCATAATCGAACGTGGCAAATTCTTGCTGGGATTCTTAATCTCCTCGGTTACATAATTTAGATTATTCCAGCCATCGTATGCCCAGAGGCCTGTATAAAATGCCGTCGCAATGGCACCAATATTCGGCATCGGCCCACTAAATGCATTCGACAGATGCTGCGTATTGCCCTGAAACAATTTCCAGGCTCCGCCGCAGATCACAATGACCACGGCCACCAGTTTGGCCGCCGTGAAGATGTTCTGCACGGCCATGCCCAGATTGACGCTATAGCAATTGACGAAGAGTATCATCACTGAAAAATGAAGATTACAAATAATTAGTATAGAGTTTACTCTCTGGGATTTCAGTCTTCATCACTTACCAATCGCCACCAGCGCCACCATCTTAACCACACCCCTGGGCGGATCACATTCCGTGACAAAGGCTTCAACGGCATACTGTGCAAATGATAAGCATATTATAGCCATTTGAGATGGCTTCAATACCAATGTCGATACCCATGAGAAGAGAAACGCCGGCGCTGGTCCATAGGCGTCCATAAAGTATGCCCATTCTGCACCAGATGAGGTATTCATTGTGCCAAGTTCAGCGTATGCCAGTGCGCCTAAAAGAAGAGACGATAATAAAATTAACAATAATAATTAAATGTTTAAATAATAATAAAATAATTTAAAACAAACAAATTTTAAAATAATATCCTTACTTTCAACTTAAATTATACTTATATTTTTAATTTAAATTTATATTTGTAATTTTATTTTATTTTAGTCTTTAAGTCGACTGCTCTTAGTTGACGTTAAATAAATAAATAAATAAAAAATAATAATAATATATCACAATCATTTGAATCATCTTTTTATTGCTTAAACAAAATTCTGCATATATAATACATATATCACTTCAAATTGGTTTATTTAAAAAAAAATAAAAGCAATATTTTTTCACTTCTAATTTTCTGCATCTGAAGATTTATCATTCTATATATATATTATGTACGCTTCTTTATCTACGTCAGATCGTGTAGAATGTAGGCGAAAGTGCATTTGTGCTGTCTATAATTCATGTTATATCACATATTGACTCGGATGTTCCATCCTCCCCTTCCCCATAAACGCCTCATTAGATCGGGATGTTTTTATTTTCATCTGTTATAAACATTTTTCATTTGCGCAACGCACAAAAATTCGTATATATGTATATATATCTATACATATATGCTACTACTTGTATGTACGTAAAACATATTTATATTTATATTTATATCATTCCTTGCGCTAAATCCCACTGGACGCAGCCTAAATCATGTGATATTTTGCACGCAATGTAGTTCCCATTTGAGAAATAATGGAATAATGTTATAAATATGAGTTCTTAATGACATTTTCTATAATTATACAGATTTTTTGTACAATCAATTTAAAAATTATATCTAATTTTTCCCCCTATATTGCATTATTATTCAATCTCAATTTAATACTTTGTATAGACATCTAGTCAACAAAAAATGAGAAAAACAAAAAAAGTTTAATTTGTTTTGGTTTTTTTCCGGCGCATGAAATGAATGACACCGAAGTACATCAACATCAACATCATCGGGAGCTCGTGGCTCAAATTGAAAGATATCGCACAGCTCTCGGACGAGGGCGCAGCATAGTTGGCGACACGCCAAGGGGAACTATGTATGTAGGAAGGCGGCAAGTGGCAAATGGCAGCAACAAGTTGATGGATGATGGCTTAGTTGCACACACACACACACACACATACACACACTCACGCAGGGGTAAACATATTGTAGAGTGGCCAATAAATAGGTCATTGCACGTGGGTTGTGCCGACTAGGGCAGCAAAATTTTGGAGAGGGTGCAGTGATGGCTGGATATGTGTAGCACATCATTAGTTCTCTCTCCCTATCTCTCTCTCTATCTCTCTCTCTCTCCCGTTGTACTCACCTAAAAGCGAGAGCAAACCACAGGCAAGCCAGATTATGAAGCTAACTCCAACGGAACCGGTACGCACCAGTAAACCGGAGGGTGACACAAATATTCCAGACCCTGAAAATAGAAACACAAACAAATATCACAATGAGAACTTGAGGGGTATGGAGAGTGGTATGGAGAGGGCACAGTACGGATTATGTTGTCAGCTGCTTCATTACGTCAAATCCAGCGATATTGATTCACTACAACAAACGTTTTCCGGCTTTCCATACGGTGGATGGGCGGAAAACGTCATCATTTGTATTGAAAAAGCTTGCATGAATTTTTCCAGTAAAAAAAAAAAAAAGCTTTCGACCAACTGTTGTTAAGTAAACCCCATTCGCTGGATATTTCTTTCTTTGTCTATATATACCATGGTTTTTTTTTTTTTTTTGTTTTCTTTGCTGACGTTTGACTACTGTGTGCAACAACTGTTTGCCACCACGTGGCGTGTGGCAATCGCATTAACAGTTTAAGGTCAGAGTGCAAGTGCAATGAAATCGAGCTATCGGCCAACCCACAACTGTATATATAGTATACATATATGCAGGGTATATAATCAAACAGCAATCCATCAACGTAAACATCCCCCCCCAGCCCACAGCGTCATGTTCTTCTTCATTATGCGATGATTCGTTGTTCCACATTGAGTAAACATTCCGGAATTCTTCAGACTCGTCGGTTGAGGCAATTGATTTTGATTGGGAATACATAGGGTAGGGCACTGCCTGTCTGTCTGTCTGTGACTTTATGACGATCATAACTATCTATAGCGCGCACTATAATTATACTGTCAATAGGGAATGTCGTAAAAATATAAACAAAATATAGGCGTATCTAACGCTAAAAGGCCATTGTGACCGACACATGCATATATCTATATATCTTTACTGCTTCTATGCAAGTCATGCTTAATTTTCTAAAGTCTAGACTATATTGCACATTATTATCGTTGATATTCCTAGATAAACAGCATATCATGTCAAATAGTCGTATGATTCTTTAGTCCAGGGTATAAATTAGTCAGTTTACAAGTTTTAACAACATCACAGCACAGGTTTATTTACCTATCATAGTTCCAACAATTAAAGCCACCCCACTGAAGAGGCCCAGCCTATAAGAAAAGAAAATGGAAAGGAAATTGCGAGTTAGTTTCAAGTTGGTAACATATTTAAAGCTCTATAAAATATGTAACTAACTCTAATAAGTAATATTAAAATATAATATAGTATTCTAAGGGTTGTAACTTTAGATGCTTATTGGCTTATAGATAAATCGTTAGATTAAATCCCTAATTGAATAGAATAAAAAATAAAATAAAATGAAATAAATAAACACAATTATTTGTGTATATAAAGACTAATGTATACGAATATATAAGCATTTAGTAAAATATGTATGTGTGTAAATTAATAGATATATATATTCCTATTTTATTTCTACGTATATGTGTCGTATAAAACATAACATATTTATGCCAAAATCTGCCAAATTGCGCTAATATGCAAAGTCAACCAAATTTACTGGGACAACTTGCCATATAGACATGTTAGACGATATAACAGACACATAGTATATGTATATAGGGAGAGAGAGAGAAGCAAGCCGGGTCTTCTACTACATACCTTCTCTCGAGGTGAACAGTGTCGTTCTGCGTTGAGCCATTCCTCTCCAGCGACTTCCGCATCCCCCCGGTCCCTGATGAGTCGGTCTCTGTCGCTTCGGGCCCTTCTGTCCCAAGAGACCCATTGGCACACATTGTCCCGTTGCTCGTTGCTTTTGTTGGCACATTATGTCCTACACAGCGAATCACAGGCAGAGAAAGTGAAAGCATTGATTAGTTAGTATGCAAAAAAAAAAAAACAACACACACAAAATAATAACACACTCAAAAAAAAAAGGAAGAAAACACCAATAAAATAAATACTGCAATCCGCCAACGTTATCGATATCGATATCGGCGCTTGTGTGTGATAAACAAAACTTTGGCGCGGCGTGTCTTTTTTCGACATACATACATATGTACATATGCCAATACGTACGTGCGTGTGAGTGCCCGTGTGCGTGCGTGTGTGTGTGTGTGTGTAGGTTAGTATATTTTTTGGCCACAGCCTTGGCTAATGAATGCCTCACGCATACGGCGCTTTTAACGGCGGCGCCTGCCGACACACGCATACGCACGCACACGCACGTACACGGCGCTCACATGCACACGGCACACACACAGACACCCACACACTCGCCGACAGACACCGTCACCGTTGCCGAACCACCACCGAACCCACCTCGATTATCTGCTGTATTATTTTTGCATGCGTTTTTTTGCAAGCAAAATAGTTGTGATATTTTATCGCGCATGGCATGGACGGATAACAAATAGCCGAAATTATTTCGCCGTGAATTGCAGCTCCCAGCGAAGAATGTGACGAAAGACTACGACGACAACGACGATGACGACGACGACTATTACTACTACTACTAAGACGAGACGAGTGAATTAATAATAAAAACGAATATCGAATGATTCTGCTGCTGCTGCTCCTCTTGCTTGCAGCTGTATGCGAGTCGGCTAAAGCGCGTGCTACACGGCCGATTTATCGTTGGCAACTGTGGAAATCGTGTGCAGACCCAACGTCAAATACCGTTGATAAAGTTGCTGACGACGACGCCGGGATGCTGCGTTAGCAGATCTATATGCTCTCTCCCACACACACTCGCTTTCTCTCACACCCTATGCGAGCGCTCTCTCGTCGTATGCCACTTCGGGTTTCGGTGTACGTGACACGAGCGCGCCACGCCGGCCCCAATGTGCGGTATGTTGGTGTTGGCTTTTGCTCTGCCTGCGCTTCGAACAAGTGTACGAACTCGAGAGTCCTCGTTTGTCGTTCGTACGTCGCGACGTCGTTCCTGTTCGTGAGTTTCGCTGCTTTCGCTGCTTTCGTCGCTCTTCGTTCGTTTTTGTCTTTCGTTGCGCGTTCGCGTTCGTTAATTTATTTCATTTGGTCTGTCGGAGCGAGAGATATGCTTGGGATTTTCGGCTTTTCGTGCCTGTTTTTCCCGTGCAACTTGTTATAGATTTTTATAGCGTTGTTTTTGTCACACTCGAGAAATATTTTGCAGCCACATATTCACATATTCGGCGAGGCGAAGGTGAATAAATTCTATTGAATATATTCTGTCGCCGTATGCCGTACGCTATTTATAAAAAAAAAACCCAAAAATGCTGAGAATATTTTTGCTTCTCAGCGCGTGTGTGTGTGTGTGTGTATAGGTGTGTGAATTTTCACACAAATATCGAAATTTTCAATTTTGTATGCACGTTATCTATCTATCTGCTGTATCTGTGCCTGTGTAGCTTTGTCGCTTTGAGTCTGTGTAACTGCTGCCTGCCTAAATCGCGTCAGAATTTTCTGTAGTCGCCTTGTCCGTTGCTAAAGCAAAACTGCAAGCGAAAAGAGCTGCAAGGGCTCCGTGTCTGTTTCCATGCTCTCATTGAATTGAATTTGCCATCGTGTGCTCTCTCTCTCTCCTTGTCGTGTCTCTCTTTGCCTCCCACTGCTGCTCATCGCTCTCGCTCACACCATCCCGACGGCACCCGCGTTTGACAGGCTCTTTTGCTTTTTGACAGTACCTCTCCCTTTTGGCTCTCACTCTGCTCTCGCGCGTTCTGCCCGCTCTCACGTAATGCGTTCGTGTGTGTGTGTGTGTTTAAGTATTGCGCATTGCCTCGTGGCCCCCTCGTGGCCACGCCTCGCCTCAATTGCAAGCTTATTAATAGAGCAATCCCCTTCGATTGGCCCTGCCTGCCTATCGAGTATCGATGTATCGCTGTGTGTTTCCACTGGATATTGGCAAACAATCGTGTCGGCGACGACAACGTCACACTGCTTGAGCATGTCGCCGACTTGTTTACTCGACTTTCTTGCTCTCTCTTTCTCTTTCTCTCTCTCGTCTGCTGCTCTCCCTTTGTCAGGCACTTGTTCGGCATATAGACGTACTTTATGGATCATAATTTTGTCGTTTCGCGCGACATATATTCGAGCAGCGGACTTGCCTCCCGCCCCAAAGAAAGAAAAAGAAACATCGCGACATGCCTTCGAGAGTAGATACATACAAACTAGACAGACAAACTACGTCAGATAGGCAAACACACACACACACAGGCAAGTGTTTATATACGTGTGTGTGTGTGTGTGTATAAATATCATAGAAACACATATAGCAAATATATGTATATAGCCAAATGAAAGCATAAATAAACGAATTCTTGTGATTTCTTATTATTATTATTATTTTGTGCACCCTTGTCGGGTATTATGTGGTCTAGACGACTAGAGAACACTTCTGTCGTAACTAAAATACTCTTCAGATTGATCAAGCTAGAATATGATAGTTTTATAGGGTTAAGATGGATTAATCTAAGATATTTCTTTGTTATTATTTATTTTTATGTTTTAAAATAGTTTAATCACTCTTTAGTTAATTTCTCTCTATAGAGTATGTATTATTCGGTTAGCTGAAGTATAATTGTTCTCTTTTGTCTTTTTCGAAATTTCAATGTTTCTGTCAAAATAGTCACGCGGCTCGCGAACATTTTTCGGATACATTTCACAGTGAAAAAAATAGGAAACAAGCAAGAAAGACAATACTCAGATATGTGATGTTCTTATACCCTATAATGCTAGTAAATATAAATATAATAGTGTTTTAAGAACCTTAACTATTTTTTTTTTTTTTTTTTTTTGTAATAACATACATCTTTTATATGAATGCATATACCCTCTAAAAGGCATATAGCACCTCGAGACTTGAGATCTCAAAGGGTTGACTGTATTGTCAAGGAAAAAAAGAGAAAAAACAGCTTGCGTAGCAGTTCGATCCATAGATTAGTGTAGTGCTGAGTGTGCCAAATGTCCAGTACGATCAAGGGATGAGAATGTTATGTATTTTTCTCGTTCCCACTCTCAATCTCAATTCCATTGTGTGGTCAGTTTCAGCTGACTTTGCAGATTGTAATACATGAGCTTATAAAACAATCGATTATAATGGAAAAAACAGATATGATTGTAGCACAATTGGTAGATTTTGCATAAGTACCATAAAAAAAAAAAAAAAAAAAAAACACAAACTAATTCCAAGTTCCGTTCCACAATGAACGTAAATAGATTCGAATGCAAGAAGTTTTGGATAAGGTATACGCAGATAAGTTATGGCCTCGACCATTAGATAAGGGTAACTTGGAAAGTTGCGCGATTGTGATTACACCGATTTATCTTGTCCGGCAAACTGCTATACATGGTTAAATACCTGATACTTTGTTAATATACATATTTCGTTGCGCTAGCGATGCCTTCTCGACTATCTATAGATCAGTGCAACTTCCAAAGTGAATGCAAAATGAGGTGACGCCCAGCTCGGCACGTAGGCAAGTGAGAGAAAGAGAGAGAGAGAGACTGGGAGAGCGAGAGCGAGAGAGAGCGTGCCTGTCGGTTTTCCCCCGATTTACTGGCGATTTTTTTGGCTAATTATTTAGACACACGAGCTCTCCCTGTAGAGTCGTCTAGATAAAGTCAAATAAACAGTATACTTTATACTGGTCAACCGACAGCGCCCAGTTTTCAGTCAAGTGGGCGACAGTCTGTTGAGATACTGAGATACTGGACTAACCCCACTTCACCTCACCCCACCCCACCCCACACACACTCCCCTCCCTGCCGCGTGACGTAAAGTCTCTCGGCCAACTGACGAAATGACTAATAATCACGCGGTAGCGCGAGGCGGCGCGGTGTGGCGCAGCTTGTGGGTTTTTTTTTTTTTTTTTTTTGCAAAAGAAATTTGGTATATAATAAATTATATAGTTATATAGAAAAGACTTAAGACTCAAGGGGGGCGTGGCTGGGCGGCTAAAGTTGCATTATTATTGGCAACTGTCCAAATCGAAATGATTTGATGCCCCTGCCCCCTCCCAGGCACAATAAAGGAGGTGCCTGTCACAGGTCTGTCACAGCACTCGTAAACCCTAAGAACCTATGCGGTAAATACCCTGTAGAAATATATAACTAAAATCTGTAGATAAATGTAAAATAATTATAGAAAGCTATAAGGATAGCAGGGGGAGGTATAATCTAAGGCTAAACCCAAACATTCTATAGAAAAATCTATATAATATATATTTATATACCTATGAAAGGTAGAGAGAAATCAACTATATAACAACTAGCTGATACTCTCTACAAGGTAATTTAATTGCGTCGATTTGAAACGATTTTGTGTGCATTTTGTTTGTCAAATTGTTAATTAATTTAAGCGTATAGATACACCTCCCCCAAGTTTAATTTCTTGGCAGCTCATCAACGTCGCGACAAAGTGATAAATATGTCCATCTTAACTATGAAGGGTGTGTGCATGGAGCAAGCACTGCACATACCCTGTAACTAGTCAACTTAAGCGTTAAACCACACAGAAACAACTTTTGGTTGCGCTAGGTACTACACGTATATAAAATAGGTCTAAGACTATGCTGCAGGCCTTTATAAGGGTTATACAAACTGATACTTGATAAGATCTCTAGAAGATGTCTCTATAAGAGTAGGAGACTGAATTCAGAGCAAGAAATCCAACTAAACCCAAAATGACCTAGCTAGGTCTTTTTAGAATTTGTACAGGGTGTTTGCCGTCAGCAAATAAGATGAGTTTATAAGATTTTTATGAGCACGACTAGAGAAATGAGCAGATTGTTGATTTAGACATGCTTATGGTATTTCATAGCGTGTAAACACATAAATAAACAACAACAGGGAATGCCTGTCAAGGGTCAAGGTAGGATACCCCTTCCCCCCTTAGTAATCTACTATAAACCTAAACATTTACCAGCTATAAATATTTTAGAATAACCTTAGCATTCATTATGCATTACAGAAGAGAACTTTATTATTGTTTACTTGAGTGAAGGAAGGGTTTAGTACTAGTATACTCTATTATTAGAGTTACCCAGCTCTACTTCTTCCTCATTTCAAAGTGTTTTGAGCCTATAGTGTACCGGGTTCAGTTTAATTATACATTTTAATTGGTTCATTCTATCGAGCGTGCATTGTACGTTGTTTTTCCATTTTTCAAATGCGGTTCCGATTTCGATTTTCTGCCTTTGCGTGTTGCTATATACAAACTCACGAACACACACACACACATCGATACATATATCTGTGGATCCATTTGCGTCAGACCAACCGCGGACAGTCCCAGTGTATCGTCTCCCGTTGATCGGCCCCTTCATCCACTTGGTCACCACGTTATTGGATGCTGTCGAAACGTTTCGCTCCTTAATTGAAATGTATCGTTTGTCGTTCGTTTCGTTATTGCTCTGCACAATTAACGGGAACATCTTGTCGTGTCGTGCTACCCTACCAGCCTACCCTACCCTACCCTACCCTGCCTGCCTGCCTGCCTTCTCCCCACAACGACCTAGCGACACTTACAAAAGACGTTGTCGCTGTTGGCGACACGGAAACGGGTTGGGGTTGGGTGGAGGGGAAACACTTTCAGTGCAGTTTCAAAGTCAATGTCAAGTCGGGGTCTTCTACCTCTCTACCCCCCTCCCTTACCCCCTCTATTTCCTTTCATGTCGTTGCAAAAAGGGGTTTGAAATGCGAAATTAATTTAGCTCTTTTCATTAATGTAAGCATCTCAGGTTGGCTTCCCCCTATAGCCTATCACATTTATCCATCGATTTCGTCATGCTACTTGAAGAAAACTAAGCAAAGAATGGAATTGTTTACATTCTAGAGCCAATGAACCATACGATTTCTGAGTACAAAGTACAATCGATGGTCACAAAGACAAGAAAACTCAATCAAGTTGCGACCCAACATAAATATGTATCTTTCCCCCAACGACAGCTAATATATATTCCATTATATAAAGTATATGTAATCAAGTAATATTTAGTTAAAGTCTGGGAAAGGGGTCTGCTTGTTCTATGAGCCTTTAGAGGGTGTTTAGCTAGACAGCTTTGAAGGAAGGTGCCCTGCACGTAAAAATAGGAGTGTTCTATTGAATTCATCCAAAACTTAAGCCTGGTAAAGCTTCTTTTATATGTTCTATGTTCTCTGATCTATATTCTAGCTAATACGTCCAGGGTTTCCAGCTTACCCCCTCTATTTTGCCTCACATATAGTGTATCTTCCTAGTCCTAAAGACTTTTCCCCTGAAAACCAGCTGTAATTGATGGAAAGTGCCTTGCACGTAATAATAGGAGTGTTCCGTTGAATTCATCCAAAACTTAAGCCTGGTAAAGCTTCTTTTATATGTGCTATGTTCTATGATCTATTTTCTATCTTCTACTTCCAGGGTGTCCAGCTTACCCCCTCTACTTTGCCTTCTAGTGTAGTGTATTTTCGTAGTCCTAAAGACTTTTCCCCTGAAAACCAGCTGTAATTGCGAGCACGGGTTCGCATCGCCACTCATTCCACTTAAGCTGAGTAATTTATTTGGAAAATGTCACAACTTAATTATACCCCTTTGGCCCATTTTGTTGGGGGCCTACACACACCCGCAGACATTTTGATTGCCTCTCTCTCTCTCTCTCTCTCATACATATATCCAATTCCGATTCCAGAAGCTGCTGCAGCTTGTGTTTTCTGCCATAATCGCTTGCCGGTCGCGTTAGTCCAAATTTGTATTTGAAACGACCTTGACACTTGCAACCCTCTCCCCCAACTCACACACACAACCTTATAACATGTGTAGGTGGAGAGGGGTGGGAGGCAGATTGTCGGGGGGTTAGGACCATGTTACCAAGCAAAAAAGTTTCGCAAGCTGACGCAAGAACAGGTTGTGCGAGTGAAATCTCGTATTTTCGTCTCTAATATTGATAAAGTCTACTCAATTAATTGATGGATCTATCGAAATTAGCACAGGGTTCACAAATACGTCTGTGCTGCACACTTAATCAATTAGGTAAGATGATTTCTATGAAGGTTTCGCAAAGTTTGAAGATGAAAATAGGCTAATTAATAGCTCATTTTAAATTCTGTAAGGTTAGGTGATAAAACCCCTGTACCCTTATAAAATATGCCTATTTAAGAGAGTTAACTATAAGTAGAAATCATAGTAGATGTGCTGTTGTGAGTTAATCTATCCCTTGTGGCTCTTTCAGTATTATCAAACCATTAAAAGCGGCTTTATGGGTACATTTCAGCCATTTATGGTACATAATTTGCACTATTTATGGTACATTTATCTCTGCTGTGACTAATCGATTGTCTGCCGTGTCTAGACACGTTCGATAGGCCACCGCAGTTCGTCGATCTTCTCGATCGATTCGTTTTTTTTTTTTCTCTCTTTTCAATTTAACTCAATTGATTTTTATTTGGCTCGTGACGCGTTGACTGCCTTTGCAACACCCTCGCAACGTGCCACCCGCTCCGTCCCCCCCTCAACCCAACAAGCTGATGCTAATGATCGTCCATAATAATTACGAAGCGATAAATTCATTTGCTGGAAAGCAATTTGCGCAGGCAAAAGCGATAAATTGAGAGAGAATTTATCGCAGCGAGTGCAAAATGGGAAAATGAAAATAGACAAAAGGGACAACATGAATTTGACATTTTGTTTTATTGGAGAAATTGCCTCTCAAAATAGTTAAGTCGCGAAGCCTATCTATGTGTGTGTGTGTGTGTGTGTGTGCAGTTTAATTTATGCTGAGCGCGTGTATCCTGGCAAGCAGATAAAGCGAATGAGATGGAGAACGAAAAGAACGAATAACGCGCTGTTTCGATAACACATGTCGGAACTGGAACTGGAACTGGCTCGCAGCAGCAGCAGCAGTTGCCCAAAGTTTCGGTCAGCTCGCTCTCCCACTCGCCCGCTCTCCCACTCACCCACTCTCTTTCTCTCTCTCTATGGTAAATTGATTCAGCTAGGAGCGCGTCTATTTATAGAATCTATCGAAGAGTCTCGCACGAATTGAGCACGGCAAATGGAAATGGAAAGGGGGAATTTGGTGGGAGGAGGTTGGATTGGGAAATTGAAACAGAAAGAAGCCAAGAGTTGCCAACTGCCAGCAAGGCGTTGAACCTGCACACCCACGCACGCACTACAGCAGGTACACTCTCACACACACACACACACACACACACACACACGCAAGTGTACCCAGCTTGTACCTACAGTGGCGCCATCTAAAGGTGAAATATATTTTAGGGGCTCGTCACATGCCTCGAGCAGCCTTGCCTTGCCATGGCATATTGTGCGCATAAATAAATTCAGTTAACCCACACACACACACACACACACACATGTATTTATGTGTATGTGCTGTACACACTTTACAGAGGCATCTCGCAAAATGATTTTGGCAAGTGTTGTTAGCTCGCATAAAAATATCGAAATCGCTTTTTCGCCTCCATCAACAAATTTGCTGTATGTTTATTTCGCATTTTCGGGGCGAAACTATAGAAAAAACTGTTGCCTGATGCTGGTCCATTAAGTTAATCAGGGTATTTGCTGAGATTTAATGTAGGGGAATGTAAATTTAGCATAAATACGAACGGTTTTGTACCCTCACTACAAATTTAATCACTTACTGGTACATTAGATGTTCTTTTTTCTATCTTCTATCATATATCCTTTATTTTCTTTGTTCCATCTGGTATTTACTTAATTTTCTGTATTTTATCTGTTATGTTGTATGTCTTTTTTCCATTACAGGGTATTTTTTTGTATAACTTAAGTGTAAAATGTACTCAAACGCGCTCTAAAAAGTACCCAAAATTGTATTAAATGAACCGCATGGAAAGATCAAACAAATGGGTACACTTGGTATGCCATAGAATACACTTGCCTCGTTGAAATTGTATGCATAACAACTACTGGTACACTCCCTCTCGCCCCTCCCCCTCTAAATAGTTGCCTTTATGGAGCGTGCGTTGATTTTTTAATCTTATCCTTCTTGGCGCGTGCAGAGATAAAAATAAATAAAACACATTCAAATGGGGGAAGAAAAAGAGCTAAGTGGCTGCTCCTGCTAAATCACATTACAAAATGTACAAAGAGTACAGAGGGGGGGTGAGGGTACAGGGTACAGCGAGGGTATCCATGTTATCTAGTGCGGTACATCTTTGCGACGTGGCGCCGGCTGCTACACGTGGCGCGCAAACAAAAAGCACATAACACGCACACACACACACACATACACAGAAGTGTATGTGGGGCATGTATTTGGTATGTATGTATGTGTAATTGTGCCTTGGGTACATGGGTATTTATACACTGTGGCCTGGCCTGGACACCTGTTTTTATGGCCAATTCGCCCACAAAGCCGGCTACTTGTGACGTTGCGGTAAATACATGTACACATTATATACGCGTGTATATGTACAATTTAATATTGTTGTACACACACACACACACATTCACACAGCCAGGCGCGCAGTCACGCATACATAAGTAATGTACTCAAATGAATGTGGGCGCGCTGTGTACCTAAACAAAACATTCACACACACACACGCACAAAGAAAGAGAGAGAGAGAGAGAGACATACGCACACGCATTCATAAATAAGCAGCGTGTTTTGGGTACGACGCATGCGTTGTACCGCGTGTCCTTGTCAGGACATCGGGCAATAACATGCCTGCTCTTCCTGCTCCCTCCCTCTCTCTCTCTCTTCCCCTTTTCCCTCCCCCGACCAGTACCCACCCCAAAGTGTAATTGCAGCTTGAAAGCTTCGTGATGACTGTATAACACTCGCAGCAGGAGGGGGGGGGGAGAGGTGTCGAAATCAGGAAATCGAAAGTTATAGCATATTTGTCAGCGCTAAATAACCGCTTAAGGGCAGCATAAATCAAGCTAAAGCGGTTTTGCAACAAGTTTAAAGCAAAGAAAACTGATCATAATAAGCTGCGTAATGATTTTAGCAAGTCTTATACTATATAATTATCACTCTGCTACGTGGAAATATAATACTTAATCGATAATAAATCATGCTTAAATTGCACGATAACACTGAAGATGCGCGTGTGAGAGAGAGAGCGAGAGATGCGATCGTAACCGCAGCTCATGCAGAGAGAATGCTCAGAGCGGGGAGAGGGAGAGAGCGCTGAGTGCAGTTGGGTACAATGCGAAAACAATTGGGCAATTCAAGCTGAAGTTGAGTCCTTTTTTGGCAACTGTTTGGGAACTGTTGCGTAACAGTGCCGCATGCACTTGAGCACACGTACACCCACTCAAACACACACACACACACACGCACTTAACGAGCGCCATTTTGGGCGCTAAAGCCAAAGCAATGCAGCAATGCACGCAATGTGTGCGTGTGTGTGCATGTACAATACAATGTGTGTACCGAGCCGTGTACCGAGCTTTGTTGTACATACCTGTATATGTACAAAATGCGCAATTATACCATCATTTGCAGCTGTACTTGAGCTAATTGCACTGCTTGTTCCCACTAGCAACACACCTTCACACTCTTTTCCCTCTCCACCTATTCGACACCTATGCCGCCCCCTGGCGGCAGGCAAGCAAGCTCAGCCAGTGCGACGCGCGTCGCACTTGCCGCGCCGGCGGCCCTGGCCGGCTGCAATTTCATTAAGCTGGAACAGCTGTTCCGCCTGCACACAAACGTATTGTACATATACTTATGTGCGTGTGTGTGTGTGTGTGTGTGTGAATGTGCATACGTCATGCTGCACACTCGAATACGCCCCGCCAAATGTTCGCCCGCTATTTTCGTCATGCGTCGCACGATTGACGCATGCGCTCGATAACCGACAACGCCGCCGCCGCCGTTGCCGATAAACGTTGCTTTTGCTTTTAACCGCCCTGTTCGTGGGCTTCAGCTTGGCCCAGGCAACACACACATACACATACACTCACATCTGCACAGACACACATACACATACACTCACGCACAGAGAGATTTGCACATTGGCGGCATCACATGCTGCTGCTGCTGCTGCACTGCACACACGCATACATACGACCACTTAGCATGCGGCGAATCTCGGCACGAGAAAAAAAATTGTTTGCACAAAATTTACACTTAATTTGCGAAATAGGAAAATAAAATAGAAGAAAACCAAAAATCGACACCGAAAAAAAAAACATAAAAGAGGCAAACAGAAGCGCTCTGCTGTTGCAGTTGACGTTGCTGCTGCTGCTGCTGCCGGCGCGCTGCATAACTTCACTCACCGTCGGCATAAATATGATTTGTGTTGCTTGATTGGACATGCTGATACATGACTTGTTGCAGTGCACCAATGTCGTCACTTTCATGTCACTTTAAACACTACAAGAGAATGAAAGCGGCCGCGTCTGGCTTTGCGTATTTATACATGCGGCACTGCGAGCGGACGACGTCGTGCGCCGCTGCCGCTGCGCAGCAAGCAGAAAAGCAGCAGTGGCAGTGAGCAGCGCTGCCTACTGCTATCGCGTTCTGCTGTTGTTGTTGTTATTGGGCGTCGCTTACACCCTGCGACACAAATGCGAAAGGTACGAGCTGTGTTCTACACTCTATAGATATGTATGTATATGTATCTGTGTTTGGCATCATTAGAAGTGCAAACAGCGGCCAAATTGTACATATCGCGTCTATGTATGTGGGGAGGAACACATTCATTTCGCGGAATCCATCATCGTTCCGTTTGCTTCATCGTCATCTGCTTTAATTGTACTATCAATAATTGTACACTTAGCGTATACTTAATACGCTCTCTAAAACACAGTCACAGTCAGTCGTCTAGAAGCATGTGTTAATCGACTATAAATCGATAAATCAATTAAGCAAATTATCACGTGAACGGAGTAGTCACACGGGAATACCTCTAGTATATTTTGCTTACGTGCCAAAAAAATAGTAAAATACAAAATTTATTATTCCTTTCTTGCGTTTTTGTTGCACAGTGTTTTTTTTTTGCGCTGCTCAAAAAAAGCTCTCCTTCTTCCACTCTCTCTCTCTCTCTCTCTCTCGGGCGCTCTCCCTGAAGCTTTTGCCTGCCCTTTAACTCCAACTGTCAAAGTCAAGAGAGAGAGAGAGAGTGAGAGAGAGCGCACGTGAGAGCGCGGCGGCACAAGGAGCACGTACCGTAGTTATGCCGTTGGGGGTTGTTGTTATTATTTACGAAATAACGGGTATTGAGTTACGTCTGGCTTGTGACGTAGTATGTAATGAGTACAAGCTTTTTGGCTGCCGATCGGCAAAAAAAAAAAAAAAATAGTTAGCACAAAAAAATGCATAAAAAACGTGGCTGTATGCGTCTCAGCTGGTGTTAAATCAAAAGAAAACAGAAATGCATATTTCAAGTTCGGATTGAACTTGAGAGTGAAATAAATGCCTTGCTCTAATTGACAATTGAAATTGCGAGGGTGTCAAAAAGCAAATGGGGTTTTTTAATTACAAAACATTTGTACGGTTTCCACAGGCAATCAAAATAAATAATGAATCAAATTGAATATGGGCATCGAGTTAAAAACACAAAAATAAAAAGACTAGAGTTTTCCTTTCTGCCATTAACTTATACTATATATCAACGATATCTGAGCGTATCTTGGGTTACAAAGAGTATACTTAATTATTGTGTGCCATAAGCTTTGTGAGAATTGCATTGGGGGAAACCACGAGAAACAAACGTGATACTAGAAAAACAAAGAAAGTGTCGATACACAAAAGAATTTTGGTATTTCCTATGCGACAACGTGCTGTGTAAAATATTTAATTCAGTTTCAGTTGTATTAATTTATATAGGAAATTTAAAGGATTGTTGTGAATAGAACACGGAACTATTTTATTTCCAAGACCTTGACAGCTAAATCGAAAAAAGGCTTTATAAAATATACAAAAGGATGTTTTGAGAATGGGCCATCTGGCGGCAAGCCATACTATATAACTAACAGTCACTTAGGTATTCTAAAAAAAAAAAAAACGATACGAATATTTTCCGCACTCCCACACAAGCATTATAAGCGAAAAGGTCGAAAAAGAACACCTGCTTGTACCCAGTATCACTCAAATATAGATTAAAATTTCATTCACTTACAATGGAAATTTAATAAGGTTTGCGCAAAGCAATAAAATAATCATTTCACATTATATAATATCGATTGTACATAGTGCATGTAGACATGTGAGCTAAGCAGCATTCTACACATTTAAATCGAATTTTAAATTTGTTTTTATATTTGGCGCACTGCTATGCGAACAGCTGTTCTCAATCGATAAGTTCAAAACCAATTAAACTATCGAAATGTATATTACTCGTGCAATATATTAAGGCCAATATTACTCATTTCATCGTATCATCGATAAGCGAAAGTACTCAATGTGCAATCGATGCATATCACACACAAGTGAGGACTTGCAATTTGTGTAAACAGTGGGTAGTTTGGAATATTTGCATTTTGAGTCAAGTGCAATAAATAATGCATTATAAAGAGAAATAAAACATGGATGCTATAAATATCAGAGGCAAAACTGAAATGTCATAAAAACTTGATAAAAGTAATTTTCTAGTGCATTTCAAATGTTGCTGGCTTAGAGTATCAAGTTAAATAAGTTTTTTTTTATTCAAGGAAAACCCGCGACAACAGAGAAAGAGAGACAGAGAGAGAGCGTACCAACTGTTTTGCAGCAGCAGCAGCTGCAGCACTGTTTGCCTTGTTATCGTAATCGCTGTCGCTGACGTTATCGATGTGTCTGTTTTTGTAGACGTAAGTACTCACACACGGACACACACACACATTCATAGATGTGGATGTTATAATTGTAGGTGAAAGAAAAAAAAAAAAAAAAACAAAACAAGATCTAGTGCAAGGTGAAAGGTGAAAGCAAAGAACAACCAACAACGACTAACAAATATAAATGGGCAACTTTGTGAGCAGGCAAAACGCAGCTGTCGAGGAAGCAGATCACACCACGAATCATGCATATAAGTATCCGCCACGAATGGGCAACTTCTTTGGCACACACTTCATAATGGGCGGTGAGCGTTTCGACACGCCCCAACCCGAATCATATTTGTTTGGCGAGAATGCAGACCTCAATTTTCTTGGAAATCGACCAACAGCCTTTCCCTATCCGCCACCACAGGCGAATGAGCCAACAAAAACGTTGAAAAGTCTTGTTAACATACGCAAAGAATCGGTACGCTTTGTTCGCATACCAAGTGACAAGAAACCGAGTAACGTCATCCCCGATGCCGAAGCGGATGCATTGCTGCTGCTTCAGAAGAGCAAGAAGGCATCGGATTGCAGTGGCACAGATGTCGAGCAGGTCGATGGCAATGTACTCTGTGCCCTGCCAATACGCAGCAGTATGCGTGATGTGGAGGCATCGCTACCCAACTGGTGCTACAACATTGAGTTCACCTTTGATTCGGATGCCAAGTGTGCGATTACAATCTATTATTTCTGCACCGAAGATGTGAGTCCCAGTGGCGTGACGTTGACGCAACGCGAGGGACTCACCCTCACCTCGGACACATACCACTATGAGAAGGGTATCAATCAGTGCTTCTCGCAGCCCAGCCATGTGTTCAACCCTCAGCTCATACCCGATGAGGATCTCATCTATAACAGCGGCCGCGAACAGTATCCCGTGGCCATACACTGTGTCATCGAGGAGGGCAACGATGAGTGTCGTCAATCGCATACAACCATATGCGTCATCGATCATCATCCGGAGACCAATAGCTATGTGCTGCGTGCCCTCAAGCAAAAGATATTTGTGGATGGACTTTGCTATCTGCTGCAGGAGATCTATGGGATTGAGAACAAGGCGGTGAATAAAACTTCGCTGGACGAAGAGATCGATGACCATGGCAGCGAATGTGTTATCTGTATGAGCGAGACACGCGATACACTAATACTACCGTGTCGCCATCTCTGTCTGTGCAATTCGTGCGCCGACTCGTTGCGCTATCAGGCCAACAATTGCCCCATTTGTCGTGCACCCTTCCGTGCTCTGCTCCAGATACGTGCCGTGCAGAAGGGCATCAGTACACATATGCTGCATCAGAACACACCGACCTCTGTGGCCGGCGAGGCGGCTCCCATCGATGTGCCACCCGGCTATATACCCGTCTCGCTCATCGAGGCACTTAACGGACCGCCGCAATATGTGGCTAGAGCCAGGTAAGGACAGGCATGCAGTTAGAGATACATGTAGAATCTATATTAAATACATCCTCCCTTCCCCTATAGAACCAGCGATAATGATGTCCCAGACAGCGTTACAGTGGCCGCCTCCACGATGACCAGTGGCGACATAAAGCCCACATCGCCACTGAAGTCAAGCAGCCAGCGTAGGCCCAAGATCAAGAAGAATGCATCGACTTGTACTACCACCAGTGAGGTGGGCACCATTACCAATCCGACCAATAGTGGTCCGTCTACGCTATCGGTTGTAGAGATTGAAAGTGATCCTAAGAAATCTAATGGTGGCCCAACTAAGACCACATCCACACCTACGCTGAGCACCTCGCCGGAGAAGCAAGAAATGCATATTGTTAATGAACGTCATAATGGATCAAATATGTATCAGAAGCACAGTCCTGGCACTGGCACTCCCGACGACGAGGACGAGGATAGTGAAAATGAGAAGCTATCGCCGCTACTCTCACCCGGCAGCAGGAGCAAAAATACATCGAGCAAATCATTGAAACAAGTTGTGGCCAGTCTGGGCGGCAGTGGTGGTGGTGGCGATGACAACGACGATGATGTGGATACCGATAAGGAGCATAGTGAGGCAGCTACCACACCAGGCACTGTTGGTAGTGGTACTGGTTCAGCTGGTATGGTGGTTGGTAATGCTGGAGATGCTGCCTTGTCGGACACCAGCTCCCGAAAGAGTGGCTCACTGAAGCGTACCAAACACAGGCCTGAGCTGACCGATGGTGGTGCACCCGCTGCCAGTGATACCGGGAGCTTGGCAGCTAATCTAAGTGCAGAGGAATCGGATTATTACACCCCGGAAGATACACAGAACACCATATTGAGTCCATTGTGTCAGGCTGAACGCACCAAGAGCGGTGATCCGCTGTGCAGCGGTTGTGGTGTGGCCAATCGTTCGGCCAGTCGTGATGCGAATATACCCAGCGCTGTTACGGTCGCCTTTAGCGGATCGGTGGCAAAAAAGAATCAGAATCTGCATAAAAAGTCCACATCGGTGGGCAACATTGTGGGTCCAGGTGGTACAGTGACCACATGCAGTGGTGTCGATTTGAAGATGAACAATGTTAGCTCATTGCCAGGTAGGTGTAATATTATGGCAGCTGATCCCGCAACTTATTACGAAATGGATTAGCTAGTTGCTCCGATTAGCTTAAGTTGCGTAATAAGCAGGGCCAGCTGCATTTGCATTTCGGGGTTATTCCCCCGCCTGATTTATACTTTGCTTACTCACTCATTCGATTTCCAGATATGCTAGACAGCCCGGTTAGCGGCAATTCGGCCTCGACACGCAGCTCCAGTGACAGCTACTCATCCAGTTCATCGACCAAGCAGTTGCTCAGCTCAAATCCATCGACAACGGCTGCAAATATCATAGTGGATGACAAGACGGCACTGCAGAATGCGGTCAATGTTTGAGGAGACAACAACAATAGATCCGAGATTGAGATCAAGGATATTCCAACATACTCTATTATACGTGTGCACACACACCACACAACACGAACACGAACTTCTCTGTACTGTCTGCGTGTTTCTGTGTGTGCATATCGTCAGATTATAATATATATATACATAATATTATATATTTATATATATACACATACCGCATACCACATATGTATAGTGCCCATATGTATGTACTTACGTAATGTCGATGTGGTGTATGTGTGTGTGTGTATGCCTAATCTTAGTTGAATCGATGCTGCTTCCTCCCTTGGCCTATAGACCAGCATAACCAGCAACAAACCAGCAAGCAGATACGCCACACCACACTCACACACACACTCACACATTTAACCAGTATAAACAAACACACACAGTCTTAAATATATATACTTACGTACGCATGTACATATATATATATATATATATATACATTATATACCCTATATAATATTTACATTAATTTCGATTAGCATAAGCAAAAGGTGTAAAACATTCCAGATGCATGCAGAACTCCCCATGACTTCAGCTATCAAGAATAATAATAATAAAAATCCAAGCAACTAGACAATGTTAAATCATTTTGTTTTTAAGATTCTATTCTATATCATTATAAATCAACTGCAACTAAAATTTACAGCCTCTGATCCACATAAATCCATAAACATTATAAACAAATTTCATGGTGAAAAAAGTGTAAGGCAATATAACTCTTAAAATTATTGTATACCCCGCTTTTTTAGGATGGGTGTAGGATAGCTTAAAGGTCTGTCAGAAATCCATAAACTATGTATATCTATTGCTGCGTTATAATCTATTTTAAATTCGTTCGTAACCTTGTCACATGTGTAGCAATAATTAGTTAACTTAGAGATATATATCTTATATATATAGCTCACATAAGATACATGATTAGGAGCAGCTATAGTCTAGGTACCTTCATGCCAAATTTACTCTTATAATACCCAAGATCTATGCAAAAACAAAAAAAGAAACAACATATAAGTCTGTACACATCGTGCGATAATAACGCTCTTATTGTTCGATCGGCCCTAACACGATATACTTGGGATTTGCTGCAACTGATCGCGACTGACATAGACTTGCGGTAAATTGAGCATAGTGAGATCGCTGTCGATGCGATCCAGTTGCTGCTCCAATTGTATTTTCAAATTACGTACACGCAACGTGGTCACGTGGGAAAGAGGCAGACGATTGTACTGCCAGATGAGTTCACGATAACGTGCTTGTGCCGCCTCAAGCAGCTCCATGCGCTGCAGCTCAGTCAGCAGAATTTGATCCGTATGTGGTGCCAGTTTCGGTTTTGGCTCGATTGGTTTGTCAGGCTGTTCCACTGGCGGATTGTCACTGCCTCTGCTGCTGCTGCTGCTGCTACGCTTCGATGTCTGTGAGCTGCACGAGGCATTGGTGCGCGTGCTCAGCGGTTGATCCAGCTGCGGATTTGACTCCACATCCGTTATCTCTGGTATGGGTAACTGTAGAGCAGGTAATGTGCGTGTAGCGTCTTTTATGGCAACTTCCTCCTTTACTTCCTCACTTGCCAGAGCTGTAGATGCTCTGTCCAATACAGCAGCACCTGGCTGTCGGTGCAGAGTGCACGGCACCGACTGCTGGCTGCTGCGTTGTGCAGGCATTTTGCCCAGCTCAAAATTGGATGCAGTACGTCGCAATGCATCATGGCAATCCACATTGACGAAAGGCACAAACAGCTGGGGCGCATCACTCTCGCTGCAGACGCGCAACAATTGCGCCTGTGATCCTGCACTCTGCTCGGTGCACTTGAGCAGCGCCGCATTGAGGAACTGCTCGTCACTGATGTCCTCCGTCTGTATTTGCTTCTCGGAGTGCTGCCGGCGACGCTGCTGTGATGATGGCAATGTGCAACGATAGCGACAACTGTCCGCCTCCTGCTGCTGCTGCCCCATGCGTCGCGAGAGCGTTGCGCGACGCACCTGCAGCTTATTCTCGCGCAGAAAGTTACGCTGCGTTATCGGCGGCTCCATCGAATCCGCCAGATTGCCCACCTGGCTGTTGGTTCTTGAATTGCGTTTCATCCACATGATTCGGGTACGGGGGCACGCTCAAAAAAACACAATGTAGAAACAAGTAAGATACAAGCAACAAAAGTGTAAAATAAAGTAATGATTGATAAACCTTTTAAAAGCAAAAGCGACATTAAAGCTACAGTAGAATATGCACGACTGTGAGATACCCTGCTCGTTACAAACACACTAAAAATGCACATTGAATTCTCATTAAATGCTCTCAAAATTAAAATATGCCGCACAATAGACAATTAACGATAATTAAAAAATTATCGATTAATATTTATGCAAATATTTATTTCGATTGGTAATTTTATGCAAATAAAAATGATGTGATTGGCAACTCCACAATAGGCAATTTACGATAATTGAAAAGTTATCGATTAATATTTATGCAAATATCTATTTCGATTGGTAATTTTATGCAAATAAAAATGATGTGATTGGCAACTCCAATATGGCCAAATCTTCAAAAAATCAAATATTTCAGAAGAGTATTTGTTAGTCGTTGTTATTGATATATAAAACTAAATATTATTGAGCTGCGCCAAGGAATCGCTAGCTGTGCGCGGCCAGAAGCGCACATTGATGCCATCGCGGGAGCGGAGCACCATCTGTGCCTGCAGCACCAGTGGCGCCGCTGACTCGCTCAACTCCAGGCGAAATGCGCGCACAATGCGCACCGTGAGCAACTTCATCAGGAGCAGAGAATACTTGCGGCCGATGCAGACATGCGGACCACCCGAGAATGGAATATAGCTATAGGCGGGAGGCGTCGTTTGTCCTGCCTCATCCAACCAACGTTCGGGCCGCAGCTCGTAGGGATTGGCAAAGTATTCGGCGTCGTGGGCCAAGCCATACATGTTGATCCACAATGTGACGCCGGCACAGTAACGACGTCCTCCAATTGTGGTCGCTCGTGTCGTCTGGCGGCCTGTGCTCGGCACAATCGTATACAGACGTAGCACTTCCTTGAGCAGTGCATCCAAATAGACCAAACGATTCAGCTCATCCCAATCGTCAATGGCATCCAAGGGCAATGCAGCCAGCTCGGCATGAAGACGTGCCTGAACAGGCGGATGAGCCGCAAGAGCGTACAGCACAAAACCCATGGCTGCTGTGGTGGTGTCCACACCCTGGCGAAGGCGAAATAGATTAACATAGCACAGAAAGAATGAGAGGAAGGGAGACTTACAGCAAACACAAACGTGTTGATCTCGTCGCGTATCTGCTGCCTGCTCTGCTCCGCCAGCAGCAGCAGATCCAGCAGCATTCTTGGCCTGCGCTCCTCCTGCTGCTGCTGCTGCTCCTGTTCCGCTTTCAATTCCCTTGCACGCTCTTCTATAACCCGCTCCATGAGCGTGTGAATCACCTCGAGCTGCGAGCGCAGCTCCCGCCATAATCCAGTACGCTGGAAGACAAAATCGGAGGCAAGCAGCGGATTGATCATGCGCTTGAAAAGCAGCTGCCCGCTGCGATGGAAAGCTGCCACAATGGGCGAGTGCTCCTGCTGCTGTGTCTGCAGTTGGTAGCCCATGGAGGTGTCTGCAATAGAGATTCATTTTAATTTCGAGCACATTACCATATACCTCCCCCCCCCCCACTGACCCACAATGGCATCCAGCAAGCAGGCAAACAAATGATCCGTGACCTCAATGCATGCACCATGTGTCTGCTGCAGCTTGGCCACCAGTTGATCCGCATGCTGAGCCACCGCTGGCGCAAAGCTGCGCAACAGTGGCGTCTGAAACGCTGGCGTCATCAGTCGACGCTGCCGTGACCAATGCGGACCATGACTGATCAGCAGCCCGTTGCCAATGAGCGGCGATAGCTGCTGGAATGTGGCTGCCTTCAGCAGCGATGAATCATGCAATGCTTGACGAGATTCCTCGGCGGTGTGCAGGAATACCCAGAGTTCCGGGCCCAGCCAGAGACGATAGGTTGCTCCGAAGCGTTCACGCAGCTCTGTAAATACGAGAAAGATGACTGCAGCAAAACACATGCTAATCCCGGTGCACCCATCTCCACTTGCCCCTTCTCCCCCAGCACTTACACTCCGGCTTTAGTTTGCCAATCATCTGTGCATTGCCCAGCAGTGGCAGTGCCCAGGGACCAGGTAGACTGATGCCCAGCAGCAGCAGTTGCCGCTTGCTCCACAGCGCTAGCAATAGGGTTAAACCCAGTAGCAGCCATAGCAGTCCCATTAGCTCTGTCTGTCTGTCGTCGCGATCGACTAAGTGGGCGCAATTGAAATTCTAATTCCAGCGGAATTGTACAAGTAACTACGCGAGTCCAATCAGTTTCTGATTGCCGCTAATCTGCTTGCGATATTGATGCATAGAATAATCCATTATTGGATGTGGGTTACTGCTGCAGTAGCGCCAGAGCGAACGAAGCCACCGCGCGCTCTCTACGCGCGGCAGAGCAGTAAATCTTCTCTCTGCCTCTCAAGCAGTGCGAGTGTTAATCAATCAACAAAGAAGCAGTGCAATGTTGGGGAACCATTGCAACTGCAACTGAACAATTGTCGCTCTGTTGAACAAGCAGTGCAATTGCACTGTCAATGCATATTTACGTTCTGTTGATAAAGCAGCGCGCGATGCTCATAAATGTAAACGACTCACACTCTATGCATGTACATATGTGTGCTTCGCAAATGCGCCAGCAATTCAGAATACATACATACACAAGTCTTTAAATATTTATGTATATGGCTTCCAGTATCTAATCTTGCTAATGAAACCGCAGACGTTAATTGGCCTTGGCCAACTGCACTTTGTGTGTACTTGTGGTCTCAGGCCTTCCAGACTAAATACTATCGCTGCCTTAACGGCAATATTATTATTTGCTTTTTTCTTTCAGCTCAATGCACACACTCAACCTGGCGGCAGTGGCAAAAACTGACAGAGCAAGCAGTGCAGATCAGCACTGGCAGACTTAGCGCCATCTGGCGGTAAATGACAGAACTTAAGACGATCGGCGCACAGTGGTCAAAGTGGCCTGTAAAATGAATAACTCAAAATCCAAAAGAAGCTTGATATTAAAAATATATATACAACAAAATGCAGTCTGGTATAAATAAAATAATCGGCGCCATTTTGAACATTCAAATGGATTATTTAGGCGCCAGACATTTTCAACGAGTTGGAAAATACACTTAAATCTGAGATTCTGATTCGGATACAAAAATTTTGAAAATTTTCAAAAATTTGACATATTAATTTTTTGCTTCGATTTTTCAGGGTTGTCTTTTCACTCTCACATCAATAATAGTGAAAAATATGGATATTTTTGATCGTTTTTTAACTCTAATATGGCCAAAAATCATTTGTTTTTACTCTGAGAAGACTTTTTGATCTCGTTATTGTACCTTAATTGATTCTACATTTCAATTTTATCGATTTGGGAACTTCGATTTTTTTCGACTTTTTCCATCCAACCCCCTTACAAAAATTTCGAAAATTTTCAAAAATTTGACACATTAATTTTTTGCTTAAAATCAAATAAGATATTCGTAATTAGCATAAAAATCCAATCCGCAGCTGATTCGGATAAAAAACGTAGATAATATGCAACTTTTTCGATTTTTCAGGGTTGTCTCTCCACTCTCACATCAATAATAGTGAAAAATATGGATATTTTTGATCGTTTTTTAACTCTAATATGGCCAAAAATCATTTGTTTTTACTCTGAGAAGACTGTTTGATCTCGTTATTGTACCTTAATTGATTCTACATTTCAATTTTATCGATTTGGGAACTTCGATTTTTTTCGACTTTTTCCATCCAACCCCCTTACAAAAATTTCGAAAATTTTCAAAAATTTGACACATTACTTTTTTGCTTAAAATCAAATAAGATATTCGTAATTAGCATAAAAATCCAATCCGCAGCTGATTCAGATAAAAAACGTAGATAATATGCAACTTTTTCGATTTTTCAGGGTTGTCTTTTCACTCTCACATCAATAATAGTGAAAAATATGGATATTTTTGATCGTTTTTTAACTCTAATATGGCCAAAAATCATTTGTTTTTACTCTGAGAAGACTTTTTGATCTCGTTATTGTACCTGTATTGATTCTACATTTCAATTTTATCGATTTGGGAATTTCGATTTTTTTCGACTTTTTCTATCCAACCCCCTTACAAAAATTTCGAAAATTTTCAAAAATTTGACACATTAATTTTTTGATTAAAATCAAATAAGATATTTGTAATTAGCATAAAAATCCAATCCGCAGCTGATTCGGATAAAAAACGTAGATAATATGCAACTTTTTCGATTTTTTAGGGTTGTCTCTCCACTCTCACATCAATAATAGTGAAAAATATGGATATTTTTGATCGTTTTTTAACTCTAATATGGCCAAAAATCATTTGTTTTTACTCTGAGAAGACTTTTTGATCTCGTTATTGTACCTTAATTGATTCTACATTTCAATTTTATCGATTTGGGAACTTCGATTTTTTTCGACTTTTTCCATCCAACCCCCTTACAAAAATTTCGAAAATTTTCAAAAATTTGACACATTCATTTTTTGCTTAAAATCAAATAAGATATTCGTAATTAGCATAAAAATCCAATCCGCAGCTGATTCGGATAAAAAACGTAGATAATATGCAACTTTTTCGATTTTTTAGGGTTGTCTCTCCACTCTCACATCAATAATAGTGAAAAATATGGATATTTTTGATCGTTTTTTAACTCTAATATGGCCAAAAATCATTTGTTTTTACTCTGAGAAGACTTTTTGATCTCGTTCTTGTACCTTAATTGATTCTACATTTCAATTTTATCGATTTGGGAACTTCGATTTTTTTCGACTTTTTGATCTCGTTATTGTACCTGTATTGATTCTACATTTCAATTTTATCGATTTGGGAATTTCGATTTTTTTCGACTTTTTCTATCCAACCCCCTTACAAAAATTTCGAAAATTTTCAAAAATTTGACACATTAATTTTTTGATTAAAATCAAATAAGATATTTGTAATTAGCATAAAAATCCAATCCGCAGCTGATTCGGATAAAAAACGTAGATAATATGCAACTTTTTCGATTTTTTAGGGTTGTCTCTCCACTCTCACATCAATAATAGTGAAAAATATGGATATTTTTGATCGTTTTTTAACTCTAATATGGCCAAAAATCATTTGTTTTTACTCTGAGAAGACTTTTTGATCTCGTTATTGTACCTTAATTGATTCTACATTTCAATTTTATCGATTTGGGAACTTCGATTTTTTTCGACTTTTTCCATCTAACCCCCTTACAAAAATTTCGAAAATTTTCAAAAATTTGACACATTAATTTTTTGCTTAAAATCAAATAAGATATTCGTAATTAGCATAAAAATCCAATCCGCAGCTGATTCGGATAAAAAACGTAGATAATATGCAACTTTTTCGATTTTTCAGGGTTGTCTTTTCACTCTCACATCAATAATAGTGAAAAATATGGATATTTTTGATCGTTTTTTAACTCTAATATGGCCAAAAATCATTTGTTTTTACTCTGAGAAGACTTTTTGATCTCGTTATTGTACCTTAATTGATTCTACATTTCAATTTTATCGATTTGGGAACTTCGATTTTTTTCGACTTTTTCCATCCAACCCCCTTACAAAAATTTCGAAAATTTTCAAAAATTTGACACATTAATTTTTTGCTTAAAATCAAATAAGATATTCGTAATTAGCATAAAAATCCAATCCGCAGCTGATTCGGATAAAAAACGTAGATAATATGCAACTTTTTCGATTTTTTAGGGTTGTCTCTCCACTCTCACATCAATAATAGTGAAAAATATGGATATTTTTGATCGTTTTTTAACTCTAATATGGCCAAAAATCATTTGTTTTTACTCTGAGAAGACTTTTTGATCTCGTTATTGTACCTTAATTGATTCTACATTTCAATTTTATCGATTTGGGAACTTCGATTTTTTTCGACTTTTTCCATCCAACCCCCTTACAAAAATTTCGAAAATTTTCAAAAATTTGACACATTCATTTTTTGCTTAAAATCAAATAAGATATTCGTAATTAGCATAAAAATCCAATCCGCAGCTGATTCGGATAAAAAACGTAGATAATATGCAACTTTTCCGATTTTTCAGGGTTGTCTCTCCACTCTCACATCAATAATAGTGAAAAATATGGATATTTTTGATCGTTTTTTAACTCTAATATGGCCAAAAATCATTTGTTTTTACTCTGAGAAGACTTTTTGATCTCGTTATTGTACCTTAATTAATTCTACATTTCAATTTTATCGATTTGGGAACTTCGATTTTTTTCGACTTTTTCCATCCAACCCCCTTACAAAAATTTCGAAAATTTTCAAAAATTTGACACATTAATTTTTTGCTTAAAATCAAATAAGATATTCGTAATTAGCATAAAAATCCAATCCGCAGCTGATTCGGATAAAAAACGTAGATAATATGCAACTTTTCCGATTTTTCAGGGTTGTCTTTTCACTCTCACATCAATAATAGTGAAAAATATGGATATTTTTGATCGTTTTTTAACTCTAATATGGCCAAAAATCATTTGTTTTTACTCTGAGAAGACTTTTTGATCTCGTTATTGTATATTAATTGATTCTACATTTCAATTTTATCGATTTGGGAACTTCGATTTTTTTCGACTTTTTCCATCCAACCCCCTTACAAAAATTTCGAAAATTTTCAAAAATTTGACACATTAATTTTTTGCTTAAAATCAAATAAGATATTCGTAATTAGCATAAAAATCCAATCCGCAGCTGATTCGGATAAAAAACGTAGATAATATGCAACTTTTTCGATTTTTCAGGGTTGTCTTTTCACTCTCACATCAATAATAGTGAAAAATATGGATATTTTTGATCGTTTTTTAACTCTAATATGGCCAAAAATCATTTGTTTTTACTCTGAGAAGACTTTTTGATCTCGTTATTGTACCTTAATTGATTCTACATTTCAATTTTATCGATTTGGGAACTTCGATTTTTTTCGACTTTTTCTATCCAACCCCCTTACAAAAATTTCGAAAATTTTCAAAAATTTGACACATTAATTTTTTGCTTAAAATCAAATAAGATATTCGTAATTAGCATAAAAATCCAATCCGCAGCTGATTCGGATAAAAAACGTAGATAATATGCAACTTTTTCGATTTTTTAGGGTTGTCTCTCCACTCTCACATCAATAATAGTGAAAAATATGGATATTTTTGATCGTTTTTTAACTCTAATATGGCCAAAAATCATTTGTTTTTACTCTGAGAAGACTTTTTGATCTCGTTATTGTACCTTAATTAATTCTACATTTCAATTTTATCGATTTGGGAACTTCGATTTTTTTCGACTTTTTCCATCCAACCCCCTTACAAAAATTTCGAAAATTTTCAAAAATTTGACACATTAATTTTTTGCTTAAAATCAAATAAGATATTCGTAATTAGCATAAAAATCCAATCCGCAGCAGATTCGGATGGAAAACTTAGAAAATATGCAATTTTTTCGAGTTTTCAGGGTTGTCGCTCCACTCTCACATCAATAATAGTGAAAAATATGGATATTTTTGATCGTTTTTTAACTCTAATATGGCCAAAAATCATTTGTTTTTACTCTGAGAAGACTTTTTGATCTCGTTATTGTACCTTAATTAATTCTACATTTCAATTTTATCGATTTGGGAACTTCGATTTTTTTCGACTTTTTCCATCCAACCCCCTTACAAAAATTTCGAAAATTTTCAAAAATTTGACACATTAATTTTTTGCTTAAAATCAAATAAGATATTCGTAATTAGCATAAAAATCCAATCCGCAGCAGATTCGGATGGAAAACTTAGAAAATATGCAATTTTTTCGAGTTTTCAGGGTTGTCTCTCCACTCTCACATCCATGTTAATGATAACGGGTATAGGGTATAGGGTGCTCTCTAACCTGGTCAATTGGCCCAGCTGATGCCCTACCGATTCGCCTTGGCGGCAGCTGATTGACAACCTGTTGGACGGGCGCTCAATTGGCACGACATGGCGCAGGGCATGGGTAGGTTAGGTTAGGGTAGGGTAGGGAAGGGAAGGGTACGGTAGGGTTGGGGTATAGGAAAGCGGTATGTAAGATGTGTGGATGTGGGTGTAGGGGGCAAACCGGTTGGCCATTAGAACGGACGCCAGCGAAATGTGAGCAGATGCATGACGTCACAAATGCTGCTTGTAATAAGAAACACAGATGAGGCAAAGAGTGAGGTGAGAGTGGCAGAGAGACAGAGAGAGAGAGAGTTGAAGAGAGTGAGAGAGAGAGCGGGCGGAGAAGGAGGCAGCCGTAGCGCCAACGACGGCATTACGATTACGAGGGCAGAGGCAACGGCAGCAGCGCCAAGTGTCAAATGCCGCAGGCAGCAGCGGCGGCGGCGGCGGCAGCGCAGCGCCAGCAATGACGGCGGCAGCGGCAGCAGCAGCAGCAGCAGCGGCGGCGGCGGCGGCAGTCCGTCAGTCTTGATGATTTCGTGAAGCGATTAACACGCGCTGCGTTCTGAGCCCATCGAGACAAAACGGCCAGCGAAATCGTGTGTCCGTCCAAGACGACAACAACAACAACAACATAAATACATGACACAAATTAAATAGGCTGAAGAGAGAAAGAGCCGAAGGAGACGAAGGAGCAGCGGAGCAAGTGCAGCGAGAGGAGCGGCAATAATTAAAGCGAAAGCTGAAAAAAACCTTTTAAAAATAAAAACGCGCCAAAGAATTCAACAAATTACGCGTCGATTTGCACACACACACGCGCGACACACACACACACACACACACACACGCGACACACACACGTTTATAGCCCGCCGTCTCGTGCATTGACCGAGTTCTCGCAGCAGCAGCCCCAACAACAACAACAACAACAACAACAAAAACAATATGGATGCAGAGGTGTGTAGACCAAATAATTACATACTATATTTACACACACACACACATGCACACCCAGAGATACTATACTATACATATATCTAATGTATCAGAAACAATTTGTTTTTTTTTTTTTTTCTGCTCGTTTTTTATATCTCTTTTTTTGTATTTTCTTTTTACTTTGCCGCCTCTGTCAATTTTAATTTTATCTGCAATTGACTTTGGCTTCATTTCTTCTTACGTACGTCACATCGCCCGCTACGTCGCTCTCAAGTGCTACGTATAGAACATTACGTCTAACGTATTTCGTATTGCGTTTTGTTTTCTCGCTTCGAATCGTAAAAAAAACGTAAATATTTATATAACTACACTGTACGACGACAACCTGTTTCAATCGCCGTGCGACGCTAGAAAAAATAAAACAAAAATAAACTCGAGCCGCAACTACGTTTTCGCTTTTGTTTTCGTTTTCATATTCGCTTTTCGCTTGGTGCGCTTTTTGGCGTTTTCCAAATGCCCAAAATCAAGTGCAAAGCCAAAGCAGCAACAACAACAACAAGGCCAAGAGCAACAAAAACAATAACAATAGCGAATTTGCAGCTGTTGCACATGTCAGCAGAGGCGTCGACTGCAAGGGGGTGAGCTGAGTGGGGGGGGAGATGAATTAGAAACAACTCAATGGAAATGTTTTTGCATTTGCATTGGGAATTTGCTCCTTCGCAATTCTACGAATATTACATACACTCTCCAGTAGGGGGAAGGTCATCAGAAACTCTTTTAAATATAGTTCTGCACATATTTGTATGTCTAATATATATTATATTCTAAGGTAGACTGACTAACATTAGATCAATTGTTACTCTATTTCAAACAGTACTGTAAATATATGTACATATGTACATTTAAAAAAAGTATTTTTTTACGAGCTTGTTAAGGGGCGTGGCGAAGTTCCAAAACTAGTTTCTTTCGCATGTACTAATAAGGCAGCTGATTCCCAAATTTTGTTGCCCTAGTACTTCGGGTTTCTGAAATCTAGCTGTTCATACAGACAGAAAAAAAGAAATTTCGGTTTATAGAGAGAGCTATAACTTCTAATGAAGCTCCAACTCTGTGCCTTACTTAATATAAAATAGTTGATATATTATTATATCTACTAGCTTCTTTAGCTCTTACAACTACAAACTGCTTCCAACTGGTAGTCTTACTGCTTAGCTAGTACACACCTTCAGGTACCTTAATTCAACTTTCACTTACCTATGCCTGAAGGTCAAAAAACAACAAACGTTACTAGACTTAATTGCCAAGACAAACAGTATGCGAATTTCTTTTGGGCCATAAAAACAAAAAAAACATTGACAATACTTTAAGTGATATATGTATGTTATGCGCCTAAAGACTTATGCTATATATATATACAAATGATTTATGTATATAAATTTCCCAAAGTTTTCAACTGTCTCGTGCTTTTTAAAGCATATACATATTTTAGATATAAATATCATTTATATATAGCTACATATATATTCTTGTAATGTTTGATCGTGTAAAGAACTTAACTCGATTTCCGGCAACAGATTCAAGCAATGACAAAAGAAAAAGCGTGCATTGAACCAATAAAAAGTGAATCCCCCCGCTAGTGTCCACCCCCTGCGCCTTTGCTACACCCTCCCGCCATGCTTCACCACTTGTTGCCTAATTGCGCTTGGGACGTCATCCCCATTGAAGAACACGACAATGAAGGCAGAGGCGCGACAGAGCAGCGCGTCGAGAGTCGAGTGGCGGCGAGTGGCAAGTGGCGAGCGAGAACCTTGAACGTGCATGGAAAATTCCGACGCAGAGACTCGAGATTGCCTCTGCGAAGGCTAAGGAGGTGGATAGGGCGGGGGTAGGGTGCTGGTCAGAGAATCACAGAGAGAGAGAGAGAGAGAGAGAGAGAGAGAGAGATGTTGGCCTCTGCGAATCTGTGAAATATTGCGGAATGTCAATTTAAATTTAATATGAGGGGGATCTACAGCAGCAGGGCCAGAAAAGGAGGCAGAGTAGGGGTAGGAGGAGAAGGAGAAGAAGGTACAGGGAGGGGCAAAGATAGAGGGATAGAGAAGCAGAGCAGGGAAAGTGGCGTGGCATGATTTGCAGCTTATCAAAGCGAAATCTCTTGAGTTTCTCCCCTCTCTCTCTCCCTCTCTCTCTCTCTCTCTATCTCTCTTCCTCCAACCACCCCCTCCCCACCAGCACCCACTTGCAATAAACGTGCCAGAGGAATCACACGCACAACAAGAACCATAGCCATACGCTGAAGTAGGTACTCCGACCAGCTGCCAATAGGCGTCACGACGACAACAACATTGTCTAGATTTACACAAGCCTTCGGAAGACTCAGTTCTATATAGTCTCCCCCCTACGCCCTACCCCTTGCCTTTTTCCTATCCGGTTGCTAGCCTGTTGTTCGATGGCCTATCAGACCGGGCCACTTGATATGTCGAGTCGTCGTCGTCGTCGTCGTCGTCGTCGTCGTCTCTGTCGTCACATTATCGTCGCTTTGTTTTTTTTTTTCTTTAGAACTTTTTAGATTTTCGTATTTTTCCTTCTAATCGTCCATTCATCAATAAGACCAACTCCCTCCTTCTTCGAGCACCCTCAGCACTTATCTCGAGTAGTGACAATTGTTTATTATAATTCACAAATAATTTCGATAATTTATTAAGCGATCCAACGCTCGGTGAGGTCCCCAGCAATTTATGATCAATATAAAACATGTATGTATTAGGTATAGGTATATAGTATATAATGTTCTATACTATGTGAAAAAGGTTCCGGCGTTTAGCTGATTCACGGTCACATCCCGTTATAAATTATAATCGATTAAACACAGTTACAACACTAATGGATACCCTACGTTTTTTTTTTTTTTTTTTTTTATTAAGTGAAGAATCCGTACATCATAATATTGTATCTTAACATCACAAGGTGGAGAAATATTCTTAAGAATTGAAGTAGTATGATACCCTAAGTCGAAGCTTAAGATCTGTATGACCTTCCATTTATCCCTGCCAATCTAATCTATCTCATGCTACAGCACAGAAAGTTTTCCTATGCGGAAATATGCGTAGTAGATTTTATATCTTATGATATCTTTAATTGATATATTACCAGATAAATGACTGTCTCTATTTTGGATACTATCCAGACTATCTTTATTAAGTTTAAGACTAAAATAGCTATACGTCACTTTCGAATAGGAAATACCCCATAATGGAATTCTACAGACTGACATACATCCAGTGTATTAAGCTTCCCGGCTGGCTTATGTTTTATATATATCATTCATATTATGATCTTTCATACTGATGATGCAAAATGAAAGTTCTTTACGGTTATAAAACTTACCTGATACTAAGTATGTGCGTCACGTAATTCTCTCTATCATGCTGGGTTTATCGCCCGACCGTGGCATAGTACATGGTAGTAGAAATCATTAGGTATAATCGTTACTGCTTAAACATTATAAAAACTGATTGAAAACAACAAAACAAGGTTATAAGTTGAGTTTTTTGAGAATTCCATTTAATTCTTGAGTTTAGAACTGATATTTCTTTGTTAAGATCTGAAATCTGTCAAATATTTAACGGGAAAAGTTTCCACTCCGATTTTGACTCTCCAACTGACATTTTCTTATTAAATGGTAATCTATTAGATCTCTATATGTTTACCGACTAAAATGAAGTTAGGATTATCAGTAGCTCTATAGTATAGTTATATAACTGTGCAATTCGATTACTATGTACCACATGCTACATAGACTCATTGATTATCTTGGGTTTTTTTTTTCTCTCAGCCATTTGCATTATTCCAACTTTTGCTATTGTGACTGAGCTCTGGCACACGATCTGGCATGTGTATACATAATAAATGTATATCTATCTATACTATATATAGTATAGCATGATATAGTAGGTATATCATTAGGTACGTTAGTTAATTAATTGGCACAAAGTTCGCATTGGTTTTTATGAGCTTGGGTTATAATTGGGTTTATTTGCCTTTACCCACTATATAAATCGGCGTATTTATTTATGTTTGGGCAAATCGTAAATCATTGCCAAATATTGTAAACACTTTAATGTTATCGACTCTTTAGCTTTATCTCTGCCCACTTTCACTGTACTCATCGAGCATCGATTTAATTGTTCCTGTCGCGTTATTCCCCGACTTTTTTTTTTGTATTTCATTTATCGCAACACTTAGGGGGAAGCGATAATAACAGGGGATCTAATTAATTCCGATTAAATATATTATATATATATTAATTATTCCTGTCAAGTACACGATGTGAGTCACTTAGAAGACAGAAACTTAATTATATTTATTCATTGTGTGATTCCTCGAAATGTTAATAATATAAAGAACATTAGCTTACGTTTATGGTATATAATTAAAATTTCACTGTATTTATTAAATAAACCTCTTAAGTTTGTATATAAATTATATACGCCTCTCGATTCGCAAAGAATCAATTAAAAACAGAATGCGGAACTTGCAGGCCCCAAAAAGCGCCGCAAATTGAGTTCAATTGAACTGAAGGACGAACGTGTTAATCAAACCGAAAGATCGATCTATAAAATGTCTTTATCTTTCCTCATTCAACTTCGAAAGGCACCAAGCATCCCGCAGGCAAGCGAAGCAACCCACAGATCACCAAGTTCCAACAGTTCCAGCAATGTAAAGACTCCCAACGTGACGAATGAATCCAACAATCCATCGCCAAAACAGGTCGAAGAAACCGACGAGGCTTATCATCCGCCCACAAGGTATGGAAAATGGAAAAGAATCGGCTCAACTAACCAATAATATCAATATCAAACTACCCAACTAACTGCATGGCTGATATCCTCAAAAACCCAAGCAATCTAAGCACCTACATAAATCGAAATTGGAACAACTAACGTATCCTCTAAAAGAATATCTTCCTGCTTGATAACAATCCAATCTAATTTCCTTGAATTACACCTTAGTCTAAGCTTAACCAACTAACTGCATGGGGAAAACGAAAATGCTCTCTTAAACTACTATATACCTTATGTAACCAAACATTACTAAAGGTATTCCTAGGAAAAAAGAAAGAATTCCCTTTATAAGCTTAAGATTTTTCCTAAAGGACCTTAACCCTTGAAGCTTCTGCGCTTTACTAACTGCTTTAATTGCTTACCGCTTATTTAATCTATTAGTTTAAGAGCTTTACCCTATAAGCATAGTACTTTATCCTTATGAACTTACGGCTAAGCCTTCCTTATCCTAATTCTAAGTGTGCTACTTCGCTATTTGCTTCACGTACCGCTTGAACCGCAAGAAACCCTTCCCAGCTTTGAAATTTAACTAACCTCAACTGATCCTGAGAATATAACGCAAACCAATCCTACCAGCTTTAAATTTTAGCTAACCTCAACTGATCCTGATAATATAAAAACCAGCAAACCCTTCCCAGCTTTGAAATTCAACTAACCTTAACTGATCCTGAGCATATACCTTAAACAAACCCTACCAGCTTTAAATTTTAGCTAACCTCAACTGATCCTGATAATGTAAAGCCAGCAAACCCTTCCCAGCTTTGAAATTAAACTAACCTCAACTGATCCTGATAATATAAAGACCGCAAACCCTTCCCAGCTTTGAAATTCAACTAACCTCACCGGATCCTGAGAATATAACGCAAGCAAACCCTTACCACCTTTGAAATTCAACTAACCTCAACTGATCCTGAGCATATACCGCAATCAAACCCTTCCCAGCTTTGGATATAAACTCACCTCAACTATTCCCGCAGTAATCAAACAAAATGAATGGACAATCAGGCAACTAACCAAAGCAACCCCCTAAATCCTAACCCGTCTCGCTTCAATCAAATCCGCTCCAGGATGATTTGCGCCAACCACTTGCTTGCAACTCCCACCACCAGGCCAGCACCTTCCCAGTCCGGCTAACCCAATCCAATCCACTCACATATGTACATACATATATTGATATGACTAATCAAGCGATGCTTACTGTCTCCATGTCTCTGTGAACCAAACGCAGCTACCTGGAGACCATAGTGCATCTGTTCAAGGGCAACATTGGACCGGGTCTCTTTGCCATGGGTGATGCGTTCAAGAATGGTGGCCTAGTGGTAGCACCACTACTTACGGTGCTAATCGCAGTGATCTGTATACATTGCCAGCATGTGTTGGTTGCCTGCTCCAAGAAGATGCGCGATGTGCGAGGCGATGCTGTCTGTGCCGATTATGCGGTGACGGTGGAGCAATGCTTTGAGAATGGACCGATCAAGCTGCGCGGTTGGTCTCGCACCATGGGACGACTGGTGGATATATTTATATGCGTAACCCAATTGGGTTTCTGTTGCATCTACTTTGTGTTCATTAGCAGCAATGTGAAGCAGGTGAGTGTGAGTGAGGATAAGCGTGGAAGGATCGATCATTGAACCCATATCGTTGTCCTGCTCCTCGCGTACTCCCCTTTAAGATCCTGCAAGCCTACGACATTGAGATGGACGTACATCTGGTTATGCTGCTGGCCTTTGTGCCCGTCCTGCTCAGCTCACTGATCACGAACCTGAAGTGGCTAACGCCCGTGTCGCTGTTCGCGAACGTCTGCATGATCCTCGGACTGGCTATTACATTATATTATGCCCTACGCGATGGTCTGCCAGAGATTAAGGAACGCGCCTACTGGACAAATGGTTCACAGCTGGCGCTCTTCTTTGGCACCGCCATCTTTGCCTTTGAGGGTATTGCCCTGGTGATGCCGCTAAAGAATGCCATGCGGAAACCCCTCCAGTTTGAGAGCACACTGGGTGTACTCAATGTGGGCATGTTTCTTGTCTCTGTCATGTTCATGTTCGCCGGCTGCGTTGGCTATCTGAAGTGGGGCGAGCAGGTCGGTGGCAGTCTGACACTCAATCTCGGGGATTCCATGTGAGCATATTACCAGATACCACCTACCCCATTATTCCCAGCGTATCCAACTTCTTTACGCCCTTCCCACACACTCACAGCTTGGCACAATCGGTCAAACTGATGGTCTCCATGGGTGTCCTACTGGGTTATCCGCTGCAGTTCTTTGTCGCCATACAAGTGATGTGGCCAGGAGCCAAAGAGATGTGTGGCATCCAGGGACGTTCGCTGGCCGGCGAGCTAATCTTTCGACTGCTGCTGGTGATCGTGACGCGTAAGTAGAGAGAGAGAGAGAGAATGGAAGAGAGTTAGGCGAGGATCCCCATCTTCATTGATCTCATCATGCATGCGATTCTTTCGCAGTTGCCATTGCGGAACTGGTGCCGGCTCTAGGATTGTTCATCTCACTAATTGGTGCACTCTGCTCCACTGCACTGGCTCTGGTATTTCCGCCTGTCATCGAACTGATCGCACGTAGCGAACCCAACAAGGGACCCGGCGTATGGATCTGCCTGAAGAATCTAATAATTTTGGTACTGGCGCTACTGGGTTTCTTTACCGGTTCCTACGAGAGTCTCAAGCAGATTGTCAAGCACTTTGGCGAGGAGGAACTACACTGATCCTACACTGATCTGTATAAGGATATTCATATGATAGTAGCATATATATATTTTACTATGTAGTTGTAATAGCGTATTTGCCTAGTTGAACTGATTAAGCAGTTGTTTTTTTTTTTTTTTTTTGTGCTCAAATTTTTTTTACATATTTATTTTTTTATGTGTAAATAAACGACGTGCAACGACGTCTTCTTAACCCACAAACATTTATCGTTTTGTCATTTACAAAACGTGCTTCGCCTTAGACTGATTTATAGCTGTCTCTGTAAGTACCACAAATATTCACGTTTTCGACCAGTTCTACCTATACGTAACCTGACTCTATAAAGCGCTATAAGCAAATACCATATTATGCCTACTTTAAGCTGTTAAAAACAACTTTAGCCGGATATATCAATCAATTTATTTTGTATTTTTATTTCGCGAAAAGACTGTCGACAATATATCTATTATATTATATAATGCTAAAGCTTTCGGAATCGGAACAAAAGCTGCACATATGGAAAACTTAACAAAGGCAGCATAATTTATGGAAATATGGAATCGGAAAAAGCTAAAAGACCTGCCGTGAATATATAATTATAACAAGCAATATGATGATGCGTAAGGAAAGTAACTCGAACGTTAGATACCTTCTGATATCATGGACCTACAATACTTAATTTACTTTTATATATACTTCCCAATCATAATCAAATTTACTGCAATCATTTGTGGAATGATGATATATACCATATAGATATATAAGGCATATACCTCACGTCAACCACTTAAAATGCTTATGTAGGGTATACTAAAAAAAAGCCGGATAACAATCAATGGATCGGATCGATCGATTGTTAACTTTCCCGGAATTCCTAAGGCATATAGATTTCTGATATTTATGATATGTATATGGCACAAATAGGCACACGTTTGATTAATCTAATACGATTCGAAATCGAGCTAATCAAAAAAAAAAAAAAAAAAAAAAAAACGGGGGCTATGTATTGCCATTGATCGATCGTTTGGCCTTGAAAGCGAATAATAGACAGAGTAGAATGTGGGGTACGGCAAAAAAAGAGGGAATTTGATATGGAAATTGTGAAATGCGAAAGACTCACCGCTCTGAGCTTCCTCGGTTAAGCATTTCCCGTGCATTATTGACTTGCATAATCCAATTGGGCGATTCCGTAAACATCGATCGGCCGATCGATTGTACCGTGTGCATTGATTGAGCAGCAGGGAGAAGATGATTGTGAATTCCAGGCAATTCACTTAACTGGCGCTACACAAACAACAACAATCAATCAAGAGTTGCATTTTAGAGGGGGGGAGAGAGGGGTAGTAGGCAGGTAGTAAACCGTTCCGCAGTCAATCACGAACTCGGCTCGGTTCGCTTTGATATTCATGTTGTTTTTGCCCAAAGAAATAGTAGCAGTTCCGTCCGACTCGTCGCTAGGGGCACTCGGGCACGTGCATAGATTGCGCATACGCCGCATGGTACGGCACATCCTTGAACTTGCTATATACCATATATATATATATGTACATATATTGTATGTTTGTACGTGCAAACCTTGCGCGAGTTCGTGATATTCACAATTTGAACTCGAATTCGAATTCCAAGCTCGCATTCGCATTGTGAATCGAACCACTTCCTTCCTCTTACGTAAAGTATGCACCAGTTTCTTTCAGTTTAGCCTCTCTCTCGCTCTCTCTCTCTCTCTTTCTCTCTGACATAACGCTTACAAAGTAATGCGTCATTTTGCGGCGAATTTCGTACTGCATTCGCCGCTTATGTCATTCATTTTTTATTGCTCGCTGCGCGTCGTAACGGTAAACAATCTTGTTGTGGTCCCCCTCCGAGATTTATTCTAATGTTATTTGAGGCAGATGCCGCATTGAGAAACTGATGTATTTGCGCCTTAATATAGAGTATAACGTGCGTAAGCAGAACATGTATTTATTTAAGGCGACAATAAGTTATCGACAAAAGCAGATTTCGATAAATTTCATATGTCACAATTGCGTGTTGTAAAGCGTTATCGAGTTTTTAAGCCTAGTAAGCAGCTCAATCGTTTCCTTCCATAACCGTCAAATTGAACGATATTCAAACTCTGCAAAAGTTCTTATACATATTTATTTACTTGCTATTTATTTTATATAACTATAAACAACACGCTACAAACAACATTATCTACATTTGTTTACACTATTGCAATGCATTCCATGGCGCAGCCAAAGATGATCGAATTGTTTCACTATTTCGCACCTGCGTTGCTACCAAAGTTGTGCAACGCGATAAGACGCGAAAAGTTTTTGGGCCAAAAAATGAGCCAAAAATGTGCAATGAGCAACAATTTCAATGCGATAAGAATTGTAAATGTTGCCAATTAGCAAGCAGCGTTAATGGCAATTAAAAAAAAAAAAAAACTTTTGAATTACTAAAGGAAAAACAAAGGAAAAACTATAAAATCTGTTCTACAGATGCAGCATATTATAGTAGGGAGGGAGAGAGAGCGAGAGGGAGAGATGTGTGTGGCGAAGCAAGGCAGGAAAGAAACGTGTGTGAGTGAGCGCAGCAAATGAAAAAGGTATGCATGTAAAATGCCGTTGACCGAGTGTGTACACACTCAAAACACACACACACACACACACGCACACAGAGAAAGACACAGACACAGCAATTACAACAACTGTCGCAGTCGCCAAGCTTGGTTTGCCGCGCACTTCACACGCTGCTCTTGGCCAATTCGAATATCGAGAATTGAGTCTGGTTTGAGTTCTTGACGCGTCAACACACGCGACACACGGCGAATTCGAATATTCAAAAAAATACATAAATAAATAAAAAACACACGCGCAAACCTAGAAACATTTTTGAATTATTTTTGAAAGTGAAAAACAAAAACATAACTAAGAAAAACCAATACGAACAGTGTAACAAAGTTGCTGGTATTTTTTTCCATTTTTTTTTTTTAACTCTTGCGTTAAAAGGTGCGAATTGATTTTAATATTACAAATATCATTCATATATTATAATAAATTGGCGTTTTCTGTGCTTATCTGGCTGCCTATCAGCTATATCAGGCAACACCTCTGATTGATTTATATATGTCCTCGATATTAACTGTAGTTGGTTCTTAACTCATTTTTTTGAAAACTGTTTGAGTATTCCGAATGAAAATAAACAATCAAACTGATTATGCAGCGTAATAAATTACAAATACACACAATCAAAACATAGTTAACCCTTATGCAGTGCAAGGCCACTGTGCAGGGAAATAGTAGGGGTATGCATGGTGTAAAGATTGAAAAATGAGTTTACACTAGAAAAAAAATATAATTATTATTATTTAAGTCTTGCGATTGTTTCTTATTTAGTTTAGAAAGTTTCCCCCCAACGAGTGACTACTGTAGTTGTGTACATTACAGTGTTGAGATTTCATACACTGAGTCACAATAATTATTATACGTTCCTCACCAATACCTGTTTTTTCGATGCACACTCTATATGTGTATGCATATGACCCATATAATTGTGGGAATTCAAATTGGCGAAAAGTAAGAACGTATACCAGTTTTTATTAACAACAAAAATCTAATTAATAATAATACGAATCTATATTGTATCTTTTGTTTGCAAATAATATAAAAATGTAATTGATTTCGCTAAGCTCGATTGCTGCTGCTGGCGCTGCTGATGCGCACATATTCAGGGTTAATATCCCCATGTATGGTCACCCTTTTTTTGCACTGGCTCCCTCGTTCTGGTCTCTCTCTCTCTCACTCTCCTGCTTGTGCCTCTCTCACTCAACCGCTAATTTGCTAATCTCGTTCACCGTTAACCGTTTTCGTTCGCTTTCCTCTGCGCATACTGCTTCGTCTGCATGTCTCGCACGGCAGGCAAAAGGCGTCTCTCGAATAAATTATAATATAAAAATAATAAATAATTGCAATAAAGAATAACCATTAAAATTGCAGAGAAAAAAAAAGCAAATATAATTAAATTTAATAATTTCTCAGAAAGAACAACGAAACCAGGAGAAAGCAATCGAAGCTGGCGACATGGGAAGAACTCTGGAGATAACCAAACCCGAATTGCAGCAACAGGAGCTGCAACAGCAGCAGCAGCAGCAGCAACAACATCACCAGAACACAGAGAAGGATGTTGAGGGCGGCGATGATGTGACAAAGCGACGTCATGCAACCAGTAATCTGGAGGCAGCGACACATCTCTTCAAGGGTAGCGTCGGTGCTGGCCTCTTTGCCATGGGTGATTGCTTTAAGAACGGTGGTTTGATCGGTGCCACCATAATGTTACCCATTATTGCCATTATGTGTGTTCATTGTGAACGATTGCTTATAAAGGGCTCCCTGCTGGCTGTGTCCAAGACACCGGGTGCAACGTTCTACGATTACCCAGAGACAGTGGAAAAATGTTTCGAATATGGACCGAAACCACTGAGGCGCATGTCACGTGCCATGAAATTAATTGTCGAAATGTTCCTCTGCGTCACACAATTCGGTTTCTGCGCCATCTACTTTGTCTTCATCACCGAGAATTTACATCAGGTAAGTTCGTAGAGTCAATATTCTAAATTTATTAATCAATTCTAAGAGAAAGAGTCAACTTAATTTTGATTTTCGTGTGAAATTAAAATTGTTAAATACATAAATACAATATGTGTGAATTAAATATAATAACTAAAAGCTATAAGTCACGGATAGATAGATTAATTACAACACATACTAAAGCTAGTGTGCTGCAAGCATACATTTTTAATTATTTATAAATAGGGAAAACTAAGAAAACATCACTATTATATTAAATTAGTGTCATTCCACCATAACAGCTGCAGCAGGTGTCATGCCACCAAGCAAATGTCCTTTTTGAGTTGACTGTTAAAACTGTTGCGTTTTTCAGCACTAATTTTTGCATTCATTCGCACACAGGTTATGCAGCAGAATGGTATCGATATCAGCATGAGCCAAGTTATGCTTATAACATTGCTGCCCGCCATGATACCCTCGCTAATGACGAATTTAAAGTATATATCACCCGTTTCGATGTTGGCCAATGTAGCGTTGCTATTTGGCCTAATTGCCACACTTGCAATTGCCTTCTCCGACGGGCCGATGCCATCGATAAAAGAGCGTGACTATTTCACTGGAGGCTCACAATTGGCACTGTTCTTTGGCACCGCTCTCTTTTCATACGAGGGCATTGCATTGATCCTCCCCTTGCGTAATTCAATGCGCGAACCAGAGAAATTCACAAATCGTTTTGGTGTCCTCAATGTGACCATGTTCTTTATTACGGCACTGTTCATCTTCACCGGATTCGTTAGCTATATGCGTTGGGGCGATGAGGTTGCCGGCAGCATAACACTTAATCTGGAGGTGGAGGAGGTGTAAGTATATATATATATATATGGGGTAAAAATTCTATTTGAAAATTGTCTCATATATCAACTATCTTCACACAGCATGCCGCAGGTCGTTAAGGTGGTTGCCGCATTGGGCGTCTTTTTCGGTTATCCAATTCAATTTTTCGTCATGATGAAGATCATTTGGCCGCCAGTGAAGCGCGGCTATGGTTGTGCCCAAAAGTATCCCATCACCATACAGGTGGTGTTCCGCTTTATTATGGTCATGTTGACCTGTAAGTTTGCCCAGCTCATTGAGAGAGAGAATATTATGAATAACATTTTGTTTTTCATTTGCAGTCTGTGTCGCTCTGGTGGTGCCCCAACTTAATTTGTTCATCTCCCTCATCGGCGCACTGTGCTCCACATCGCTGGCATTTGTCATTCCCGTACTTATCGATTTCGTCATACGCGCCCAGGTGCCCAAGGGACTGGGGAAACTGATCTATCTTAAGAATATCGTTATTCTGACTATCGCCGTGCTGGGCATTGTGACGGGAACCTATCAGAGCATTGTGGAAATCATAAAAGAGTTCAACTAGTTGAGATTCCACAAGCCGTAACCGCTCTAAGCGTGTGCTTGCCAGGTATTATACTATATATATCTATATAAATATTGTATGTATATGTCTATATTGTAAATATGCGATAATCAATGTGAATAACTTGTAACTTTATTATTGTGCTCGTAAGTTTAATTTCTACAGAATGTTTTTTTTTTTTGCATAATGTTTTTTTTTTTGTTATTAATTTTAAGCTGTACCTGCCGTGCTTATTTGTAAGTGGCGCCTATATAGTGTTTAATTGTCAATTTGATTGTTAATCGGCTTTCAAAACGAAACGAAACAAGATAAAAGAGAAAAAAATATTTTTTAATAAATGATTATAAATATAAATGGACAGTGCATTTTTTTTTCGATTTAAATTTGAGCGCCTCAATGTGTGTGTGCGCACACCTGTGCACTTTGGTACGCTTATCAGCACTGGCTCAATACGGCAGCCAGGGCTGCACAAAACAACAACTTTCAGCAGTCTTAACATTGATTTAACAGTCAACAGGCGAGAATATCTCTCTACAATGCGGGCCCCGTCAGACTCTTTTCCATGAACTTCTTTTTGGCAAAGCATATCCACCATTTATTGGGCTTACCATCTGGTGAATCGAATACCTTTTCCAGAACTCTATTGCCGGTTTCATGGCGCAGCTGTAGTAAATATTCACGCATAAGATCGGGATTCTCCGGCTTGGCAAAGACGGAATTCAATGGGAAACCAGCGTCGCCGGGTAAATCAAATTTCGATATTGCCATGGCATATAGATCCTGCTGACCCTGTTCCATGTTCTGGCATCGTGCCAGCCGCTTGAGGCATTCCGTTATGTACAGGGTAACATAGATAAGCACTCGATCCACTTCAGACTGCACGGCAAACAATGAGAGATTAGTAATATTAGTAATTTGACCTGTTCATACGGGTTGTATACATGTATGTATGTGTAAAATATATATGTATGTACAAGTATGTGTATGAATGGAATTCTCTGCGTACCTTAACTTCGTATTCACGAAAGAAAACATTTGCTTTGAAAAAATACAGTGACTCATCGATGATGTCGTTATCAGTATTTATATTGGGCGCTGGCCCTCGTAATTTCGTTCTTAGCGGCAAAATGGCCATGTTACCCACTTTCCGCTCGAATTCTGTTGTTTCCGAATGGTAGGCCTACAAATTGTTAAACAACACAACAACAAAGTTACAAACATTTTCAATTCAAATTGGCGAAAACAAATCTTTTTGAATAGAGATCGTTAATCATTTCTGAGTCACATTGGGTCTTTGTCATCCGTATTTATAGAGTCACGATAATTGCAGCAACTTACTGGCATTTTAGGAGGGTGCAAATCAACTGAGTTTCAATTTTTAAACTTGAGAATTCAATTGTTTTTATCAACGCAAACTGGGCCACTGTTTATCGCGGCAAAAAGATAACCGGCAGCCCTGATTTTATCGAGCGAGCTATCGATTGCTATACAAGTGCAACCTCCGTGCAATTATATACAATGTTACGGTAGTTAACATTAAAACTCAACATTGAGGAGCAAATATGTTAATTCAACAGTATATGGGTATATTTGATGTTCGGTGCGTGTGGTCACACTAAGCACATGTTTTGCATTACAAAAAAAGTAAAAAAATGAAGAAGAAAGTGAAAACAAAGTCGGCACCGCAGCCAATGCACGTGGATAGCGAAGAGGAGGAGCAGGAAGAGCAACAAGATGTGCAGTCGGTGGAATCAACAAAGCTTAATGGCAATTCAAATAAACAAACAGAGTCGGATGCCGCCTCCAATGCTTCCGAAAATGAGGACAACGGTAATGACGACGACAACGACGACGACGACGATGATGATGAGATGGACTTGGCCAACTTCAAATCCAATGCCAAGACAGGCAAAACGCAAAAGAAACGCAAGAAGGGCATTATTTACATATCAAATATACCCAAACACATGAACGTAACACGTCTACGTGAAATTCTTGGTGAATGCGGTAAAATTGGACGTGTCTATTTGCAACCGGAGAAGAAGCTTGGTAAGTGGAATTATTGAGACAAGAAATGTATCTATTACTTACTGACACACTTGTATTTTTCAGGAGGCGACAAGGCTAAGAAGAATAAACACAAGAAATACAACATTCACTTCACAGAGGGCTGGGTGGAGTTCGAATCAAAACGTGTGGCCAAACAGATTGTGCCGCTGCTGAACAACAAGCAAATCTCGACGCGCAAGAAGTCCCAGTTCTACGACTCGTTGTGGAGCATGAAATATTTGCCACGCTTCAAGTGGGTGCACCTAACGGAACGCATGAACTACGAGCAGGCGGTACACAAGCAGCGTCTGCAGACGGAGGTGTCGCAGGCACGCAAGGAGACAACGTTCTTCCAGAACAATCTAGACAAGAGCGAACATATTAAGAAACTGGCGAAGAAAGCGAAAAAGAAGACTAGCAACGTTGAAGCGGAGGCGTAGTTACATCATTTTAGATAAGAAAATACTATTTTTTTTTTAACAATGAATTAAAATTAAATTGGCGCGAATTGCGCTGTTAATTTACATGCACGAAAAGTGTTGGCTCATTTTGCGTTTGATGCGCTACGCATTTTTGCGTTAACATACGCTGTTATCGTTACATTGCAGGAAAACTTTAAAACAAGAAATGATAAACTAAAACATTAACAAAATAAATATTCACATGCAATTTATAATAAAAACTAAATTAAGAATTTATATACATATAACAAAATCATTTTAAAACCATTCCAATATTTGCGCTGTTAACCAACTGTTGCGCTCTCTCTCTGAGAGACCCTGATAACTTAACAGCCGCTTTTCAGAGTCAGTCGAAAAAAACTCATTGACCGAACTGGCGCAACGGCGTCTGCGTGCGTTTACAATTATTATTATTATTTTTTTTTTTTGTTTGACCATTTGTTTTTGTTGCGCTTGGCACAGTCTTGTTGTGATTGAAACTCGAGGAAAAGCGTTGAATGAAAAGTGTTCGTAAATGAAATTCGCGAGTCTGGCTATATTGATAAATTGAATTCGGTTTTGTTGTTATTGCGGTTTTACAACGCCAGCTAATAAACTCGTTTACCAACACACACTGTCTGTTTGCTTGTGTTGTTGTTTGTGTTTGTTTGCATTTGCCATTGCTCGCGTTGCGTTGCCGTTGCCGTTGCGTTGCGCGCGGCATGTTGGATGTTGATGTAAATGCAAATGTTAATGCGGCGCAAAACGAACAAAAATTAATGGAAAATTAGATTAAGAACTCAAAAAAAAATCATATTCAATGCATTCCTTGCTGCCGCGCTGCATAGCAAATACAGCAAAACGACGACGCCAACGCTGGCAAACGGAACAGCAGCAGCAACAACAACAACAACAACCACCACCACCACCAAAACAACAACAGTTTACCAACTGTAGCAACAGTTGAGGCGGCAGAAAAACAATAACAAAACAACAAACGTAAAAGGTTCGTATATGCATGCAAATGCATTATTACATTGTTGTTATACATATGTATGTGTGTACAGACATATACACGTACACACACTCACCTACCGCATAAGCCTGACGTGACTGTCGCTGGAAATTAACTTCAACCGGCAGCGGCAGCGCCCACCACAAAGAGCGCAGCGCATGTAACGGTATCGAAAGCGCTGGCAGTGCAACAACAGCGTCAGCGCCTGCTGCAGGGTCTGCCCAAAAAACAAAAAAAAAAAAAACCCAACGCCCTTGACAGCTGCGCTGCACTTCACTGCGCCGCGCCGCGCCGTGCGACGTCAGCAGAAACTCAAAACGGCGACCACAATAGAGGTGAAATGCAGTGGGAAACAAAAATAAAAAGAAAAAAAAAGAGGAAAGCAGGCAAAGGCAAAGGCATCCCAATCAAATGGAATTTAGCCGGTTTCCATAAAAGCAGACAAACTGCCAGACAAAGTTGGCGACGACCGCGAGACCGCAGCAGCAGCAACGGCGGCAGCGGCGGCGGCAGAGGGCGACACACAATTCTCAAGCGCGAATGCGTTGCGCTGCAGGAGAAGTTGTTGAATTATTGACTACGCCGGCAGCGACTGCGACTGCAACGCAGGCAGAAGCTTTGATTTCTGTTTGCTTTCATTATGACTTTCGCAGTCAAAAATACCCTTTGCAATCCACACTTAAATTCCACACGGATGCCACAACATGCCAATCAGGCTCCACACTTATTAATGACACGCAAATGAGACAACAACAGCAGAGTACAAATTACACGCACACACACACACACACACTTAGACTTAAAGCTATAATACACACCGATTTAGAATTATGTAAATTTTATAAATTGCCAAAAAGAAACGCAAAGCAAATCAAAATTGAATAATAAGCCAAATACAGGAATAACAAAAGCAGCAAACAGTAATAACAACGAGAAGCAGTGGAATGGATGACGACAAGAAAATACACATATTTTATTATTTGCTTGAGAACTTGTTCTTTTGTTCGGCATTTCTCGTTGTTGCCTTATTTTTCGCCTTTATTAAGTCTACATTTTCGTTGTAAAAAGAGCGCTCTTGAACACACACACACACACACACGAATGTGATTGTCTGCTTGAAAGAAAGGGCAACAGCATGTGACTGGAACGCGCTTTCCAGTTGCAAACGCGACTTCCAGGAATTTCCAGCACACGCTCGCTCGAAATTTGATTTGCATGCATACAAGAAAAAAAAACCACAAACCATTTTTGCAGTTCATTGGAATCTCTCTGTCTCGCTCTCTGCATAAATTCTGATTGATTTGCTTTTTATTATGTACCATATGCTTTTGATTCAATAACAATCTTTGATTTTTCGCAAACGCTTTCAATTTTGTGTGTTGTTTTATCGCTAGTCGCGTGTGGGTTGGGCTGGGCAGCAACGCCAGCAGTGACTGCGACTGCGACAGCGACGCCTGCGCGCAGCAATCGAGCGATTTTTTTTTAGATTTAATTTCGATTTGCTCGTTTTATTTTCTTTGGTTTATTTAAATAAAACAAATGTTTGCACGGATAACACAAATACACAAGTCTTTGTGTGTGTGTGTGTTTGCATTTAATTAACATTTTTTTTCGGTCATCTTATGATATTCTATTGCGCAAATTGTTGCGCAAAGGTTACGTCGGGTTGGCTTGCCCAAAAAATGAGCTCAGTCTCTCTGCACAGTGGCGGGGTATACATACATACACACATACATACAAACACACATAATTATGCAGACGGTGACAGTAGCACAATTGAGATTTCTTTGTACACTGTGAAAAATATTTACATCATATTGTAGAGGCTTGTAAAAATATGACATACAAATAACACTGATTTTGCGCAGTGTAGTGTCCAATCTTATGTGGCACACATATGTATGCTGCATGGCGCCGCCGCTTCGCTGTCATCAGTAGTGCCCCATACCCATTGTCATCATCGTCATCGCCATCGCCATCGCCATCATCATTATCATATCCGAATGACATTAGGCACAGGCGCAGCTCGTATAAACATCAACAACAACGCGCCGCCCCAAAGCACTGCGCTGCGATATGTGTATTGCCAAAAACATGACAGCGCAGCAAGTGCTGCCAAATGCATTTTCTGTGTCATCGTCAGCGAGGGTAGTGGGAGGTTGCGGCGCACAGGGTGGACACGGGGCGGCGACCAGTGCTGGCAAACACACTTATGCAGCTCAAACTGACACAAATAGGGCTGCCCTTGCCAATTGAATTTATGCATGCAGAACTGACACACTCACTCACACACACACACACAAATATAACAAATAAACATGTGTGTGCGTTTGTATTTATTTCTATATATTTCGTGGAACATGCTAAGACAATAAGCGCAGCTGAAGTCGCCTAATGCTAATTGCCTCGTACGGCAATGCGATACTGCGCTGTCTGTGCGTTTGTTTGTTTAAATTGTATTTAAATGTTTATCAAATATGAATGGGTAATTAATCATCAGAGTACAGTTAACACTCGTTAAATAAAAAAAAAGAAAAATTGACTCGTTTTAACCACATTATGTTCTCTTTACTTGATTAAAAATAAACATTAAATATTTAAATGTATTTATTAAAAAAAAAACCCCAACTTTTAGGGGGTTAAGCTTTTCATAAATTTGAGAGTTCTTTTTGCACATGTACATGTGTGTGTGTGTGTGTGTGTGTATTAAGAGCAATCCCTTTTAATTCCATTTCTATTGTCTTGTAAAATTGATGGCAAATTCTAGTTTTTTTTGCATCCTTTGCATACATATGCATTTAATACACTAACAAACATAACTCGTGTAATTAATACACATGCAAACGCACATTAATACACACATACACATGCATGTGTGTTTGTAACTATGACTTGCATTAACGTCAGCGACGCTTGCTTGTTGACTCGTTTCTGCGAATCTGAGTCCTCTTCTGTCTGCGCTATCCATCCCTCTCCTCCCTCCTCCTTCTCTGTTAGTCTGCATCACGAGTGCAGATGCAGAAAGAGATTGTGACACATCAAATTACAGTTGGAGAGAGAGAGCGAGCGAGCAAAAAAACAATGGGAGGCCTGTTAAGAACTTTTATGGAATTTGCTTACGCTGCCATTACACACACACACACACACAGAGAGAGAGAGAGACACACATGTATGCAAATCATTTTGAGAGGTTTTGCTGCTTGTGACGTTTCATACATACATATGAGAAGTTTGAAAGAAGAGTTGCTGCTTGGGGTTTTTATTTATACCCTACAATCATTGCAAATTTTCTAGATAGGGTATACTCAATGTTTAGGCGTGCTAGACTATAATAATAACATATTAGGGTATGTCAGTGTCGGGTGCGCACTCTCTCCTGCAGCTTATGTTACTTTGCTTTCTTTTCAATGAAGCCGCCAAATTGGCAGGTCGCACGACGGCGCTGCCAACTAAATTCGAATGAAATTCCTGCAATGTTCCCGTTTAATGTGCGTGTGTGTGGGGGGCGATCTGTCTGTCTATCAGTCTGTCTGTGTATGAGTGAGTTTTTTTTTCTGCTTTCATTCTGTTTTCCTTTTTATGTGTTTTTCCATTTCACACTTCTTTTTATGTGTTGCACGTTTCTGTATGCTGCTGCTGTGTTGCAGCTGTGCGCATTTTCTGCCTGTGCCTGCCTGCTGCATAGTTTTTTCCACTTGAAGGGGAAAACTTTTCGACAGCAGCGGCAGCGGCATCGGCAGCGATTGCCAATATTGTGTTGAAGGCGGCCATAACGGTGCCATTGCGTTCATTGGCACCAGCCAAGCAGCAGCAACAGCAGCAGGCAGGCAGGCAGCCCCAAGGCCTTGGACATTTGCATCCGAAGCGCTCCAAACCGGACGCACTTTGTCACCCGCTGCCGTCACTTGGATCTTTAATGGTGCGTCGCAACGTGTGTGTGTGTGCGTGCGTGCGTGATGAATGGCACACACACATACACGCACACATGGGAGTGTTGTCTACTACTGGCGACACCTTTCCTGGCACTGCTCCCATTACAGCTGGCCCAATTTGAATTTGAGCAAGTCGTCGTCGGCGTCGTCGTCGCGTCGTCGTTGACTGTAAACTTCTTGGCATGCCATAAACGCACATTCATAATGATGACAGTGGGCCACAGCATAAGATACATGTAGTAAATATAAACATACACACACATACACATACATACTATACGCGCATATGGCAACCAAATCGGGCGCTTCCGTTTTCCGGTGCAAAATAACAGCCAGGCAAGCAGCAATAATAAAGAACATTGGCCCTTACAGTAGTGGAGTGTAGGAGAGAGAGAGAGAGAAACATTGGGGGTGTAAGTTCAAGCACCCCACGCACATGTGTGTTGTTGTCCCTTTCCCTTTACAGGCCTTAGTCTTCGTTTTAATTAAAAACGCACTCACAGACGCAGTCGAAACCAATTGAATCAATAGACTTCATTTAACATTCACAATTTACAATTCACAATTGAATTGTCTTTCATGCACCTACGCTGCAAAAAGAACACACACACACACACACACACACAACAACAATAGCCAGAGCGGAGAACAATGCTGCCAGCTTGAGCCAAACAAAACTAACGCTGGCAACGATCGCACGTTTGCATGAGAGAGGGTGGACAAGAGAGACGGGAGAGATAAAGAGAGAGAGTTTTGTTCTTTTAACTGCTGTTGCTCTTTTTTTTTTTTTGCGAGCGCGCTGCCAATGCGCACGCACGCCAGGCGTTTTGTACTTTTGTAAGTGTGTACACCCGTGTGTGTGTGTGTGTGTGTAAATGTGTACACATGTATTTACATATTTGCCAGCTATTTGCATATTTATGTACGTTTTGTTGCCTGTTGTGTTCATTAATGAAGTCATCCAGTTAGAGCAAGTTTTGCCTCACGCTTTGTAAAGTGCCGTTTCTTTAAAGTGTAGTTGTAGTTGTAGTTGTAGTATTATTATTATCATCGTTGTTATTGTTGCTGCGTTACTGTTGATGACATCAGCCGCAATGCGGCTCCATTTTGCATTTGCGCTGTTCACTTTGCGTTGCATTCATTGTTTGTACCCTTTGCGCGAGCGTATTGTTCTACGTTATTAATATGCATAAACACTACAACGAGCACAGAGAGGATGAGAGCGGAACGCAGAGAGAGAGAGAGCGTGCGTATGCATTGCCGCCCCGATGTTATTGCTGTCAACTGGTAAACAGTTACTTCAATTGAACTCAATTTGAGCGCTGAACTGAGTCAACAAACAGTGTGAGTGAGAGAGTATGAGTGTTTGTGCGTGTGTGTGTGTGTGTGTGTGTGTGTGTGTGTGTGTGTGTTAATTAGATTTTCATCATCTTAAGAGGGTTCGAGTGGCAGCGTTGAGATTGTTGCTGCTCTACACTTATTTTTGGTAATTCTCCTTTCATGAGCATAATTAACAAGCCACTTGACACACACACACACACACACACACACACACACACACACACACACACACTCACGCACACAGTTGTACACATCTGTAGGCATTTAACAGCTTCATCTTTGACAGTTCCAAGTGGCGCCTCTCCCCCCTCATTCCAATTAACCGTTAGCTGAGAACACATAAATTCATACACATACACACACACACATACGCAACAGATGCGCTTTTAAGTGAGCCCTTTGACAACAACAACAACACAACAAGAACAAGAACGAGCACGACGAGAATAAGAATGAAAAGAGAATGGATTGAGATTTTTGATATGCACCGCAGGTTGCGCGCTTGCTTTCCCCCCCCCCCCCTAAATCTCCCGCGATTTGTGCATTATTATCGACTCTTTCCTTGTTGTTTATTGCACGCACGTAGAATGCATATTGCAATATAAATTTAACACTCTTCGTGTCAACGACGCGTTGTTGTCTCTTCCCTTCCCTGCCTGACTGACCTTCATAATCCATAAAAAAAACCCACACACACACACGCGGAGAAAACGCACGCGAATGAAAAACGCGCGCGATTTTGTCGGCGACCCCGGAGACCTCCGTTCATAAATAAAAAACCCAAAAAATATAATGTCCAAAAAAAAACACACATCATTTTTATATTTTGGCTACGCTCTGCGTGTTTTTAATTCAAATTGCGCTGCTGCCTAGTCTAGGTAAATATGTTTATTTTTATTAACACAACATAATTACGCGCATATAAACAATATGCACGACGTGTTCGGACTCGTAATTGTTGTGTCCGCCATGTGTCACTTTCCTGTATTCACATGTGCGTGTGTGTGTGTGTGCGGACAAAAAACTAGTTTACACGTCTCGCCCCAAATGGCATCCACATTTTGGCTAACGGCCCGAGCAAAAAGCCTGCGTTTTTTTTTGGCATGCAGCAGCAGCAGCAGCACGATCCACATACAATCCACAATGCCTGGGAAACTGACAATTTCATAATCGTCATTTTTTATTTTATGTATTTTTGATAAAAAGAATCCACAAATATGCACTGCATCCACAAGATACTATCGTCGCTTTAAATCTAAAGACTGGAACAATATAGACATGAGATAAAGTAAGAAAAGGAGAACAAGAGAGAGAGAGAGATAGTCCACTTGTTATCTGCCCACTTTCCATTACTTACGTCCCACAGAAAACTTTCTACACAAAAGAAGAAGAACTGCTACACTCCTTCAGTAATCCATAAATGACGTTAAGCGACGCTTCCACGATGGATAAGAAAGCCAGAAGCAAAAGCACAGTGGGATAAAATAGATTAAATAGTACAGCAATTGATCTCAATTTAATGGCAAAGCATTTCAGGGTCCCACACACGCAGCTTGCGGCATTTTTGACATACTTTTTCAAACGTTTTTTGGTTTTTGTTTTTACACGCAAATACGATCCACAAGAGTTTCCTGCCCACATATTGTTTGGCAAATGTTGCTCGACAGGCAAATTCAATTAGCAAACGCTTTACCAAAACAAAAAAAAGCCCCAACGCCCACAGACACGCCCCTGCCCGTTGCTTCGCTCATGTGGAACGTAACGAAAAACAAAAGCAAGATTTGACAGCCAAAACGAGCGGCATCAATTGCCAAAATACTAAGAAAATACGAATTGACAGTTTGCGTTTTAGATCTCTTCTTTCTTTCCCCACCCAAAAAAATTCATCAAACTGTTTGCTTTGCTGTGTGTGTATTCCATCCACATAATGCCGGCATATTGTATCCGTATGATTGAAGCGGTGTTTCGAGACACAGCTGTGTTTGCGCGCGCGCTCTATAAATAAAGACAACTAAAAATGGCAATATACGAATGTGTGTGTGAGATGGTGTATTTTTTCAATAATGTTTTCTGTAATGTTTACGAACAGGGTGGGGACAGTGGGAGAGCAAAGCTAGGAAATCGCTGTAGCGAAAGCAAACAGCAGGCTCTACATTTAACAGTGTGTGTGTGTGTGTGTGGGAGGGGGAGGGGGGAGGGGGACCTGCTCTCTTCGAGCTTAACGTTAATTGCGTTGACGCTTTTGTTGATTGTTTGTCTCATTGTCTAATTGTTTGCCTGTTTCTCTGGCTTCGCAATTGAATTTTGCACAGTCAGCCTAGGTCCCTGAAGTTTCCCCTCCCCCCATTTGTCATGATATACATTCAGCTAACCAGCTTAACTTAATTGCGATCTTAATTTCGTTTTTCAATTTATACTTACCCCAAAAGTGGTTTGAAAAACAATTAAATAAATATATATAGATTGAGTCAAGATTGAAGTGCTTTGATAAAATGTTTTATTTAGGAACTTGTACAACCCGCCTTAAATAGTTTCACAGTTCTTAAGAAAATGCAACCATCTGAAATTTCTTCATAATCATTCAATATAAAAACTTTCATATCGCAAAAGGAAGCACACTTTTTTGATATTTTGCATAAGCGCCCTCTACTCCCCCCTCCCTACTTTCAATCGGAGGCCGGCGAATGCTTCCGTTGAATACCTTGATTAATTTCGTTGCTTTTATCTTATCTCAATGAAACATGGAAAAAAAAGTGAAGAAAAGCAAAAAAAAAAAAAAAACAAGCTCAATGCTGATGCCCCATAAAAGAAGAAAAAAAAAAAAACAGAATATAAAGAGCCATAAAATAGCATACACCGCGCGCAATTGTAGTGTAGTTTATGGCTGGTGGAACCCATCTGCACATGTGTTGTGGGCTGCACTGTTGTTCCCTCTCCCACTCTCTCGCTCTGAGACTGACTCATTTGCCTGCTGCTCATTGTTTGCCTTTCGATTATTTATTACACATCTTCTTCGTTGCTTCTTTTTTTTTATGTCTGTCCGAGAGAGCGAGAGAGAGAGAGATGGGCGACAGCGAACTAGCTAAGGGACTGACGAATGGGTGAGAATGACGCGCCTATGCAGAAGATGACGCGCCCGGCAGGCGCGCAAAACAAAACAAAAAACCGAAAAATGAAACGAAAGAAAAAAACGCAGACGATCAAAATGCATTTCCTAATGTTTATTATAATTGGGGGGTGGGAATGCAGATCGTGGAAGAAGAGGAAGCAGAAAGAGAGAGCGGGAGAGAGAGCGAGACGTGTGCGTGGGCGGCCCGGGTCAGGTGGGCTGACGTGTGGAATGAGTTTTTGAACTTTCTTATGTGTGAGATAATCCATCAATAAATTAGTCTCTTGTAATCCACTCATGGCATCCACACTTGATGTCGTGATTTAAGGATAGTTTTGTTGTTTAAGGGGCTGTACAAGTATAATGTAAGTAAACATTTACTTTGTTAGAAAACGAAATGCATTTTCAGGGATTTACGCAAATAATGCATACGCTTTAGAACCGAGTAGGGTTATATTATATATTTCGTAAAAATCAAATGATTTTCTTCAGGTAAAGCACCATGAAAACATGGTTTTAGTTCTAGAATAGAATGGCTTAATAGTTTTTGCAATTTAAACAATTCACTAAAATTTTGAATTTTTGTGATTTTTGTAATGGTCCTCCCTGTGATATTTTCAGAAATTTTTTTTTTTCAAAAATTAAAATCGCCCGCTTTTGCTTTTTATCGATTGCGGAGGTCAAAATTAGTATAAAACAAGTGTTTAAAATTGATTTAGAGCATACCTAATTTTTGGCCAAAAATCATGTCAAAGTCGACTAAAAATTTGACATGTAAGACCCGTGGCAGGACCAGTATCCTCACTTTCCGCACTTGATAACTTTCTTAAAAATCATACGATTTTCTTCGGGTAAAGCATTTTATTCATGGTTTTAGTTCTAGAATAGAATGGCTTAATAATTTTTGCAATTTAAACAATTCAACAGAATTTTGAATTTTTGTGATTTTTGTAATGGTCCCCCCTATGATATTTTCTGAAATTTTTTTTCCTAAAAACAATTGTAATAAATCTGCTAACGTAATACTTGAACGGCCCCTAATCTCATGTAGCTTTTGCTTCTGTTTTAAATGTTTCATCAGCGTTATCAGCCAACTTCATCTTGTGGATCGTATATTAACCGCCCCATGTACATAGAAAAACCACAAACTCTCTAAATAATGTTGTTTCACATGCAATCCACATGCGTGTCACATAGAATCCACATGCGGCACGCATACAATCCACTTGGGTACCATATACGATCTACTTGGGTTCCACATGCCATCACACACGCAACTTTATACAATGAAGCTTATTATTTAACCGACTTTGGAAAAACATATTGACATAAATGATGACTGACCGATACCGACGCCGGTGATACGCGTAAATACACACACACACACAGATACATGCACAGTGATACACGCACTTGTAACTGTAATTATGACACGCGCAACAACAACAACAAAACGACAAGTTGCTGATAATAATGATAATGTTGTTTGCCGTTGTTGTTGGAAAAAAATAGTGTGGGGGGTAAAAATCAGTGACAACAACAACAACAATCGCAGCACACTGTGGCAAATGAAAATAATGCGTGTCGCATGGTCGGTCGCACTTTATCAGCCTTACAGAGGGCTTGTTGCGCGCTGCTGCTCTCGTTTCTGCTTATCCACGCACAGTTGTGGCCCACATACCACAAACAAGCGCACACATAAAAAACACACACGCACACACACACACACTTCGTTGTAGAATCTATTGGATGATGATATAGCTTAATCGCATTGTGTCTCTGCGACTTTGTTTCCGCCTTCCACCCGGAGCGCAACCTGCACTCTCTCTGCCCTATCTCTCTTTTGTCTCACTCTCTCTCTCTCTCTCTGCCTGCCTCACTGACGCTCTCCCGCTGTCGACCACTTTTGGTGTTTATGACCCAATTTGGCTCATTGGTGGAACACGTTGTGTAGACACGGGCCCCACCGCAGTCGATTCCAATTTCCGCGCCCAAAAATAAAAGTGAAAACTTGAATAATTTTCCTTATGGCACACGTGCCCCACTGTGCGGCGAGGTATGCGGTGCGTGTACGTGTGCGTGTGTGTTATCAAATGCCGCATTCTTCATTTATTTGCCCGTACCAAGTTGATTGATTAGCTTTCCAATTGATTTTCTATGCGTCGCTTGCACGATCTGGCAACGCCGTTGGGTATAACCAAAAATGAAAACAACAACAGTAATAGTAGCAGGCAGCATCTGAGAGAGCTCACAGCTGTGTAAGGCGCGCGCGCAAACACGTGCGCTTCATTATATGTGTGTGTGTGTGTGTGTGTCGAGAGAGCAAATGAGAGGTGAGTTTGCGTGCATGTGTGTGTGTGTGTGTGAGTGTGCGTATGTCCTGGCCATTGAGCACGAAACAAAAGAAAACAATAACAATTAAGCGCAGCAGCTGCGCAAGCGTGTACGTGTTCGTGCGTGTGCGCGTGTGTCCGTGTGTGTGTGTGTGTGTGTGTATGCATTATTGTTTGTGTTTGTCACCGGCAACACGATGCATCGTCGTCGTCATCATCGTCGTCGGACGTCCGACGCCGGCGTCGCATGCAGCAGTCGCGCGTCTCAGTCGATAATTTCACGCCTTGCCAAATGCACGCGCCGCGTCGTCGCGTTGTAAATTTGTGCTCTCTTTTGATACTCATCATCGCTCCTGCTCTCTGACAAACACACTATTTCTCTCTCTCTCTCTCCCTCTCTTTCTCTGTGGATCTTTGCTCGCAGATGTCATTGACGAAAAAGGATCCGTCGCTGCGAGTTGCTGCCTCAGATCCGCATTTGGTTAGCCTTGGCGGAGGCCGCCTCAGCACCGCCGTCACCATACACTACATACACGTCGGTAAGTATTCAATTCAATTTTCCACGCCCAGTTAAGCTGCCGCCCTCCCCCCCATCCTCACGTCAAGGTCGTCTACAACAAGCCGCCGCTAATCAAAAAGTCAAATAAAAAATAAAAGAGACTTGAAAAAATGTAGAGAGAGAGAGAATTGAAAAGCGAAGCTAAGTACGAAGACGTAAACGAAAACGAAATTGAAACTGAAATTTAAGCGCACAAAAAGCGAAAAAAAAAACAAACAGAAATTTTCGGTTTACTTTTTGTCTAACTATGTGTGTGTGTGTGTGTGTGTATTGAGGTGTATATGTGTGTGTGTGCCTGCGATAAGATCCGCGCACAGTGTGACCCTATGAAAATCCTATGGCAAGCTTTTGGGGGGATCTCTTAAGTATTCCATTGGCGAAATACCATCATAAAGATAGCAAGGTCTGAAAATATGTACCCTCCATATCATAAGCTCTTGTTTGTTTTGTTTTACTCATGTTTCAACCTGCATATTACAAAATATTGTTGGTTCTTCATGCTGTTTATCAGGTAAAAAAAAGATAATTGTAGATCTCAAGATTTAAAAAAGAAATATAGTATATTTTTCATATTAAAAAATGTTTTCTTATATAAATGATTTTATTTTGATTTGCTTACGACTTTTCTGCACTTTTAATGCTTAATTTAGAGTAATTAAAAAAAAACTCCGGCTTATATGGTATATAGTATACATTGATTTAAATAAATGCAGCTGTTTTAAAACAACAGAACTATTAGGATGACCAATAGCTTAACAATTTAATGCTTTACTCATGCGCCTAACCACTGTGCGTAATCAACGATATTACACCACGGTAACATGGCTTGATGGGGGCTCCGTGTGTTGTTGTAGTTGTTGTTGCTCCACCAAATTTAAGAGCGATAAGGGGGGCCAGGTCAGCCCCGCTGCCAGGCAGGCAACTCATGCTGTATGTTTTCTTGGTTCGGCATTCTCTTCTGGTTGCCTTTCGATTTCAATTTCAGTTTCTTCTCAGTTCTTCTTGTGTCTCTCATTCGCTTAGAGCACACGTGAACAACGACAACGACAAAACGGTAGTTAGAAGTTACAGTTAAGGACAAACTTCAAGGTGGAGTTTACAATTACAGTTATAGTTTTAAGTACAGTTATATACTTGCAGTTAAGATTTTTAATCTTTTTTTTGATATTATAATTTGACTTGCAGCTTATGTTAAAGTTTAACTTCTAGTTTAAGTAATAATTAAAGCTTTGGTTGGTGTTATAATTCAGCTTGATTAATAGTTAACGCTAGATTTAGCTGGAATTGCAGTTAACTATAAGTTAAACCTCTGGTTAAGGCAAAAAATTCATTTAATTAAATTCTTCCACTTTTTTTCACGCTAGATTTACCTGGAATTGCAGTTAATTATTAGTTTAACCTCTGGTTAAGGCAAGAAATGCATTTAATTCAATTCTTCCATCCCATTTTCAAATTGACAGGCGACACAACCATTGGATCGGCTCCCAATTGCAGCATCTCATTAAACGGCGGCGGTGTACGCCCGCTGCACTGCACCATTTATCGCAGCGAGAATAACGAGGTAACCCTGGTGCCAGAGCCGGAGGCACGCCTCCTCATCGACGGCTGGCCCATTGAGGGCGAGGAGACAGAGCTCAGTCAGGGTGCAATGATCACAATTGGTAATTCGAATTATCTGCGCTTCAATAATCCCGTCGAGGCACAAATGATGCGCTCCGCCATGGGCTCCAATGAGCGCATTTCGATGCCACAAATTGATTTCACACAATCGGCACGTAGCACAGAGCTGGAAAAATTGGAAACCTTTTACGAGAGCTTCATTAATCCTCTAAAGAATGGAAGGAATGATGGCGCCAACAGTAGCATGACCAGCATGAGCAGCATGCCTAATATGGACAATGTTCATGGCGTGCAATGCCCCAAGGTGTTTAGCTCGGATCTGGTCACCGTGAATATGCCAGCACGCGATGTGCTTGGCCAGAAATATGCGAATTTTGCACGCAATCTTGCCGAGAATCATCGTGGCGAGAAGCAGCTAAATAATCAATATGCCAAAGCGAGCGGAGTAGCAGCAGGAGGAGCTGGAGGCGCCAATGGAATTGGACACAATTCTGGCTACTGCAATGTGCCCAGCAATGCGGCGGTCTACAAGCAGGCTCAGCAGGCACAGCAGCAGCAGCAGCAGCAGGTGGCACAGCAGCAGCAACAGGAGCTGCTCAGCAAGGTGAACAACGATCGATACGATCGTTATCCCAAGCCGGGCACCTATACGGCTGGAGGATTGCAACTGTTTGCCATGAATGGCATCAATACGGAGCTTAATAGTGGTGCTGAGCTGGAGGATATGGTCAAGATCTGTACAGAATATGCGGATCGACAGCAACAGTTACAGCACCAGCAGCAGCAGCAGCAGCACAATAGCAGCAACAACAATCATACGCTGCACAATGCCAGTGCTGGCAATAGCATCACCTCCTCACCCATTGTCCAGAATCGCATCAAGACAAATGGTTCGCTGCCGCGTGACAAGAAGTCACCGTTCCAGCAGCATAGCACGGGGGGCAGTGGCAGCAGCAACAGCAACAACATGTCACTAATCAGCAGCTCTTCTGGCTATGAGAATGTGCGTCTACTTGGTCCCAATCGTGTCGAGATCAATGGTCAATTGCATGTATCTGCCGGTGCCGCCGGCGCATCATCGACATCCGCATCATCTGCTGCTCGCAACAGTCATGAGAATCTTGCTGGAACGGGAGCGCCATTGGTAACGGGTAAATATGTGCCACAGAGTCCGCGTACCAAAATACGCACCAATTGCATGTCACCCAAAAAGGATGCCTCATTTAGCAGCGCCTTTTCATGCTCCACGAGCACGGTGGGTACAGGTGTTGTGAAGCCACCACTAGCACCAAAGCCGCCGGCACCGAATCAGCAGCGTGATTATGATCAGCTCTTTAAATCCTTTGAGCGTAAGCAGCAGCTCGAGCAGCAGCAGCAGCAACAGCAACAGCAGCAGCAACAACAGCAACAGGTTGGACGCCTGCTGCAGCCTGCCAAGCGCTCGAATAAGAACATTAACAATCTCACACTAAAGATAAACAATGATACGACAACGCAATCCCCGAAATTGAGTCGAAAACCAGCGCCAGCACCGCGTAGTATCAATGTGGAGCAGCGACAGCGGCGTGAGCTACTGCAGCGGCGTAAGCAGCTGCGTCGTGAACTGGACGAGTTGCCTGCAAGCAAGGAGCATGAGGTGCGTCTATATAACATATGATTTTCAACCAGTTTTACTCAATCTCTTCTTTTATTCACCTACAGCTGGATGCAACAGATCCGGCAGCGACGACAACGACTACGTTGGGCTTGGTAACGGGGACACCACCACGTCAGCAGTTACAGGCACTGCAACATCGTATACATCGCCTGGAGGCACAAAGGAATGCCACACGCGTAATGGAGGAGAATCAGCAGGCCAAGCTGAAACAATCTATCGAAATGAAGCAGGATCAGCTGAATAAGTAAGGAGCGGGAGCAGCAGCACAGATTAAGGGATTTATACGAAAGAGAATAGATCGGGATTTTTAATTATAAATCAAAGAAAATTCAAAAACTTTTACCAAGACGAATATGTAAAGGTTTTCCCTATAGTATAGTTAGATTTGATTAGGTTATTAGTTTTTCTAATGTATTGATCCTAATATCAATCTATATTTACCATATTCTTCACTATATAGTTGTGCAACAAACTGTATTTGTTTAGCTTTTCCAACTGTATTTCATCACCTCAATTTCGATTTATACATATCATTTTCTTTATTTTTATAATGCAAGTGCAGTTGCTGCTCTGTTGCGATCTGTTATTAAGGCCCGTTGCAGTCGACTTGGTAGCATAACCTATAATTAAATTAAGATTTGATTTACGAACGCAAGCCTAACTAACATGGTCGATATAATTGTCTAATTGTTGGTATAATCGTACAGTGGAGTATATGTTGCAAATTAGAATTATCGAAAGTTTTGTACATTTTCCAAGATTGTTATAGATTGATATATAAAGTTATTTAAAGATATAAGTCGATATAAATATATGCATAGGTATAGATGTGTAGGTATATAGATTCATAGTATTTCTATGGAAATAGGAGAGTAAAAATATAGAAATGTATAGGTAGAGGGATATAAATGTATGCTAAAAGAAATTCATTGTCAAATAGATATTGATAAAGTAGTGGAGCAGGCTCTGAACTATACCTCTGTTATATATCCCATCCATTATATGTATCTCCAAAATCAATTTCTCGATTGGTTTTTCAATTTAAAATCTGTAAAAAATCGTAATAACTTTACCCTTTGTTTTGTAGACTGCGCGCCATGCTGAATCAGAAGCCAAACAATGCGTGCCTCAAGGAGGAGCTGGAACATGTGTGTGAATCGCTTGACAGCGATCGCAAGACGTTTGAGGATCTGGAGTTTCAGTATTTCGAGGAGGAGTCGGAGCATCATGCAGCCCATGAGGAATTGAAACGACAAGAGCAGCGTTTACTTCTCGAATCGGAGCTGGCATCTCTGCGCATACAGTTGGGACCCGGGGAGGAGGCGACCGGAGGTGATGAATCGGCACCACCGGCGCCAACATCTCCCAAACCAGCTGCCAGTGGTGGAAGCAACCTAATCAATGGCGTCATGTCGCAATCTCTCTTCGGTTCCGCTGAGCTGCTCTGCCCGAAGCGACGTAACGACGATGAGGATCTCATGTCGAAGAGCGTCAATGAGAATATGTTCTATAATAATAATAAAATCGAATTACCCCACGGAGTAACCAGCACACCAAAGCGTCCACCGTTGCAGATCTACGATGCGGGCAGTTGCGAACAGATTAGCTTCAATTTATCGCTGCGCAGTGATAGATTCGAGGTGAATCCATTGGAGAGACGTGTACCATCACAGGATGATATCGATCGCAGTTGTAAGGTGGCCAAAGATGCGCCCATTTCCACCAGTCAGGGAGCGAGCACAAAGATCTTTGATAGCATCAAGGAAATCGAACGTAATCGCAAGCTGCTGCTCACCCAGCAAGGTATGTAGGTCGTAGGTCAGCAATCAATATATGTACTCTGTGTATTAACCCAATATCACTTGGCACAGGTCATCAGGTCATCGAGCATGAACGCCAGAAGATCTACGATCTAAAGAAGAAGAGTCACGATGAGGCACGCACACAGTACTTGCTCTCCACGCAGCAAACATTGGTGGATGCCGCAATGACAGAGACCACAGAAGAAGAAGAAGAAGCAGAAGAGGAAGGAGGAGGCGGAACAGCGCACGCCAAGTGAGTATGATGCATGCAGCCAGCTCTCTCCCCTAATTGAATCAGTGGCCCCTTACCTCCAACCACCCACACACGAACGGCGGGGGCCTGCGTTGAGTTCAAGTTGAGTAACCCCACAAGGCGGGGCGTGGCGTGCTGCTGCTGCTGCTGCTGCAGCAGTCTTCGTTCCACACGCTTGGCCACCGGAGCGGCAGTGTGGGGCAGCGGGAGTGGGGAGTGAGGAGTGGCAGGCGGGCGCTCTTAATTAGCAATGCAGCTGACAAAAGTCGCCGCGCAGTCGGCACTCGAAGATTTACACCGCGCAACAGGGTTGAGGAATGCACGAGTAGCGGCAGATTTCTTGAAATTGTTTAATCAAATGGAAGTGTATAAATATGGCATATATTTTTGCTTGATATCTTGCTTAACTAAAACTATCGATAAATTTTTGAAAGAAAACAATCCAACTGTTGTATATGTACATATGTAAATCGCATTGTTAACAGTCGCTGTTAACAGCTTCTATTAATTACAGAGAGTGTTAATTCAGGGCTTCCCAAATTTCTTCCCAGATATGAAGGCGTGGCAGACGTCGCAAATGACGTATGCTTGATATATTGCTTAACTTAAAACTATCGATATTTATTTGAAAAGAAAACGATATATGTAACTGTTATATATGTAAATAGAATCGTTAACAGTCGCTGTTAACAGCTTCTATTAATTACAGAGAGTGTTAATTCAGGGCTTCCCAAATTTCTATCTCTCTCTCTCTCCCTCTCTCTTTCACACACTCTTCCCCTACTGTCTGCAACATTTTGTTGTGCAGTGTAAATGCCTTTCGGGTGGCGTGCGCACACTCAACCCGTTGGGGCTCTATAATTAATCAAATATTTTGCTAATAGCAAAACAATGCGGCAGAGTCACTCACTGACTTCGACTGCGACGGCGACGGCGACAGCGACTGCGACGCTGGCAGCGATAGTGACTGTGACTGTGACTGAGCCGACAGCGACAGCAACTTGTGCTGATTGTGAGAGAGATTTGAAAATGGAAACCGGTTTTCGAATTACGTGTGGTTTTTTTTTTTTTCGAAATTATTAGACAAACAGATGGAGCAGGCAGACGGACATACGGAACAAGGCAAATATTGTGCGTCCGATTAGAGTATGCGTCGTCGTCGTTGTTGTCGTCGTCGTCTGCGATGGGGTTTACTCATACGACTTCGATACCCATTCCTCGGCTGTTTGTCAGTTTGAACTTGCATTCCGAATTGGAGTCGCATTTCGATAGCAACGCTCGACGGCGACGGCGTCACCTGAATTCATACTGTGACTGCAATTACGACGCCAACAGCGCAGCTGGCAGCGCAGTTTAGTGATAAGCTTATCAGCTGTTTGCCTTTTGCTCGCAACACGCGCTCGCTCTCGTACTCTCTTTCGCGCTCTTGTTGTCTCTGTGTGTCTCTTTCTCTCTCTCTGTGTGTCTCACTCGCCTTGTGTGCACATTTTGTATTTGCCAACTGGCATACGGCTGCATCGTCCGTCTACACTGTGCTGCGTGCGTATATCATTTCCCTCGATTCCGATAGCAATTCTCCGATTCCGTTTCAACCGATCCCCACCACAGTGCCGCTTAGTCAGTCAAACGGAGCACGCCGCCGGCAGTTGACAGAGGCAGCAGCAGCAGTAGCAGCAGCAGCAGCAGCATTGGCAGCTGCATTAGTCATCGCCATGGATAAGCTAAATGCGCTAATCCCATGCTGGTATACACTATACTACATACATATGCCAAACATATCTATCTATCTGTATATCATCTTCTATAGATCTTGTCTTTAATCGCATTATTCTTGAACACTTGCAGCGGCGGCAAAGATGCCAAACTGTTTGACAAAACCGAAATGCTCAAGCTGAATGAGGAGACAACGCTGAAGACGCGCGACAAGCAGCAGCAGCAGCAGAGCAATGCGTCAGCTGATGGCAGTCCCCACAAAGCAGCAGCAGCAGGGGGAGCAGCGGCTGCAGTTAGCCCGAATCAACAGGTGAGTTGGTCAAAAAGTGAGTGAGCACAAAGCGAAAGTCTTGTTGTTGCTGCAGGTGGGAGGAAGTGCGTACCTCCTCCTCCTCCTCCCCCCTCCTCGCGCACTTCCGCCTGCGCAACTGTAAAAGACAAAAAAAAAAAACAAAAAAATAAATAAACAAAATGAAATTGATCAAAAAAGATTTATGCGAGACGCGACGGGCCAATCGATTGCGAGATTGTAAATCGATTAATGTTGTTGAGTGAGGGGAGGAGGCAGGGGGGGGCGAGTGGCGGGTTAGTGTAGGCAGCTGTTCAGTGTCATGCGTAACAATTGCTTTGCAGGTGGAAGCCTACATTACATGCGTTATACCCTGTAGGCAATAATGTTCAAGAGGTATGACAAGTTTAGAAGATCAGAGAATTTAACGATAGATTTTTTTTAACAGTCACTTTTGTCTTTAAAATATGCTTATCTATCGTTACTACTATCGATAAAATCGATTGTTGATTGTTACTAGGGTTTTCTTTTAATTTCAATACTCTTTTTGCTTGCATTATACCCTATAATAAACGTGCAAGAAAATATTCGTATACGTAATATAATTATTGTGCACACATTGTTTACTCCTCTCTCTCTATCTCTCTTGTTATAAAGGGTATTTTATGGAGATAAGAAAGTTGCCTTATACGAGTATGTTCGGTATGTGCGAGTGATAACACAACAACAAATACACGCGCTGTGATCATTAAATAAAAAAAAAAAAAAAAAAAAAAAAAACCTGTTAACAATTCACGCCTGAAAATATTAATAGGTAAGCTTTATAATCGGGAGTGTGTGTGTGTGTGTGTGTGTGAGATACCGTTCTTATTGCGAAACCTGCACTATCGAGTAAATCTGTCGAAAAATGTAATTCAAAATCGATTTATCGCAATGGTTTCAAAGAATTCTGAATGAATTTTACACAAGTCAACAAACTGTTTCAGACTCAAGTGATTAATTCTATGTTTATTTAGAAAATTTTCTGCAAATTTGCAAGTGCAGAAAATAATACGAGGATAAAATTCACATCAGTTGATTATATAGCAAGTTAATGTGCTCAAAATACAAAAGACATTAAAATTATTATAGCTTAAGAGTATTTATTTATCAAACATCTTATAGTATATATGATGCACATGCCAGGGTATTTTATCTCCGTAGACTTGTTGCAAATTACGCCTCATATATCTGCCTTCTCCTCCTCCTCCGCTTCTCTTCTCATTCTTCTGTGCGTGCCTTTGACCTTTGAGTTTTTTATTAGCTTTAGGATCTTCTTTTCACACATCGACCTTTCCGCTGTATCTGTGACTAGACATACTCCCCCAACCCGGTCAATATGCCAATCCATCGTCAGATCGTTAGTCACGAGTTTATGAGCTTCGCGGAACGTTCCAACTTAGCTCGGATCTCTTTCGGCTCTCTCCCTCTCTCTCTCTCTCTCTCTCACTCTGTCGATCCGTTTCGTTTGCTATTTTATTTTGGCCAATGTTTATTTTAAAACAAACGCCCACCGCACCGCGTTAGATGTGTTCTATATGAGGAGAGAGACTATATACACTACACTTATTAATAAGTTTATAATAATATTTTGCCGCACTCACGGCCGGACCAGCTGACGAGATTTTTATCACTCTCTCTCTCCCTCTGCTGAGCGTCAGTTTGCGTCCGTTCCTCGTTATGCGCACTTCTTCAGTTTGTTTTATATCTTATTCTTCTTCGTAGTCGGTCGGGTCGTCTTGTTGTTGTTGTGGTTATTGGCGTTTACCTTGGTGCGGAACTTTGTTATTTGTTTACACGATCCAATTGCCAATAGCCTCACAAATCGTACGTTCCCCATTAGCCAAAATATAATTGGCCGATTCTGATCTGCCTGTGTCTCGAACCGATCTGTGCGGATCTGTGTGCGGATCGGAATCCCGTTACGCAGATGCTGGACAATGTTTTTCGTGTGCTGCGGCTCGTTCGATTTTTGGCAGAACAACAACAGCAGCACATCGCCGCATCGTAAGGCAGCGGCGGCGCGCCTGTCGGTTGTTCCGTTTTAGCATCCGCTTTCGTCGCATTCACAATCGCACATCGCAAGCGTAACGTTCTCGGGCCAATTTGGAACGTCCGTGTAATACGTTACATTTTTCAAATCGTCAATTTACTCGTTACATCAAGCATCAACATGTCCGTATGGATGACCTACGTGCAGCACAGACGCATGGACGCGAATGCGCGACAGCGCTCAGAGCTTTACTATTTAGTAAGTGTGTGAAAATGTTAACTAGTTAAATTATTATCGATTTTTGTCATTTCGATACTTACAACATGATGTGAGATCATCGACAGGATGTTATTAAATAACAATAACAGAATTTCGCATGTTAGTTAGTTGTTAACAGAAGCAGCTTGAGCGAGTAGCCCTGGTGGTAACTTTTGTTTTTTTGACTTCCCTGTGCAATCAGACAACAGGGTGCACATGCAAATGTTATTAGCATAATTATTGCAATACCTGTGCATTTAACAGGACTGGCAAGCAGCCTGTTAAGTTTTTAAAGATGGCGCCATTTTGCAAATTTGCTGTTGATCATTTAAAAATTAATATAAAATCAAATTTTAAGGTAAAGCCAGAAATTGCGCCCTTTATGAAGTAGCTCTGTGCTTGTCATAACCCCTTGGTGATATTGTAGAATTATTAAACGTTTTGGCCGCTGGCCAACGGAATTTGCAGCTTTGTCAGTGACACCGTAAAGCACCAAAAGCAATTTGGCGTCTCTTCTCTCTCTCTCTCTATTTATAGAGCTCTTCAGCCTGATAACCCACTAATAACATTCTCTGTCTTCTACTCTTGCTTTTGCCTCTCACAGCAACGCCACTCTCAGCCAGAACTGGAGCATCATGCTGGTTCAGCGAACACAGCACGCAGTCCACGCCCACTATCGGAGGCCAACAATTGTGATGCATCCATTGAGGCACCCAAATTGTCCAACGGAGATTCACTGACAACGGACAACAAACGCGCCAGCAGCAACAGCAACTCACAGGATACTGCATCGGCGGGCAGCGGCAGTGGAGGCAGCAGTAGCGGTGCCGGCACTGGCAGTAGCAGCGCCAGCGGCGGTGAACGCAAACGGGCATTGCCAAAGCATCAACGTCCCCTGACACGATACCTGCCCATTTTCTCGCCCGATCTGAATCTGCGGCATCACATCGAGACCGCTGGCCATCAGATCGATCTCTGTCCGCATGTTTTTGTCGATGCGCATAGTTGTCGTGGGTAAGTTAAACGAATCTCTTCCCGAACTAGACTTCAATTACTATAATGTACACGTATTACTATAGCTATCTGCACAAGTTGGGTGCCACATTTCATGCCTGGTCAAGGCGTTGGTTCGTTTTGGATCGACAGCGCAGCGCGCTCATCTATTATTCGGATAAATTGGAACGCAAGCCACGTGGTGGTGCCTATTTTGCCGTAAGAATTGAATTAATCAATGCATCGTTGTCAATAATTTAACGGAATTTCCCCCCCATTTTTGCAGACTATTGACGAGGTATATCTGGATCATCTGAATGCCTCGAAAAGCGGTCGGCCGCACTGTACCTTCATTGTGAAGACAAAGAAGCGTAGCTACAATCTGCAGGCGGCCTCAGATGCGGCGGCTCGCATTTGGATAGATGCCATAATAACCGGAGCACAGGGCAATTTAGACTATTGAGCCGCTCAATGACTCAATATATAGTAATCGTATAGTCGATCAATTTACGACACACGCCCATCACAACACACCGAACTTGTTTAAGCTCAACTAAATTGTAAACTGTAAACTTTTTAACTATAACTGTAAACTTCTAGACACATAAGGACAGCTCAACGTCAGTGTAGTTTTAAGCTAGGTTACTCAACTCCATCTGTACGTATCCAAATAAAATAAAAGAAAGAAAGATAGAAAGAATGAATGAGGACAGAACAATGGAACTACGGAACGCAGATACCCAAGAAACTAAGCAACCAATTTTGGCAACTAAAGGAATCCGAGATTTCAGTACTGGACCAAAGTGAAGAATGTATTTTGTATGCTTTTAATTTGTCATAATCTAGAAGGCTAAGCATTATTTTTGTATTCATTTAACACTACACATACAATATGATATACGATATATGAGAGAGCCCAACGCAAATAACGTAAACTATATATACACACACTATTATAACTAATAACTAACTGGACCCTTTGACTATGTTTATACAATATGTTGATATATATATACATATATACACATATATATTTATAAATACTTTGATGTGAATTGAAATCTATCGTACACGATATTGGTGTATGTTTTTATAGTAGATAACTTTGTGGAAAGACAACTGTGTAAAACAAATTTTCTTTTTCTGTATCTGTATGAAAACAAAGCATTAAACCGAACTTATACAAATCTTGTGCTCAGGCAACTGAAAATGATAATCAAACATAAATTAAAAAACAGCATGAACCTAATTAAAGAAGGAAATATGTATGTATGTCGCCACGGCAAATAGTGAATAAATATAATTGTTTTTAATTTAATTATTGAACGAATACAGCAAAGCATTTTATTTCCAAAGAACTCTTTTTTGAATCCTTCAATATTGAGGCGGCTGCATATAGGGTATTTATAAATTTGTGGCTAACAAATGTTGAAATTCGAATCATAAATTTTTTTAAACAAACTTAAATTTAGGAATGTGCAACGCATCAGAAGAGGCGAACAACAAAAAAACTGAATGAAATTCTCATTTGTTCGCGTGTACAAAATGACAAGTTTGAAATGGCGTTGAAAATAATAGTAGTACGTTCAAAATTTGTTATACAAATACTATAGAGATGGTATCTAAAAATATTTTTTGTTAAGCCTAAATAGTTATGATGATGCCTGCAAATGATTATGTCGATGAGTTCTTCTCTTTCATTTTGCTTTTTGCTAAATTCATATTCGTTTGTTGTACTATGCTAATTATAGAAATAATTACACCGCTTGTTTCTCGTAACGATCGAGATATTGGTATAACCAACGTGTAAAGAGATTCATGGAGTTATCCACCTTGGCGATGACATTCAAAGTGCTCACGGCCGGTGGTGGAAAATCACCGGGTCCGAAAATTTTACGCACATAGTGCTCGCAATGGAATATGGCTCCGATCACATCCTGCTCCATCACGTCCAGGCGCAGTGCCAGTTTGGCCAGGGATTCGGCGAATTGTTTGAGCACAACGTATGTTTTGCTGCTGAAGGCGGCTACAAAAGAGACAGAGAGGGAGAGAGTGAACAATATACATGAATGTGAATGAAAGGTAGGAAGGTAGAGTAAGAGAGAGTGAGAGAGAGAGAGAGAGAGAGAGACAGATCATTCTTACTCGGCTGCAGCACGCGCGATACAATGTAATACTTCTTCAGCAAATGCTCCGCTCCTTCGGTAAAGACAACTTCACGCTGATGTATGATCTCCAACAGCGACTTCATATCCTCATGGGATATGAGAAAAGGATCCTTCTTTAAGTGCAAATCTATTTCATCCACACTATGTTGTCGCAGCACAAAATCACACATGGTATCTCTACCATGTTCTCCCATGTACACGGGCATTCCAAAGATGCTGGCAAAGAGATTAATTGATTAGTGTACAAAAATGCGATACTGGTATTGTTTTTGTGGAGCTTGGCTTACGGACAAAGCTTGGCAAAGGCGGTGGCCTGATTGACTGCATTCTCGGGCTGCCAATAGGTCCAAATTGCTGTCTCAAGCAGCTGTGCGCTCTGCTGCATCGGTATAGTGACACTGCCATTCTCAATGCATTTCTCCAACTCCTCAGCCTGATCGCGTGACAAACGATTCCAATCACCAGCATAGTAGACACCCTGTTGGGCCATCAGCAGCGGTGTTGCCTGCACCCAATTGTGACGCGTTGGTAGCGCCGAAAACGTCTGCTGCTGCACTCCTTCGTGTGAGCCAACAAAGCGTTGTGCCAATTGTCCCATATTCTGCAGCATATTATGTGCAATGCGACCATCGTTGCAGATGACACACAACGAGATCGGTGGACGCACCTCGCTGGCCTCGAAACTGGCCAGCGAGCAGAGCAACGCCATCTTCAGATACACAAAACACTCCATGGGCACCGATTCCTGGCAGAGCTGTGCACTCAGTGCGTACACAAAAGCATAATCCGAGAAATTGTCACAAATGGTGCGATATAATCGCTTAATATTTGGCGGCACGAAATTCATGTCCACCTGCAGGTTATAATGCTTTGCGTTGCCCTTGGCGAACATCTTGAGCGGCGGCAGAGCCTCAGTCTGTTGATGGTGTTGTTGCGTTGGCGATGGCGATGGCGGTGGGTGCAACGACATCTCCCTAAGATTTATGTGATTATTCGATTCTTGTGTTTGCTTATCAGATGGCTCAATGAAAAAATCTTCTTCTGGCTGCTGCGGTGTTGGATCCATATTTAACAGAGTCCGACCGTTCGGTGTATCTACTAATTCCGCGTCAGGATCTAAGCTGGGTCCAAGGCTGGTATGCCGAAAATCCGACTGGCTAACATCGCCGAAACTATGGCCCGTTGTAGGCGATAATGCGGTCTCGGATCTTGGCACTATATATGATGTGCACATCGGGTTTAAGTTGGATGTCGACGCCTCCAGGGGTGGTTCTGTTGGCAGCGAGACCAGCTCGAACATGGCGTGCGGTTTGAGTGTGCGATAGAAACGCTGACGGCGACGACGCTCCTGTTGAGCAATTCCTCAATAAGTAATAAAATACTGGAGGAAGACTAAACTTACGCTTATCATGGAAATATTCTTGGGGCGATTCTCATCAGTTGGGCTTGTTTTCTGGCTCTTTGGATGAAACTCGTTGGCATTCCAATTCAGTGTGCTGCACGATGCAATCGCCTCCAGATGTGATTGTGATACTGATTGAAATTCGGACTGGGATTGGGATTCAGATGATTGTGATTGGGACTGTTGGAACTGCGATTTGTAGGGTGATTTCGTTAGCGCTGGGGATTGCAACTGCTGGGATGACCAGCTAGACGGTGGTGAACTGTTGGCTGCAAAGAAGGCTTCGCCTGTTGTCTCACTTTCGTTTGACTTCCATTGATTAGAGGGAATGCATTGTTGATTCTTCCATGACATTTTGCGTTGTATACGCGAATCGTTGCTAAATCGTGTATATTGATCATGTGATAATCCGGAATTTCGCGCAGAGATCTGAACAGAACGTGCGGGAAGACAAACTTGTGGAACATTTAAATTTTTGTTTTGCATAGCTGTCATGTTGCTCCTGGTATTGCGTGGCGCTCCCAATTGCCGATAATTGTATACAGGCTGTGATGCCGATGTTGACGCAGGTGTAGGCGCTCGTCTGGCTTTCACTTGTGTTGTGGGAACCATTAAATTAGCAGAAGATCCATGAAATGATCGCTGCACTAACGGAGCGCTTGCTGCATATTGTCCGCCTGAATGATAGACTGCCGCAGGCGCAGGCAACTGCTGTTGCTGCTGATACTGAACAATATGTGGAAATTTATAATGTGAAGGTGGCGTAGGTGCACTCATTGATATCGCATTGCTTGGCACGTCAACATAGTGCTGCTGCCTTACCGACGTAGGTGCGCCTGTAGGATTTGCCCTTACCCCATAATAGGCTGGCGGGGGCAGTGGCTGCTGCTGCTGCTGCTGCCGCAACTGAAATATGCCCGGATGTTGCTGTGGAAGTACTCGAGGCTGCTGTAACAGTGGCTGCTGGGAAATGACTGCAGACTGCGATGGCAGAGGATGCTGAAGAAGCGGTTGCTGATGGAAACGAACTGCAACATGCTGCTGCTGCTGTGGCTGGTACTGCGACGGATTTGCGGTGATCTGTTGCTGTGACACATTGCCGGCATTGGAGTGTTGCACGGTTTTGAGCCATTTGTTGACCAACACCTTTTTGCTTATGTGGTTGCTGGCCGTGGTCGAACTCCTCTGTGTGGTTGCCGTTTCTGTTGCATTGATCTCTGCTGCGTTGTTTGCCAGCGTTTGCTTTGACTTGGCGGCAAGGGCAGCGGGACTTAGTTTCGCTTTCTTGCTGCGTATGGCACCGACAGCCGGAAAATCCTCTTCGTTGGGTACAAACGATATATTTTTATCCTTATTTACTACATTTTGGCAACTTCCATCCGAAGTGCTACGAAATTCCTGCTGGGACACTAATTGAGCGCTTTCTCTACTGCTTACAATAGGACTGACTTGAGATCTAAAAAAAATATTGAGATTAGCAAGAGATTATAAGCGTGCAGTCACTCACAATATGGATGCGAACGATGTGCTAGAAGCCTTGTTCGACAGTTGTGTCGCTGGCGTTTTCTTTACTGCCTTGGGCGGTGGACTTTGCTCCTGAATTGGCGCGTCATCCGAATCGGCACGCAAAAAGTCACACAGTTGTACTGGATGAGGACGAGCCCGTCCGCTTTTTACGTTCTTTTTAGATGGCATGCTTCAAATTGATAGGTGCTAGCAGTGCTTTCAAAATATCCGGTCACCTGGTAAATGGCGCCCAACTTTAATTCACAGTCGTACGTGTGATCTACAGAAAAGAAAAGGGGCATTTTATTATCATTATGTTGCGCACGTGTTGTCAATGTTTCCACCAACCTCGTGAGCGGACTAGAATCGGTCGATAAATACGATTCACCTCTCGCGGAGTTTGTGCACAGGCGCTGGGCAGGATCGCAAGCAATCTGTAGTTTTCAGTAACGCGTAACTTTTGGTATTCGCTCATGGGTCGTTGGCAGTTGGGACACAATGGAGCTGCGCAAACCGGGAATGAATGAAAGAATGAACGGTTATATCAATGTTTTAGCTGCTCAGATCGAAACTTGAAAAAATAATTAGTGTTAGTTCTACTAGAAACTGAATAAAAAGTAATAAATGGCAGTAACGAGAAGTAGGAAAATGACAATGAAACAAAAGTGACAGATAAAATTTGACAATGTAGACCAAGCATATCTATATAATTGTGTTATCTATTTCGTATTAGGAGCGGTATCCATTACGCAGAGAAACTCACCTTCTGTAGAGCTCGTCTGGATGCCGTTGCGCATGCAGCCGCTGCCGCAATACCAAATCGATTGCAGCCTATGTACGTATATGCGAGGCAGATCAGATAAGTTTATAAAAATGGGTTATAGACATCTTCGAAACTTACACTAATATCTCGGGAGGCGTGTACGCAGACAGAATCCCAAGCAGCACCGATAGACCTAGCGGACACTTGTACTTCGTTGGCCTGAAGAACAGGTTCGGCTGTTGGGGCAGGCCGAGTAGACGCCACTGCGTGTGCAGCTGCGCAATGTCGATTGACTTTAGACCGTCTCTGTCGCTGGTGTTCGATGAAGATTTCAGCAGTTCACGCAACTGTTCATAAACCGAGTACTTGACGGCATCAGCGAATTGCAAAGGCTCGCGCACAGCCAGATGGAGAAGCTGCTGCCCGTGCTTCACCAATTCGGTAAATTCAAAATCCAAGCGTATTACCAGTGGCGCCAGCGCCTCCTCCGGCTTTCGCGTGCACGTATATTTGAGCACAAAACTTTCGAATGTCTCTTTAATTTTTTCCGCCAAATTCGTTTGCTTACAATATTTCTCGATAAGCTTATGCTCATGGAACCTATGCAAGGCAAATGTCGCAGTTTAAATGACAAAATTGTTATTTATTCTCCATTACTTACTGACTATGTTGTGGGCGCTTAGCTCTATTTGTGCTGCTGCTACTGCTTGAAAATGTGCCAAGTCCTTGAGTTTCAATGACAGTATTCACATTGAACATTTTACTTTTGATATATTAAGATACAAATATTGTTGTATTTCTTTATTTGTGAGAAATTATCCAAGTCTAATCGCCCAAATGCACAGATTCAAATTAGAGTTTGTGAAAAATGTGTTGAAATGTGGCAGCATCAAATAGTGCTGCCAGACTGGTCGATTTAGCTACATTAACAAAATGTGCAACTGGATAAAGCCCATAACCAACATTTCAGACAAGCAATAGCCATGTAATAATTTACTAATTGCTTTTCGAAATTTATTAAATAGACATATTCTCCAATTTAAATAGTTACTATATTAATTCATAAACTCGCATTTGAAATGTCACAGCTGGCAGCTCTGCCATGATAGCAATATTGCCACAGTGCACGCAGTATACTATCAGCTGCCAATGTTTTAATCGTTATCGAATTCTGAACTGAGTCGCAAACACGCGGAAGTTCCGATTATCGCAATTGTTCAACAATTCGAAACTCATGGCGAACGTAAACAAACGGCCTCGTATTGTCGTACGACTTAAATGAGTGGGGTACGTACAAGTCAAATTTATTTGTAGTGATAAACTCTATAGCTATTAAAAAAAAAGCATCGTGTCCTATTGTAATTTTGTTTTCTTTTACACAGATTTATTTGTTGAACATGTTTCATGTGTAACGCCTAGCTTCTCGCTCAGACCCAACCAGTTCACTCAATGCACGCTTAAAATTGATAAAAACGCTTTAGCTACATACAAATTTACACGAAACGTTAAAGTATCAAATTTTAATCGGACATTAAACAAACGGTATTTGTTATTTGTATGTTGTAATTGATGTTGGGTTTTTTCTCCTTAACGGTTGGACTTGGCAACACGCTCCAATTCGTCTTTCTTCTTGATGGCGTACGAGTTGGATGAACCCTAAAAAGTGGCAAAAGAAAATGATAAACATTAGTAAAATACTATTATAAATAATGCTATTATGGTGGTATATGATTTGTATTATATTATTATTTGTTCTTCTACGTTTCTCGTGTGCATTGAGCTGGTAATTTGCCACAAGCACAAGGATAATAAAAGATATTATTCTTGTCCAAAAGCGAGTCTGCGTCAATATCCAAGTGACATGACGCAGAATTAGACTGGACGGATGGAGTTACATTATAAATTCCCCCACACAATCATGTGTTTAGTTTACTAAGATATATGATTTTTATATTAATTGTTCTTCTACGTTTCTCGTGTGCATTGAGCTGGTAATTTGCCACAAGCACAAGGATAATAAAAGATATTATTCTTGTCCAAAAGCGAGTCTGCGTCAATATCCAAGTGACATGACGCAGAATTAGACTGGACAGATGAAAGATTCAATTAGGAAGTATATAAGCAAGTGTATCGAACGGTACGGGCACTTTGAACACCCTGCTCCTCTAATGGTAATGCACACGCCGAACGAAAGCTCCTAATCTTGTCCACAAGCGAGGCTACATACTTGGGCAATACACTGCATGTCATTAGAGTAGACACACTTCGCGAATTAACCTTATGTCTCGGGTTAGATCTTACCTTGGCGGCGTTGATGAGCTCATCGGCCAAGCACTCAGCAATGGTCTTGATGTTCCTGAAAGCAGCCTCACGGGCACCGGTGCACAGCAGCCAGATAGCCTGAAAAATAAACAGAAATAAATGCATTAAATAACAATAAACTTAATTCGAAACGACAGCAGTTGGAATAGCAGCATCTTTTTAGACAAATGTCTCTTCAGTTCATACGCCAAATGTCTGCAATTACACATTACGACGCTACGGATAAGATAGATATTTAATCTGGCCAGCTTAATAAGAACACAGTCGCTGTTCGAACTGTACGCCATCGTTCGCGGGCAAATCTTCAAAAACTACTTTGTTGCTGTTTAGTGTAGTGTTTCCGATAACCCACCTGGTTGACGCGACGCAGGGGCGACACATCCACAGCCTGACGACGCACAGTACCGGCACGACCAATACGTGTGGAGTCCTCACGGGGTCCAGAGTTGATGATAGCGCTCACCAAGATCTAAAAGAAATAAAAGCAAACATAAAAGTTAGAACCATATAAACAAATGCATAAATATAATTTAAGAATCGAATTTAATTGAGTTGTAGTTTTAAGTTCCAAGAGAGCAAGAAGAGGGCTATATCTTCAGGCACTAGGATATTAAAACTCACTTTAATATCAGTCCATTTGTTAAATATGCTCAGTACAGCAAGATAATTCAGTCTGTCTGGCATTGAGGAGGACTACAATGGGTATACATAAACCTTGCTTGGGTCCTATTCATTGATAGTGTTGATTTTAAACTTTATTAAGGTTGCATCTTCGAGCCGATACCCTTAAGAGGAATAGCTAATCATGGGGTTTAATATGGTCCAATTGAATACCACACCAGCGTATGAATCACTGATGCAGTTTTAGTTTTGGACTTGATCCCGATTATCCGAGACATTGGGTATCAAAACACATGTAGTTTTAAGTTCCAAGAGAGCAGAAAGAGAGGCATCTTCGGGCACTAGGATATTAAAACATTTATTCAATATGAGTCCTTTTTTAAAATATGCTCAGTTCCGCATGAAGATAAGCTGACTGGCATTGAGGAGGACTACAACGAGGGTTTGCTAAGGGTTTATTTAGTTTGTATGTTGATTTTAAACTTTATTAAGGTTGCATTTTCGAGCCGATGCCCTTAAGAGGAATAGCTAATCATGGGACTTACTGTTGTCCAATTGAATACCACACCAGCGTATAAATCACCAATGCGGTTTTAGTTTTGGACTTGATCACAGTTATCTGTAGCGCTAGTGTAGTTTTAAGTTCCAAGAGAGCAAGAAGAGTGATATCGTCAGGCACTAGGATATTAAAACTTTCGTTTTCTATTAGTCCTTTTTGATAATTATGCTCAGCTCAGCAAGGGAATGCTTCTGTCTGGCATTGAGGAGGACTACGTATGTTTTACATTTAATATGTGATATAGAGAGCTAGAGATAATTTCATTTTCCAGTTGGTTTGATGCTATTTGTGGTTTTAAGTTCCAAGAGAGCAAGAAGAGTGTTAAATCTTCAGGCACTAGGATATTAAAACAATGCTTTTCTATTAGTCTATTTATAAAGTATGCTCAATGTAATCTGGAAGTTGATCGCCTGGCATTGAGGTAGACTGGGAATTAGCCCTTTGTTTCTGTAGTTGCATTTGTAGTTTCAAGTTCCAAGAGAGCGGGAAGAGTGACATCTTCGAGCACTAGGATATTGAAACGTATATGTTGCTCTTCGTACGCATTCTACCTGCCGCCCATGTGGGTTATGTTTTGTCATGGGCGCAGTTTAGCATGGTACGGTGGGAGATGATAAGTAGGAGTAGAGAGTGGATGCTTACCTGCAGAGGGTTCTCGCCAGTAAGCAAGTGGATGATCTCAAAAGAGTGCTTGACAATGCGGCAAGCCATCAGCTTCTTGCCGTTGTTGCGACCCTTCATCATGAGGGAGCAGGTCAGACGCTCCACAATGGGGCACTGGGCCTTGCGGAAGCGCTTGGCGGCATAGCGACCAGCCGAATGGGGCAGGTAGCGTGCGAACTTCTCCTTAACCGAGATGTAATCCTGCAGCGAAATGTCGTTTACAGTCACATCATCGCACGACCAGCGTCCGAACAACTTGATCTCTGGCAGTTCGGTGGTGGCAACCACATTTGTGTCGAGCACAGCCTCGGCAGCCTCAGCCTCAACTGGTGCCGGCTCCTCGAAATTCTCAACAACGTTCTCAGCTACGTCGGCCATGCTGTAAATAATGAGACACGTTAATAAATAAATACGTGTTAAACTACATATACGCATTCGTATGTGTATATACATAAATGTATTTATATATCATTTATTGTTGTTGTTGATTTTTGACTTTATTAAGGTTAATCTTTGAGCCGATGCCCTTAAGAGGAATAGTAAATCATGGCGTCTACTTTAGTCCAATTGAATACCACAACGGCGTTTAATTCACTGCTGCGGTTTTAGTTTTGGACGTAGAAATAACAGTTTAAATACGCTTTTTACTTAATGCAAACACGTGTGAACACATCTCATATACACTGACACACGCACACAAACATAAAAAAAAATTGGGAAAAAAAGAAACGGCCACAACCGTATTTAACCTCATTGTGGATGGTTAAACAAAGTCAATGCTTATATTATCAATTTGCACAGCGCTTTTCACAAAACCTTGGGTTATTTTAGTTAAGTACTGCATTCACGATGCATTTTCTAATACTTTTATGTTTATACACGTTTATTTTGACAAAAAAATCTTACATTTTTCACGGAAGAAATCGGTGTACGATGTATGCGCAAAGGCGTACGCCTGGAAAAGAACATGTTGTGGCAGTGTGCGGCAATGCCACAAAAATTTGTTTCCGGCTACGACCCAGGGTTGTGTTTCGAACACAGGGCTGCATTGAATGTTTTCAAACACTTGTTATTATCGAATTTAATATTGAATGAATTGAATGTTTTTTATAAATAATAGTGTATCAATATCTTTTTTTATGCGTCTAACAACATCTATATTTATTGAAAATATTTTTTAACTACAGCTTGCTTGTTAATTACAATGTGAGTACGTAAAACTATAAATGTTACAACCAATGTGAAATAAATAATTGATCTAGAAATACAACACTGTATTTACCTGCGTACGCGGCATAAGCAATGCGATTTGTATATCGATACTTCCTTATCGATGGCTCGGCTCTAGCAATAATAAAAGCAACAACAACAATATGATTGTTGTTCAAAATCACCGGATAACGAAGGTTCCTTAATTTTTCACTAATAACTGTTGATAGTTGATGATTGAACAGTATTTGATGTGAAAATGACAACCGACGAAAGTATTATGTCCGAAATGCTCGGTGAGTTTCTTGAAGATTGCCACAGCTGGTTTCTGTTGATTCTAAATTCTGCAAGTCCCGTAACTCAACAACCACCCCACCTACCTCTCGATGTATGGGTTTTTTTTTATGATTTTCTCAAACATAGATCGCGCTACAAACCCGGCTAAGGAGCGTGTCGATGAACTGGGCGTACAGATGTTTTGCATTGTGGTGCGCAGCAATGCCCAATTGGTGCATAAATCGCAAGAAATGATTGTGGCCAAAGTGCGTTCCAGCAACGTAACCGAAGCAACCCGAGCAATTGCGGTAAGTCAGATGCCGCACACGCACACTCAAACACACTCGCATCTAGTGACAGTCACGTTCACACATACACCTTCTTCCCCAACTCACACATGTATGATGTACACAAACACACACACACACACACACTCACACCCACACAAGTCTGAAACATTTGCGGTTTTTCTTTGAAAGACAAACGTATTCTTTGTTTCCACAGCTCTTGGAGGAATGCATGACACAGTGCGGAAATGTTTTCCAAGATGAGGCTTCCAAATTTCGCTTTCTCAACGAGCTTATTCGTTTGGTTTCAAAGAAATACTTGGGTGCCGAGACGCCCCTGCCGGTAAAGCAGCGTATCATGGAGTGCCTGCTGCTGTGGACCACCGAATTTCCGCAGCTCAAGAAAATTCGTGATGCCTACGAAATGTTGCGCAAAGAAGGTGACATTGATCATGGCCAGACCGCGGCTGCACTGGCCAAGCGGGAGAGTGTGCTAAGCACCATAGACGAAGCCATGTTCGCTAAGCTAATCAAGAGCAAGGATCCGGAGAACTTTAAGCGCGCCAACCTGTTGCTGCAGTATCGAATGGCGCAGGAGGCAAGACGAAACGATTTGCTCGCTCAGCATCGGCTTGTGCTGCGCGAGGTGCAGGAAACAATACAGTTGCTCAATCAAATGCTGGACACGTATAATCCAAGTGATCGGGATGTTAACGAGACCATTCATGAGCTCTACAAGAGCTGTAAAAAACACAAGCCCATATTCCAGCACTTGCCGGAGCTGTTGGGCGACTCGGATGCCCAACTAATAGGTAAGTAGACAGTTTTACAGTACAGCTGCGATCATTAAACTGTTTCTCTCCTTTTGCAGAGGATACGTTGGATACAAATGGCGCTTTGGTAACCATAATGGCACGTTACAAGCAATTAGTGCCCTCGCCCACCAAAAGTTCCGCATCGCCAGCTCCAGGTGCAGATCCATCTACAGCAGCATCATCATCAACTCCCACAACAACAACAGCAGTAGCAGGAGGAACAGCAATAACAACAGGAGCAGCAGCAGCTGGCTCTAACAACACAGCCTTGCTCAACGAGCTCCTGGGTGATCTCCTGCTGGACGATGGTGCCACAGTACCTGCCCCCGTAAACAATTCCAATAACGATGCAAAGCCCAATGCCTTGGCTGATCTAAGTGAAATCTTTAGCAGCGCTCTGGCTGAGAGTGAGGAGAAGCCGTCTAAGCAAAGTATTGATCCCTTTCAGCCACTTCCCGGCGGAGAGTTGCTGGAGCCGCAAGTGCTTAGTCCAAGAAAAAACAGTAGCAGCAGCAATGGCACTGCCGATGCTGCCGCAGATAGTCTGGCCAATGGAAATGCCGCTGTAGAGCAGGGCAAGAGATTGAGCCTGACTCGCAAAATGCCTGCAATTGATATGCTAAGCGAGGAGCTGTTCCAGCAGGTACTTCCGTCTCAGGAGCGCATGAGCAGCTTCAAGCGTGATCCTGAGAAGTTAACTCTCAATGACTTGGTGCGCGAACGCATGCAGGTGAAACCTTCAGAGCAGTCGACTGCAGCTGATGCGCCAGACGATGTGCCATTATTAAGTGCCGCGCCAACCACGGCATCCCTTGTAGAACCTAAAAAAGAATCGGTGCCAGTTGAGGAGAAAACGGCAGAGGCAGAGGTACAGGCAGAAGCAGAGCAATTGCCTGTGCCACCAAAGGAAGTGAAACATCTAAGCGACATTGACATCGAACTGGACAGCTTACAGGCGACGGGCGAGGAGCGGGTGGTGCTCGACGACGATGACATGCATTTGAGCCTGAACTTTACCGAAGATCGGCCCAGTCGCCATGTATCTGTTATTGTGATAGCGGCGCAGAACAAGAGCCGCCAGCCAGTCAAAGACTTTCAGTTCGAGGCGAGTGTTAAGAAGGTAAGTGCAGCCAGCCATTAACACATCCTCTACCGTATCAAATTTAATCTTGCTCCTTCTCTGCTTTGCAGCCCTGCAAGGTGCGTTTGCTGCCGCCGACAGATAATGCAATGGCACCACATAAACCTTTTCGCCCGGCGACAATAAATCAGGTGATGCTACTACTGAATCCAACAGGCAAGCCGGTAGATGTCACCTGCATTGTTGGTTACAAATTGGGTGATGATCCTGATCCCATTAAGGAGTCAATTGTGGCCAAGGGCGTGGCCTATGTGGAGTAGTATACAGTCAATTCTACATTTAATCATTATTATTTTAACTGTCTTGAATTATCGGCCCTTACTTTACACGTTTCACTGGGGTCCGTTAATCTAAATTGTAAACCAAAAATCGTAGAACCGCAAACGGTCAAAAAATTGTTTTTCGTTGCTGTCTCTCCCACACACACACACACACACACACACATTCGTACAACTACGTCCAAATGCTCCATTCAAAATTGTGAGTTTTGATTTTGTATTTATATATATGTACTTATGTTTATTATTATGTATGCCTATAAGGTTTTATTAAATCGCATTCCCCTTATCTAAGTATATTTTAATCAGCAATATATTTCTATATATGTATATGGTATATATACATAAATATATATAGATTATATAAAAATGTATGAAAAAAATGCCGCTACAAAAGCAATACGCGCATTTTTATTAGAGGTAGAACCAGCTCAGTTCTGTATATGTGTATCTCTCTCGGACCCGAACCGTACCTCTTAAATGGCCAAAGCCGTGTGTGCTCTTATCTCATCTCATCTCGTCACGTCTCAAAATCCACATTTACATCGATAGCCGCATTTGCATTTATGTCAATTATAAGACTATCGACTTTGGTATGCAGCATTCCGTTGGAATGGAACTACTAGCGCTCCTGCAAATAATCTTCAGGCACTCAGCTCGAGGCGCACCTATGTATATGTCTGCCCAGCCCATACGCCCTGACCTTTATCTGTCTTGTTAGCCTATCAAAAAGGCGGATGTTATTACAATTTGTTTGGGTCTAGTGTAGAAAACTATAGCTAATGTTGAGGCAAAGCGTTCTCGTTAATCGGCCACTATCTCATCCTTGAATGACAGCGCTGTAATTGCTTTATTGTGACCCGTATAGTCGCGCACCAGGGCCTTGGTCTGCAATTTCCAAAGACGCGCCACCCCATCAGATGAGGCCGTGAACAACCACTTGGAGTCGGCACTGAAGGCTGCATCCCATACCCAATAGTTTTCGATCTTCAGTTCGCGCCATTTGGTAAAGTCTTCGGTTTTCCAAATACAGGCAGTGCCATCACCCGATGTGGTTACCAGGAGACGCGAGTCAGGACTGAATTTACAGCGCAGGATTGAACGGCTATGCGCCTGGATTTTCTTTTTTGGGACCATTGTGCTCAGATGCTGATTAGGACTGCTGCTTAACTGCCAGATATAGCAATTACCCTTGTTGTTAGCTGCAGCCATGTAGTGGCCATCCGGCGAAATGGCCACATCTTGTATGGATGCATCCACCTCAGGCACCAGCTGTTCATGGACCTCAGACTTGACGTCCCACAGATAGACGCCACCGTTCTGTGAGCCCATCGCGATTTCAACCTGGTTGGGGTGCAGGCAGGCAGCATTGACCGGTGCCTGACAGTCAAAGACGCGTGAACAATGCGGCGGGGCTGAGATCATGTCCCAGATGCGTACACGATGATCCTCACCAGCTGTGAACATCCAATTGCCATCCTCCTGAAAACCCAGACGCGTCACATTCTTTTGCACACCATCGAAATTGATGACCGGCGCAGTGCAATTTGATTCCAAATCGTATAGTCGTATGCATTGATATCCGCAGGCAGCCAGACGCGTCTTGTCCGGTGTGCGATCTAATGCGTTCACTTGCTGTAGCAAAACACAAATTAAGTTTTAATTTTCACTATATCAGTAGGTTTTTTGTTGGTGCAATCGGCAATTGTATTGGCATTTGCATTAGCAGCTGCAAGCGGCAGGCGGCACTTACCGATGTCTCTACAAAGCGCATGGTTTTAATGCAATTGCCGGTGTGGGCCTGCCACACTTTGATTGTGTGGTCGTAGCCGCCAGTCGCTAGTATCAGCTGGTCTTCCGTCGCGTCCATTGTTATTGATTGCTTAATCTGCTCATCGGGATTTTTATTCTTCTTTTCAAAGTGTATTTAATAGTTTTGATAATCTTTACCAAAATTGCAAGCAATCGATAACCTAAACAGCTATCGAAACTCAATGAAGGCGTTTCCATAACATAATTACTCCTCACTTAACAGTTACTCCACATGTTAGGCCTTTTAACATTGTATATGTTTGATTTTGGTTATGTGTTGCAAATAATGCATTTATCTCATTTGGAAATTTATTTATATCAAGGAATTATGATTTCAAACTTATATAAATACATATAATTCACAATAGGAATACTGTCCTATAGCATGCGTTAAGAGTTTCGTTAAGCTTGGAGAATAACCGCAGGATATGCTTCGTTAATTTCGCACATTATTTATTTTTCAACCCTTGAATTACTGTCGTTAACTTTGGAATACATGTTCCACATGTTTAAAATTCTCTTATACTACCTGGACGACAAGTGAACGAACAACTTCACGAGGACCCTTTTAACGAAGGCTAAGAAGACTTACTTTAACCGGTTAAGTTTGAATTTTTTTTAGAACTCCTTTTTGGATGAGGTCCTGGCTAAGGGTGGCAGTTCGTGCCAAAGCTGAAAGCCTTATACAGATAACAGGTCGACCTACGAAGGACAGACAGAAGCTAACATTCATAAACAAATGTTCGGAACATCGAAAAAAGCGTTAGAAATCGAACATCTTTGGATTTCAATAAAAGCTGTGTGGGAAAACGAGCCGCTTCTTATTATTTGTAAAATCCCCCCCCCCCACACATGGAAATAAGTACACTGCGTTTTATTTTTCTCATTTTGCACAATCAAATTTATTTAGTCGCATCGAAATCTTATAAATGTATCGTTTATTTTTACACACATTTTTCTTAAGAATTACAATTGTTATGCCGTAGAGAGAAAGAGACGTTTCTCTCTGCTCATTGTTTATTTGAATTCTGTCATTTCTCATCTTTCTATGATGTGCTCATACGCATTCAAGTCACACATACATATATATTTATCGGGGCCATTTACAGTAAGTTACCATCAATACTTGCAGTCGTTAGTTTTATGCGATTAATGCTATGCAAAAAAAGTTTCGTTAATTGTATATGCAGACATACACAGATACAAACATAGATACATGTTTTCATCAGTGTATATAGTAAGTATGTATGTATGTATGCGTTAGGTATATGTATAACATCTAATAAAAATTGTAGTATATCTTTCGTTTCATTTCATTTACACTCTTCCCTCTTAAACACTTATGCACTTTGCTTGTTTACAAAAAATTTGCTTTACAAAAAAAACTGTATAGTTTTATCCTTAGACTTATCTATGTATGCATGTACTAGTATTTTGTAGACAATTACGAGTACAGTACACTTGTAATTCCTTCAGTTATTGTTAGTAAAATCGCCAACTCATTCGACAAGTTTTAAGTTTCGGTTTGGTTAGTTTCCATTTTCAGTATTTGGCATTCGATATTTTTAATTATGCTTACATTTATTTACACAATTGCACTAAAATGTGAATGAAAAACAAAAAAAAATATATATATTGATCTATGTATATGTACTATAAGTAGCTACATTTATAATATTATTCGTAATTTAGCTTAGCTGTTTTTTTTCTCTATTTTTCATTTCAGTTGAAGTTGAACTTTATTGAAATTACCGTTAGCTAAGAGTTATTTAAAATCCATAACAACAGAAAAATACCAACCCATCTACGTATAACAGTTATGATAGTGTTTTTTTTTTTTGTTGTTTTTTCATTCACGCACAATTTACGCGCGTGTGTGTGTGTGTGTGTCGTAGTATAAAAAGCTTATCGAGCCTGCAGTAAAACTGTCGCCCATTTTGTAGTTTATTTACAAAATTACTTTGAGAAGAAAATATAGAAGAGTGGGAGAGAGAGAGAGAGAGAAAAAAATATGACAGGATTAACAAATGAAATTCGAATATTTTGTAGATTTTACACTGTTACACACGATGTATGTTTTTGCTAGGGGCCGTAATCAATTAAATTTAATTATCGCCTTATATGGCATGTTCAGTTGGTCAGCTTCGTTGGTTGTGCTTGTTGTTGTTGTTGTTTTTGCTGTTGTTGTTTTCGTTGTTGTTCTTACTGCTGCTGTGATGGCAAAAATCGACTGAAACAAGGGGAAAAACAATATAAATAATAAAGTAGAACATAAAGTCGCAAGTTAACAGAAATATTAATGTATGAAAATTGACGGGAAAAAAAGAAAGAAAAAAAAACGAGAGAAAATGCAGACAGAGAGCGAGAGATAGACACAGAAACACGGCAGGTTTTTGGCTAAAAGTTTTTCCTTGACCATTTTCACCACTTTTCATATTTTTAATGAGTTTTGCGGTCGGTCGAAAAATGCTAAATTCATTTTATGTTTCGGCATTTTAAACACACACACACACACACATTCAACCGTCCAACTGTCCAAGTATTTTGAAGTTTACAAGTGGCCCCAAAACTTGAGCTGGGTTCCAGCTACTCCTCCTTGTTCCTTCTTGCTCTTACTCCCCCCCCCAAACCTTCATTTGCGGAGTGGTTTCCATGCCTTCGTCATTGTCCCTTGTCTTGACTTTGTTATCACCCTTTAATCTCGCTAATGATTCGCGCGCTTGAGATCCTCATATTGCAAACGCTGCATGACCGTCACCATGTGATAAGTAATGAGTAATACATCCCCCCCCCTCCCCATCCCACTCCCTGCAATACTCCTACCCTGTCCTGCATCTCCACCTGTTTGCTGCTGCCGCCTATTAGCCCCGATTAGCGTGCTCATCATTGTCCATGTCCATGTCCATGTCCGGGTTGCTGCTGTTGCTGTTGTTGTTGTTCAATTCAATCAATCAAATTGCTTGGCACTTCTGGCTCAGCACCGCATCCGTTGTGTGTGAGAGAGAGAGAGAGAGAGGGAGAGAGAGGGAGTGTTGCCACGTGCAACAACAACACTTGCCCCGCCGCAACCCTTAATCCTCCTTAATATTGTGTTCCATCATGCGATTTCGTCATAATTTGATTTGGGCGAGATTTGAGCTATATATAGCACTTGGCACAGTGGGAGGAAGCCACCCTATTACAGGTGAATTTCAGGAGTTTTTGTAAACTGGAATTTTGTGGCTTGTTGGCTTTCTCTCTAGCTCTCTCTCTCTCTCTCTGTCTCGCTCTCCACGCTTGCAACATCACAGTGACCGTGCTAATTGCCAGCTGACAGTTTTGGCAAAAATAAAAAAACTGATAGAAGTGAAATTGCGGAAAATGTTGAGCAGGGCAACGTCAGAGAGGTCAAAGGTCAGAGATGATTGTACAACAAATGTACAAATCAAATTGTCACTTTGAAAGCAAGTACACATTTATCAAAGCTCAGTACTGTACTGAGTTCATATAACTCTGGTTTGTCTGTATGAACGTCTATAACTGGAAGAGTTTATGGGGTAGAGCCTCAAAATTTTGTCAGCTCATTCTTATGTAATGCAGTATATTGAAGATTATTATATAGGGGGGCCACGCCTCTTGGAAATTGCTAAAAATCGATTTGCAAGCTTATTTTTTAAGCAAGAATATGAATTTTTACTACTATTAACACACGAAAGTATTTTAAACATTTGGTAGATAAACCAAGGTCTTATAGAGTCAGAAAACATCGGTAGTTTTTGCTACTTTCCTTAAGCCTTCTCGGTCCTTTTCACACTGTTCTAAACAGCAGTAAAAACTGTAATGTAATTAAATGATTAAAACATGATCACACACAGGTTAGTGAAAGGGGTGTGTGTTGTGTGGGGTTTAAGGGGAGGGGGGGGGATTCAAGTGTGACGAGTGCACAGGGAATCATTTAAAAAACAATTTTCAAGCAAATCACTTTGATGACAGTGGCAGTGTGGGTGGGAGGGGGGTTGGGGGTAGGTGGCAACTCTGTTGGTTGCACGTTGCACGAGTGAATACAGTGTGGGATGTAGTGTGGCATACACAGTGTGGGTAACGGCACGGTAACTTCTGCTGTGTGCTGCACGTGCAACGTGCACGTGACGGATGGACTCTGTCTGACCCAGTCTGCTGGGTAACGCGGTAAAAGGGGTTGCCAGATAGTTTTGTCGCGACAGCAGCAACTCCTCTCCTCTTCTTTTCTCCTTCTACTACTCATCTCGTCACGTACGTCATGCATGTAAATGAAGAAGTCCCTGATAGAGCATGAAAGCCGCAAGTAAAGCAAGAGGAACAGGCACCACAGGGGCGTGGCTGGGCAAGAAGTGGAAAGAAGGGTGAAGAGGGGGCGACGATGTTCGTGGTCAGTGCGCGCACCTCGTCTTCCTTCCCCCCCCCCTCTCGTTACGCTGTCGCGGCACATGTGGTTCATACGCCACATTGTCCTGTCCAGCGTCTGCTTAGTGTCTGCCATATCTACTACAACTGCGTTGCGTCTGTGAGCCACAGTGGGCAATGTAGCGCAGCGGGTGTACAGTGGGCACTCGATAGGGCAGGTTCCTCTATTGGCTACAATTTATTTATAATTTATTTTTCTAATTATGAATTAAAATATAATTAATTATAAATTTAATTTGCATTATTTATAATAAATAAAATAAATATATGTAAATTAATTGTGAAGTAATCAAAAAAATTATATAATATAATCTAATTTATGCCTAAATTATACGACTTTAATTGTTGTATAATTAAAAAGTATAATAGACTCAAGAATTTAAAGAATTTAATAGTTTAATTCACTTTACTGACTTTATTGACTAATTAATTTATAATTAATTGAAAAAATGTAATTCATTTATTTTTTAATTTAAGTAACAAAAATATTTATTTTATATTTTATTTATTCTTTTCACCTTTATTGAGTGTTCACTGTAGCCCGCGCACTTGCCCGTTTGTTCTACTTTCCCATTGCTCTGCCCCACTCGCACTTGCACTCACACTCTTGCTCTCTCTTTCACTGTTTATCGCTGTAATTCTCTCTATCTCTCTCTGTGTGTGTGTGTGGATTGTTTAAAGCGACATTTGCCTGTCGCCTGTCCAGGCCAATTGCAGTTGCAGTTGCAGCTGCAGCATTTGCGAGTGCAACAGCAAAGAGGTTGCACCTCTCTAACTTCCCTCGACTTGCTGCAGCTTTTAAATGGCTAACAGAAAAATAAAAGCTAAAAATGGCGGGCATTACCTGGCCTTAAAGCCAAAGAAGAAGCGGTCCAAATAACCAACAACAACAACAGCAAACAAAATGCGATGGCAATGGCGATGGCGATGGCGACACTCTTATCCGGGCCGGAAAAGTGGCGCTTGCTGTGCGTCTGCCTGATTGCGCCACGCCGTGCTCGTGTTTGTCGTGTTTGTCTCCCTGTCCGTGTTCGTGTCCGTGTCCGGCTGGGGGTACGTGTTCATGTCCGTGTCGTGTTGACGGCGCCATTGCGGCTGTGGTTAATATGCCGGCCATTGTCATGTGGTTCTCCTCCTCTTCCTCTTCCTCCTCCTGCTGCTGCTGCTCCTCCTCCTCCGGCTGCTGCTGCTGCTCCTCCTCCTCCTGCTTCTGCTGCTGCTCCCTCTCGCTTCTCCTCCAGCTGCAGCAGTTGCTGTTGCCATTGCTGCTGCTGCTGCTGCTGCTCCTGCTGCCAGTGTTGGTCATTATTGTTGCTGCTGCTGCTGCTGCTGCTGATTGGCGGGCAATCCATAAATGTCAATGGGACGTCATGATAATCACGTCTGGCGCCGAATTCCGTATGTCGATGAACACTTTGGACTCCTCGTTCTTAAGCGGCTTACCACCGGCACCGCCTACGCCTGCCGACACCCCCCCACCGCCGCCTGATCCCTTGCTGCCGGGCAGCATGGTTTGTCCTCCCTTGTGGGGCAGGCGCGTTGCCACGCTCGGCGCCTGCTGCTGCTGCTGCTGGTGCTGTTGCATTTGCTGGAGATGCTGATGCGCAGGATGTGGATGATGTCCCCGCTGCTGCTGCTGCTGCTGCTGTTGATGCTGCTGATGCTGGTGATGATGATGGCAGATCTCGTGCGGCTTTATTGTCGACGCAACGATCAGTCCGCCGTAATGGGAACGCGGCGGTCCGCCGCTGTGTCGCTCCTCCAGCTCGAGCGATTCATGCGGCGATGAGGCATGCTGCAAATGCTGCATCTGGCTGCGTCGTGAGAGCGTGTTCAGCAGCTGGGCGGACGATGGGGGCGGTGGTGTGGCGGCTGGCAGTGATGGCGACATTGCCATCATTCCTGGCGCTGGTGCACCCTGCTCGTAGCCAAAGGTAGAGAAGAAACGTGGCGGAGGTGGCGGCATACCCATGCCTCCTTCGCCGACGCTACTGCCAGCGCCCAGGGATGAGGTACTGGACTTCTGTCTCATTAGCGTGGCCATTGGCGCAAACAGCGATTCCCTGCAGAAGTGGGAGAAAGAGAGAGACAGAGTGGAATTGGATAGGGAGGTGGGTTGGTATAAGGAAAGGGTTGCGTGGGATGAGCAAAGGGCAGGAGCGTGGGAAGAGAAGAGAAGAGAAACATTTTAATATTTATCTTTCATACACGTTGAGTAAACGCACTGCACCAGCAGCAGCAGAGCCTGCAAAGTTGGGATTGGAATTGGGATTGGGTGTGGGTGTGGGTGCGGGGTAGGGGTTATGGTTGTAGCTGCAGGTGCAGGTGTCATATGGCAGCTGAGGCACGCGTGTGTGTGTCGCGTGTACTCCTAACGCAGTGACTGTGGGCATGCTCTAGCTGCGACTGTGACTGTGACTGTGACTATTACTCTAGCTGCGACTGTGACTGCATAAATTACTGTGACTTTAACTGCGACTGTGATATTATTCTGTTAACTGTCATTAATCGCTGTTAATTGTAGCTTAAGCTGCCTGCACTGTTATCTAAGCTGAGCCTGTTATACTCCTTTTGCACTGTTAATTGCAGCTCAAGCTGCCTGCACTGTTATCCAAGCTGAGCCTGTTATACTCCTTTTGCACTGTTAATTGCAGCTCAAGCTGCCTGCACTGTTATCTAAGCTGCGGCTGTTATACTCCTTTTGCACTGTTAATTGCAGCTCAAGCTGCCTGCACTGTTATCTAAGCTGAGGCTGTTATACTCCTTTTGCACTGTTAATTGCAGCTCATGCTGCATGCAGACTGTAATGTTAATTGCAGCTCAAGCTGCCTGCACTGTTATCCAAGCTGAGCCTGTTATACTCCTTTTGCACTGTTAATTGCAGCTCATGCTGCTCCCGCCGCTGTTAATTACAGCTCATGCTAACTGTCGTGTTAAATAAGCTGCACCACTAAGCAGAGAACACATAGAGGCGTCAAATAGCGTTAACATGGCTGCTGACTCTATGCCCATTTTCAGATACCACCGGGTCTCGGCTCCCAGTCGGATCGAGACACGAGTATCAACTCCGAAAACACGACGACATCAATTCAGTCGGACAACGACTGCGGAACGATGAGCACGGGTGTTTTTCGAAGCGCTGTGCCGTGGTTTCAATGTATGCGTTATGTATGCACATGATCGCATATGAAAGTATGCGTAGCTGGTGAAGTTTGGCAACTGCATGGCCCAGCACCAACCAAGTCCATTTTTCTCTTTCAGAGTCGAAGCCCACAGACCGAAAATGGGATCGCATGTGTGTGAGTGTGCTCATATTTGCAATTTTTTGGCGTGTGCGTAATAGACATGGTGGCTGAGTGGATGTGGTCGTTGACTGTCGAGAGAAAGGGTGCGAGTTCGAATCCTACGCGATGCAAGTAGGTTTTTTTGGGGTACTAGCTTTTTTTCAAGCATTTAAAACATTTTAAGTTTAGTATTTTAATTAAACAGAATTTTAAGGGGAGTTAGTTGGTATTGTGTCTACACGCACGACGGGACGGACGGACGATACACAATAATAATTTGTTTTTGTCTTGTACGACAAGCTGAATGGTCTCACAAAATGCGACTTTGCCAACTCAATCCAGAATGCGCCAATGGCAGAGCGGTTATAGTTGTAGATTGCAAGCTTTTTTGGAGGTCCGTGGTTCAAGTCCTCGCGTAGATAAATTTTTTTTGTTTTTTTCTGTTCTTATTTTTTATTTTTTGCCTTTTTTTTTGCTATATCTTCTTTTAAAATCGATGTTATCGAATTTTTTTCTATATTTAATAGTCTAGCTCACTTAGATAATTAATATTAAAAGTAAAAAGTCGCGTGGTTAATACAGGTGCATAGCATATCATAAAATCAAAAAAAAAAAATTGCAGATAAAGAATCAAAACAAAGGGATGAATGGGCGCATGCCAGCTGTTTCGTTGACAACAACAAAACAAAGCACAAACACACACACACTCACACACATGCGATCGCACTTTCGGTCTGTGGGCTTCGACTCTGAAATAGAAAAATAGACTTGGTGCTGTGCTGTGCCATGCAGTTGCCAAACTTCACAAGCTACGCATACTTTCATATGCGATCATGTGCATACATAACGCATACATTGAAACGACGGCACAGCGCTTCGAAAAACACCCGTGCTCATCGTTCCGCAGTCGTTGTCCGACTGAATTGATGTCGTCGTGTTTTCGGAGTTGATACTCGTGTCTCGATCCGACTGGGAGCCGAGACCCGGTGGTATCTGAAAATGGGCATAGAGTCAGCAGCCATGTTAACGCTATTTGACGCCTCTATGTGTTCTCTGCTTAGTGGCCCCAGCTTAGCCGTGGCACTGTTAATGTTATATTGCGTCGTACGCGGCAGATGGCGCAAATCAAACTGTTGTTTCCCTATTCTCCCATCAAATTGAGCTATGGCATTATATCGAATTAGATGCTAAGTCGATGTTGTGTGCGTAGTTACCCCTCATCCATTCACCCCCCCCCCCCCATGATTGTTCCTAATGAGGCTGTGTTTGTCTGTGTGTGTCTGCTGCAATGCTCATAACTCTGGAGCGTGCTTGCGTCATGTTTATGATTGTCATGTAACCCCGAGCACGATTCCAGACTCCCTGGATCTGCCCCATCCCGTTTGCCGCTGTGCTACATGAAAATACAAATATTTGCATCGATTTGTGTTGTACTCGCATCAGGCGCCGTTTCCGGCTCTCCAACTGGACACAGAGCCTACCCCAGCCCAGCTTTACTCCCTATGCCATTCCCATGCCCATTTTCATTCCCATTTCATTTCAGGCTACGCATAATCCCATTGTTTCTACACACACACACACATGCTCAGCTTAATGGGCGACTGATGTTGACGACCCGCCCGACTTGCATACCTCGTCTGGCAGCCCATGTCGCAGGCACTCGCCGGCACACTGGCAATGGCAGCCTTGGTGAGCATCTCGTGCGTTGCTGTTGCCGTCGATGATGATTCCCCATCATCGCAGAGCTGCGTTTGGCTCATGTCCGCATGTCGACGCAGTATGCTGTGCTCCTTCTCTTTGCTCGACTGTGAGGAGATCGGCACAGCCTCGCGATAGTAGACATCATCGAGGATTTGCAGTGAGGTCTGCGAGTGCTTTTGCCTGCCGGAAGGAGAGAGAGAGAGAGAGGGAGAGAGGGAGAGAGAGAGGTAAGAGAGGTAAGACGCTTCAGCAGCTCCGCAGCCTTACCTTGATATGTTCTCACGTGAACGTCCCTTGGAGTTGCGATCGATCTCGTCCAGCTTGCTCTCCTTGGACTCGCGTATGTGCTCCTGCAGTGGAAGAGAGAGGGAGAGGGCGAGATGTAGTGCAATGTACGATTAAATAGGCATAATAATAAATATTTTCAATTAATTTCCAGGCCAGTAGAAGAAAGTGTCAACGGGGTCTCGGGGGTCTCTCTGGGTTGCAAACAAAAGACTTGCAGCTGCTAGGGTGGGGAAGGGGAGTGGGGTATTCCCCTAGGTGTGTGGCGCAACGCGGCGTATGCGTTATATTCACAATTTACACTTCTCTTCCGGCATCGACTGTCAGCTGGATTACGCAATTGAGTGCACCCACGCCTCCATGTAGGCTGTAGGCTAGTGCAGGGTATGGAAACAGTGGGAAGTGGGAAGGGCGAAGGGGTAGCGACGCGGCACAGCGCAGTTTTTTGAGCGTTAAAAGGAAGCGTAAATACGCAAATATTACAGAAAATGAAAGGAGTTGGAGCAGCAGGTGCAGGAGCAGGAAAAGCAGCAGCAGCATGGGAAGGAGCAGCAGCAGCTGGAGCAGGAGCGGGAGGAGGTGCAGGAGCATGGGAAGAAGCAGCACTGCAAGCAGCCGAAGGCGGACAACAGCAGGAGGACGAAAAAGGTAGGGTAGGGTAGGGTAGGGTAGGGTGTAATGGCATAGCGCACACATAGCTCAGGTGCCCGATGAGCCGGTGCAACTTGGTTGGTTGGAGTTGATGGTACCGCCTGATCCCTGCTAGGTATCCCCCCTCTCCGTCCCTGCCCGCAAATTGCATTCATAATAAAATACACAAGCCAAACATTTCGTGCACTTTCCGCTTCTCCATTTTCGCTCTGTTTATTGTACAATATTCCATTTCAAATTGCATTGCGATATCGTCTTAAGCTGCCCGCAGTTTGCATAAGCTACCAATAGAACTACTTCTATATATATATAGAGAGAGAGAGAGAGAGAGATAGAGATAGATAGACAGAGAAAGAGAGACAGGGAGAGGGAGACAGGCTATAATGGCGTCTCCACTCAATACGCAAATCGCAGGCAATTTGATGTCCGTTATTTGGTTTCTCTCTCTGCACTTTACTTCTTTTCTCTTCTCTTCCCCTCTCTCTCTATCTTTGGTTTCAGTTACTTTTTACTTGCTTTCGTAATGTTATAAAAGTTCGATTCGCTACCATTGCAGTGCACAGTTCCTTGGGAATCGATTAACAATCGTTATCGCAATCGGAAATTGCTTTGTGATGAAGCCGTTTCTGCACTGCTGTGTAATAATAATAATCGGATACATACATATATCGATAAATATCATTTATTTGCAGACCTGCACTGCAAGGGTATTGAATCTGCGGTGTACCGAAGGTCTTTCGCTTTTCCATATATTTGTATTTGTATATTTTTTAAAATATTCTTCAACATATTTACTATGGGTTAACTACAATTGACTATCGATTAACTATCGTTTTATCTATGTTTAACTTTCATTGACTTTGTTCGACATTGGTTAACTTTGGTTATTTAAGACTTTTGCTCATTGTATTAATTGCATTTATGGTATGTTAAGCACCTCTACAATTTGATAGTTCTCTAAGCGATATTCCATAATATTCACTTTATAATTGTTTTGCATATTTTCTTTTCTATATATGTTTTCCGTATATGTTAAGGTTTTGCTTAAAGATAGACCTTAATATTGATTGTGAATGATGGAAGCAGGATTGATATGCGAGATTGTCAGAATAATTTGAGCAATAAAATAAAACAAAGAACGAGAGCAAGAGATCGCCAAAAAAAAATCAGTTAAAAAGAAAAGAAAGAAAAATGCATTCATATTTTCATTCACAATTTCCAATTTAAATCGAACGATAGCATTTTATCGAATTTACCAGCCCTCAAATTTGAATTTAAATTCGAAACTAATCAAAACAAACAATCGAATTCACTCATGTTCCTCATTCACAAGTTCCAATTGAAGTAGCTCCAGATGACTAGTTCCAATTGCAATTTATCGAATTTGTCAGCCCTCAAATTTGAATTTTGAAAACCCATCGAAAGTAATCGAAAGCAACAAACGAAATCGAGCAATTTGCGCACACAAATTTCATGTAAATTTTGAAATTTTAAACGATTTATAATTTCGCTACGGTATTATTTGATTTTGCAATTCCGCAATGTTGATCAATATAAAATATTTATTAGCAGCAACATTGCTGAATATTGTATACGTTCAAGGGGGGTGGGGGGAGGGGTGCTCTAGGGGCAGCCAATAATAATGACCTCATGCAACACGATGTTCAATGGCGACGGGGTCAGCTGTTTTTAATGGCGAATGACAACAACAGGCTGGCTGAGGTAAGCCAGGCTCCCGCCCGAACCCGACTCTTTTGTTCCTGCTCCAGCCAGAACACACACACAGATACACACACACACACACACAGAGCAGTAGAGCACTAGAATTTGGAGAGCAGCGAAATCAAAGCAGGAGAAGCAGGAAGGAGCAGAGCGTCAGAGAATGCCAAATGTGGTCGATTGATTGTGACTGTGTTTGTGTATGTGTGTGGGGGAGGGTATGTGTGTGACTATGGGTGTCTGTGTGTGTCTGCCTGTGCAACAGTTTGTCCTGCCCCCGCGCCTCTAGATGATGCGACCAAACAGTTTCAGTCCCTTGCGTCCCTTCGGCTTCGACTGCAGCAACGTTGTCAATGGCGGCGGTGGTGGCGGCGGTGGCGGTGGTGGTGTCAACTCTGGCAGTATATCCATATCGTCCATGGCACTGGATGTGGATGGCGTGCTAGCCACAGTTGCCTCACTGGCCGTGCTGGGCGTCGTTGCGGAGCGTGTCGGTGTGCTGCACTGCAGCGGGCTGCTGCTGCATGAATTCGATTGCGAGTTGCTGGAGGCGGCAGCAATGGCGACGGAGACGGAGACTCCGGGCACAAACTGATCCTGCTCGGGCAGTGTGGCGCTGTCGCTGTCGCAGCTGAAACCGATGCCATCATCGTATTCCTCATCTTCGTCTGGCAGATACTGCTGCTGCTGCTGCTGCTGCTGTTGCTGTTGCTCCTCCAGCTGCTGCTCCAACTGACGCTGCAGCTCGTAGGGACAGCTCGATTGCTCTGCCCCAACGCAGTCGTAGTCGCAGTCATAGGCGCAATCGTAGAGCTGCTCCCCGTGAGGTGTCACCAGCTGCTGCTGCTGCTGCTGCTGTTGCTGCTGCTGCGACATCATGTCGTGGCAACTGCTGCTGCTGCTGTTGCTGCTGCAACTGTTGTTGTTGCTGTTGTTGCTGCTGCTGTTGCTGTTGTTGTGCTGCTGCCGCTGCCGCTGTCGCTGCTGCTCGTGCTCAAGATTGTAAGCGAAATTGCCAAGGAAATCATCGTTCTGTAATCCCACGAAAATGGCGCTCTTTGGGGCGCCCAAGACGAAGGAGTCAATGTGAAAGATGCCATCGCGCAGCGCTGGCACATCCTGTGGGAGAGAGCATATAGAAAAACAGAAGAACAGAAAGACAGACAGAGAGAGAGAGAGAGAAAGAGAGAAAGAAAGATACAGAGAGAAAGAGAGAGAGAGAGAGGCAGAAAAGAAAGATAGAGAGAGAGAGAGAGAGACAGTGTGTAGTTATGCAACACGTAGAGCGTGCCGCAGTGAGCGAGTGAAAGAGACAGACACAATACAATCGTAGTTACACAGTGCAAAAGAGAGAGAGAGAGAGAGAGAGAGAATGCGATGCAGCGATAGAGCGAGTGATGTCTCTGATTGTGCGAAGGGCATGAAAAGGCTACAGGAAATGGTGCCCAGGCTGAAGGATGCGCATGCATGACGACTACAACAACAACAACGACAAGGACGACAACAGCAAGAAGTAAAAGTAGAAGTAAAAGTAGAAGAAGGAGCAGAAGAAGAAGCTCCCTTGGCTATTCAGTGTGGCCAAGCCTGCTGTCAGAGGCAAACCACTGCAGTGAACTGACAAGGCGTAACAAGTCGCTGCTCCCCTACTTTCCCTCTCCCACTCCCTCTCCCACTTCCACCCATCGGCGACCTCAGCTCAGACGTCAAACGCACTGAGAGAATCCAACTAAAAAGTTTGCGCAAAAAATTTGAATGAGCAGAGCAGGAGTAGTAGAGAGAGAGAGAGAGAGCGAGAGAGAGAGAGATAGAGAGGGAGAGACAGGAAAACGTATAAGAAATTTTGCTTATAACTGTTGTCATAATGCGACAAGTCGACAGCAAAAGAGCGCATAACAATAATAATAATAATCATAATGCTGGTATTCATAGAATATCAGATGGTGAAAAGCAAAAAAAAAATACCTAAAAGATACAAATAATAATATGAAATTTAACAGGGATAACGAACGCCAAATACCCTTTAGGTAGAGCTAAAGGAATGCAAAATATTTTCTATAACTAAATAAGTTAATTATGAGAAAGATAATGATGAACGGAGTAAACACCTATAATTTTCTCAGAAACATTTTCTCCTGGAGTATAGACAAATAAGTGTGTTAGTATAAATACTAAATAATGATAATAAACGTGACTAGCTTCTTTAGAGTTACCTACAGCATCACAATATTATGCTAGCCCAAGCATATCTATGAAACGAAAACTATTATAATAATGCAGACAAGATGTAAGGAAACGGAATGGAATGGAACAAAATATTATTGCATGATAAGGTCCATTACAAAATGTTGCAGTGTTGCCAATGTTGCACAATGGTTAACCGTAGCGAATAAGAGGCTTTTGCACAGAGATAGAGAGTACCAGATAGAGAGAGAGAGAGAGAGAGAGGAGAGAGAGCGGGGAGCTGTAAGTACAGTACACACAGATGTGAAGCAGGTTTACTAGCTGCAGCTGGCGATGAGAGGATGCTTGCGCTCATATTGATTCGTTTGCGGCATCGCTTGTATCGCTCGAGGCATTGAAAGCGATTGATAACTTAATAACGTAGACAAGGTAATCTTCTTAGCTGCACCAGGCGGCACCTAGAATTCCTCCTACTCCTTTTTCTTCTTCTACTACTCCTGCTTCTCCTCCTTCGTGGCTAATCCAATTTTACTCAAAAGAGTCAACCCAAAGCGTCGTCTTGAAAAACTACTGAAAACTATCCAGGCAGAGTGCAAGAGAAATAGAGAAATAGAGCAAACCGGAAAATAAGGCAACTCTTTGAGTCTTTTCATGGCGGAGCTTACTTTAGACAACTCTCTCTTTCCTCTCAATAGAAGTAATTTTTAATCCAATAAAAAGTTACAGAAGAAAAAAAAAAAACAAGTACTTCATTCACAATTAAAATGTAAAACATATATCAACAGAAACCTGAATATATAAAAAAACAGCACAGAAAATACCATAAAATATGTAATATATAAATTTAAATACTCGTATACACCACATAGATTAAACATAAATAAAATATGAATTTAAATATTCTGTATACACATAAATTTAACAGAATTTAGTAAAGCCATTAAATGTAACCGATTTTTACAATAAATTTCATGGCACTTTGACAACTCTGGCTTGTGGAACATGCCGAGTGCCTGTTTGGCAAAATATATACATATACGTAATATTTGCATACGTGTATGCATGTGTGTTTGTCTGCGTGTTTTGGACTGCATAAAATGAGCTGAAGAATTTTATTGATTCTGCTTACACTCACAATGAAAAGAATGCGGTCTAAGCCAAATTGGATGCCTTCCAATTTGTCCAATATTTGTGAGATTCGTCTAATTAATGGTCAACTCGAGGCGGCTCGATGCAAATGAAGCCAAGCGTTGCGCTCACACTCACACTCGCACTCACACACACTCTCGGACGTGACAGATGACTCATGGGCTCACAATGTAGTGAGTGCATTGTCTTGTTTGTTTCGTAATTTTAGTTTATTTTTGGGTGCTCTGTGTTGGATTTATTAGTCAAGAATTCGTTCAGCATTTATTATAATACCTGTATGTACGCCAAATAAATTGCTTAGACTATTTGACTAAGTTAAGATTTACTCCAATTAGTTAACTTAAGAGGGTGACAAATTTTAATACGTAATAAGATTCAAGTTAATTTAAATATTTTAAATTTAAAGACGCTTATTATGTATAAAAAATAAGAATATTTTTAAAGCGGCTCTATTTGCATGCGTAGCACTGTTCGCTTGCATCGGTCAGTTTGCTGTAAGCTATGCATTTGTGTGTGTGTGAAGCGCATCCTTAATTTGCTTTGTTTCGTTCAGTTCAGGCAGCAAACGTTCGTTGAGTGAGCAAAGCAAAACATTCGTCAGGTGAGTGAACGAAACCGTTTGTTAAACGATCAATTAGTTCGATTAACATTTACTGAAGCTCAACAGTTGCGTGCACACTCGATCTGTTGGAGCTCAACAGTTGCGCGTTCGCTCAATGCGGTTTAAGCTCAACAGTTGCGTGCTCACTTAATCGAGTCACTTAACAAGTCAAGTGAAAATAGATTATTATTTAAATTCTACTGCATAACTTACGTATGCATTGCAGTGTGTGTCACTTATTAATTAATACAAGGCGTGAAACAGGGAATTCAATGGCATTTTCAGTTTAGATTGTGCGTGCTGGTTTGGTGGCTTTAATTGCTGTTAACCTGCAGTGCAGCAGTTTTTGTTCTTGGTTTTTTTTTTCTACCGATTTTAATTAAAATGCAATTAATTCGATTAGTCTATTAGGCCGCGCTTTGATTTTGTCACGCCAAATTCCAATTAAGTTGACCGCAACCGTAGCGTTAATTGACCCGCTATGCAAATGTTATGGCTGCCTAATTTGATGACACACACACACACATACACATGCAGTTTTCGTTTATGTATATTTTATTAGAATTTTAATTGGCCCTAAAATTGCTGCTCAAAATTCATAAATATTTCGCACGTTCCGCGACTTTTGAACTTAACGAACTTTTCAATTTGAATTTGAATGTGAATTTGAATTTGATGAAATGTTCACGAGCTGATGAAATGAGTTTTGTATTCGTCTCGACAGGGGGAAGGGGGAAGGGGGTGGTGTGTGTGTGTGCAATTGCATTTAGTATTCGCTTCATTTGTTTACCCCCCCCCCCCACACACACACACGAGCCTCAACCAATTTTCCCATCTGTCATTTACCATTTTCCGGATATTCACCCATAATACATATGCTTCGCATTGCGTCGTGCTGTCGAATTTGAATTTTCGAGCAAATATTTCACAATTTTTCAATATGATTAAATGAATTAAACGCACACGTCTGTGTTTGTGTTTGTGTTTGTGCATATTTCTCTTTGTAATACTTTATGTTTTTTTTCCAAATTTTTTTTATTTAATTTTTTTTTTTTTTTTATTTCTATTTTGCGGAATGTACTTTACGAGCATGTAAAAGTTTTGGCTCAACGCATCGCTGACTTTGCTTTGCATGCAAAACTTTTGGCATTTGTTTAATTGGAATTTCGCACAGGTGAGTGTGAGAAGCACGGCAGGGGGAGGTGGGGGGGTTAGAGGGGTTACGGGGTTAGGTTGAATGAGCGCGTGTGCTGGCTTGACTTTTGTGGGTTTCTTTCTTGGCTTTGTGCTTGGGGCATATTAAAATTAGCTCAACTCGTTGGCCTCTTTTTCCCCTAGTCAATAATATGTGAATTTGAATAGTGTGAGTACTCGCAGGATCTCTACATGCCTGTGACAATCCCTTTGCAGAGTGCTACAGGGTATACACATATCAGCAGATATCTCGAGGCTTAGGCCAGCTGCAGTTCTGAAATTTGGCAACAACGTAAGCCCAATTCACATGCTTCTGTTGACTCCATAAGGAGCTCAGTGTGCCACTTACTAGAGATATGAGCATAAACCTATTTGTAGAAGGCATAACTCAGTATGTGTAAGAGCTTACTACTTGCATATTTGTTGCATTAATAGTTAGTAATACCAGCTGGCTGCTTGTGTAAAATTATTTTCAAATAAAACCATAAATGTCTGAGTTATGTATTTTAGAGGGTACCTCCCGTCTGACTTGTACGCACACGCACAATTTGCAGGTTCACTTTGTGAGCTAAACGAAATGAAATGGACGAAGACAAAGGGGAAACCAATGGCAACAGGGACGAAGGGCGAAGCGTTTCCCTAGTGAATTCCCAACTTGGGACTAGCGTGGGTAACAGTCAAAGGAAGGCAAAGGAAAGTCAGGATTGGGTAGGGTAGGACGGGGTCAGGACAGGGGGGGAAGTAAATATGACTGATTGACGAACTGTCTGAGTGTCTGAGTGCCCGAGTGATTGACAGAACGGCGGTCGGAAGATGCTGCATCATTAAATGTCAATAGCTCAGCCAGTCAGTCAGCTCAGTCATTGATGGCCACGCCCATGGGAGGGTTCTTCGAGGTTGTGCGTCGACACCCAAGTGTTAAGTTAAAGTGCAACCATTTCAATTCGCATTAAGCTGCAGCTTTCCTGGTCACCCGCTTGCCTTGCGTTCCCCTAGTCGCCTTTTCACTTAGCTCGACTCCTGATGGAAGAGGGAGAGGAGGGGGGGGAGGAGGGCCAACTTCGATTGCGGTAGCAGGAGCAGCAGTACCGTCTTCCTCTGCCTGCATCTCTCTCTCTCTACGTACATGTGTATGTATGTCGACGTCTTCGTCTTGCTCAGTCTCAGCCGGTTGGAGGGGGCGGGTTGGGGTTATGGGATGCCTTGTATGTAGTATTATTTTATAGCCGTTGGATGTGGATGTTTCTTTGCGAATTGCATTTCAGCTTGATTTATTTCATTTCATTTCATTTTGCCCAGTGCAACGAGGCGGCCAAGACAAGACTCGGCGATGGGGGCGATGGGGAGGGCAGGGGTGGCGGTTGGGCGCAACCGGGTTGCGGGTAGGAAATTGATGTGAGCGAAGAAATACGGTTAGCTACATAAGTTGGTTATTACTTGCTGCTTAAGCCAATGTCCGACCAAGTCGGCCCAATAGTAGCAGAGTGAGAGCAGTAGAGTTGCCAGTATCCTTAGCAAGAAACCAGGGCTTTGCGTACAGTTCCGAGTACCCATTAAACTAGTACCCTAATAGTGTACTAATAGGGTACTATGTACCAGTTATCCTCTAAACTGTACCTAGTGTGCTCGCTCAGTACCCTGTACCCGCAAGGCGGTAGACCTTACCGTTGTACTCGTATTGTACTCCCAAGTTCTCAATGTACTCATACAGTACCCTGTACTCCCTTACCCCTGCACAGTACCTATTGTACCCATTTTACTTATACTTGTACTCACTACACTCTTGTACCCAGTGTACTCGTTGTACCGTCTGTACCCACTAGTACCTAGTGTGCTACCCCGTACCTAGCACAAGACAGTACCCAACGTGCCATTTTTACCCGCTTGTACCTATTGCTGGAGTGTACCCAGCACACTGTACCGCTAGCCAGCACCATCAACCCTCTCTAACCCTCATCTCCTTCACTTTTTCGCATTGAATCTCTGTGCGAATTCAGTTTTCTAATAAAATATTGCACTCCCAAATGCATGACAGGATCTTGCCAAGCCGTTCCAAGTGCAGCTGTCTCCCTCTCTCTCGCGTCTATGGTCTAGATAAGTAGCCTAGATGGCTTGTAGGCTTGGGTGTAGGGTGGTTGGGAGAAGGGTTGGGGGATACCAAAAACTGAGAGGCGTCTCAAGACTTAAGCGCGCACTCGACGCGCATGAGATGCGTCTGGCGGAAATGGCAGTTTTTCCATTACGCTGCCAAGCGTTGCAATACAGGGCACCCTACTCCCACCTCCTACCACCTACCCTACTCCTCCCCCCTCGCCACGTGTCAAGTGTGTGTCCGAGACAGGGATAAGTCGTCCCGCACAGCCAGTACCCGCTGGGCATTTGCCGCTTATTGCTTAATTTATATGAAATATGAAATGTTTAGGGAGCAAGAGAGAGAGGGGGAGAGGGGGAGAGAGATAGAGATGAAAGAACAGCCAAAAGGGACACTTGGGCACCGGGCCTCATCCTTATCCTCCTCCTTATCCCTGTACTTGGTAACGCTATCAAATTAAGCTAAAATGCATTTGTCAGATGGCGTTCTGACAACAAAATTGCTAAAATAATAAAACTATCAAAGAGACATGCTCGTGCATGTTGAAGCATGTTCTCGCATGTACAGCTATACCGCGGGATATACCTTCCCACCTTCCTCCCCCCAGCGAAGCCCGTTTCCTAGCTGAGCTAAGCTGTTTATCTCGAAGGCGGCCGCCATGACACGAAATAGGAAAAGTGCCACAATGAGATGCCACAAAACCGCCCGCCGACCCTGGCTCCAGCTCTACCCCGAGCATCATCTCCTACAGCTTCTCCTTCTGCTGTGCCATCGTCGCTATCGTTGGCCGCATCAAATGCTCCTGCTCCTGCTGCTTCGGGAGCGAGCATCAACTTGCTGCAAACAGCACTAAAATATCACTCAAGGCTATACTCAACGAGTGTGTGTGTGTGTGTGGGGTGTGTGGTGTGTGTGCGGGGTGTGTGTGTGTGTGTGTGGGTGTGTGATGTGTGTGCTGGCAGGGCAAATATGCATTGCGGTTGTTACCAAATTGGATGCAGTTATGGCAATTGCAATATGCGTCAAGACGCTGCCGAGAGAGAGCGGGAGAGAGAGGGAGAGAGGGAGCAGCAGCACCTTCCACGCCCAACTGTGCCCATAATTTTCTACCCATAACTGCCGTAGCGTATCCAAAGTAACACCATGCTGAGATTCCAAAAGACTTAAGTCACTTGGAGTATTGTTTAAACGTGCTAACAACGACTTGAACTCGCGTTTTATTTCCAAAGTTCGCGCAAATTTGCTATTTATAAGGATGCTCCGACCATGATATCTCAGCAGGTTAATAAGCTGCAAAGCTGAAATTTTGCACACATATCGCTTGGAGTACCCCACGCACTAAGTTCACTAGGGTAGTGCGCAAAACTGAGCAATTAAGACCGCAAAATTATAATAACTCAGGTAATTGTTGAGCAACTTTGCCCGAAATTTACCTGAGAACTTGTTGAATAAATTCTAGAGGGAATTTCGAGATGGGAACAGTCGGTTATGTTGGAAATTCGTTTATTTTAAGCTCTGCGTAGCGAAATTATCGTTATCGATGTCTGTAAGTCTGGCAACGCTGCCAACGACGACGACGATGAGTGTGTGTGTGTGTGCGAATACTTTTATGGGGCAAGTACATGGTTAAATCTAAGTGGCAACAGAATTTTGCGCTACCGAGAAAGTCTAAAGACATAAAAAATCAGAGCGTATAAAGCATAAGCAAGGGTAGCAGGGGGGAGAGGGTGAAAGGGTGCTACAGTGGCATATGGAAATATACGCACACACACACACACACACACATATTATACAAATGTGCGAATATTTTAGCCTTTATCTTGTCTACTGCTGCTGCTGCTTTTATTTTATTCCTTTCGCTTAGTTTCGTTTTCTCGTTCTCGTTTTCGTTTTGCGCATTTTTCTCGATTTTGCCCCCATGATTTTTCTATTGTTTTCTTTTCTCTCTCTCTCTCTCTGCTTTCGCCTTTTATTTGACTGGTTTTTGGCCGTCATTTAGTGGGGAATAACGGTATATTAAAGTGGCCGATGCCGCAAAGCAATTTCCTTGCGGGTGTCCAAAAAAAAAAAAACAAAAAAGAAGAAGGAAGATACTCTGCGTGTGCGTGTATGTGTAGGGTAGCCCGGCAGCTGGTACCGCCCTTCCTGCAGACCCTTTTCGCATCGATCGAATTGCTGCTGAAATGATTTTATCAAATCCGCTGACGCTGAATTGATTTGATTCGATGTGCGCTTTGTGCAAATTTATTTGATGCAGTTTCATAAATGCGAACGGCAATAAAAACCTCGCACCGAGTTGCCAGGCATCATCCATTTTTTCTCCAGCCATAGAGTTGCCAAGCGCTCTCTCTCTCGCTCTCCCTCTCTTTCTGGGTGCCTTCTCCACTCGAGACTTTTGCCATTATGTGATGGCATAATTTTCGCACAGTTTGCCAAGGTGAACGTAGCAGTCCCCCCGCCCCCCATCGATGCAAACAACCTCTCGAGGCGATAATCAGATTGCCACCTGACCCTATCCTGACTCTACCTGGTACCTGGTACCTGGTACCTGCCTAGGCTTGTGGCATGTGTGTGTTTAGTGAACCGTTCGACGTGCATAGTCAGCGGCTGTTTTACAATTTGGCTGAGCGTATTCAGCCTTTGAGCTGCCATCGATAACAAGCACGACACACCCTGTGCGAGATGCTGCTGTGGGGTAAGAGAGAGAGGGAGAGAGAGGGAGAGAGTGAGGTAGTCGGGGTACTGCACACGTCAGCCCATGTCACTCTGCAAATAACCTGCTCTTGCTCTCCCCTCTCTCTCTCTCTCTTGCTGCCCCTGCTATCGCCGCTTATCGACGACAACTCATTTATCGATTACCGATTGGCGAGGCGTAAACACCTTGTTGACTGCTCACTTTAATTGCGGTCATGCTGGCTTTTTTGGGGCGTGGCAATGCGCCAATGCAGTCAGGCAGTCAGGCAGGCGAAAGAGCTGCCAACCTGTTCGTGGATAATTGGAAAGGCGGCTAAATAAATTAATTACACAATACGTTATCGGTTTGGCAACCTGCTTGCAGCGATGCGCATACTTACTTACACGCACTGTGCTCAATTGCAATTGCAATTGCAATTGAAATAAATTCCCCGCAATATTCGACCGCACTTTATGACCGATGATGATGAGGATGATGATAATGATGATATTCCTGACATACTGTCAACTGTATAATAAATGTCAATCAATGTGGATTTTCACGCTGCTTTGTGCGTGCTCTTCAAATCAGAAAATACCCTGCACAAAAGAAGCAGGTCAGAGAACGATAGAGAGGAAGAGAAACAGAGAAAGAGAAAGACAGGTAGCGAGAGTGAGGGCTTTGATTGGTCTTAATATCTCTATAATTTGATTTAATTTTCTAGTGTAAGCAAATACCCTGTAGTTAATCAAAATGAGCTAAAGGGCATACAAATTTAATGAAAGTTAAACTGTATTTACAGGGTATATCTGCGTTATACAATTTGAAATTCAAAATGCAACTTTTTAGATAGTATAAAGCAACTAAAGTAACTCAACTACCCTGTAAATACGCTGATAATTCCACTAAGTGCAGCAGTCTTAAGTCAACGTTGTGCAACACTGGCAACATTAAATTACAACACTGGCAACCGACTTTAAACTGGTACAGTACATCCCTTTTTTTTTATCCAACTACTTTCACTGGCATTTTTCATCCACTTTTCCCTTCAGCTTGTGCGCTTTTCATCACTTTACTTCAAATTTATTGTCATTTTTCTTGAGTTAAGCCGGAAAAACTCCTACTACTACTACTACTAGATAATACATACTACGATAGTTTCGCAAACTTGCAGCTTTCACATGGCGTCGAAAGCTCTCTAGGACTCCGGCAAGTGCAGCTTTTGTTCAAGTTAAATCTCTTTATGGGATTAATTACTTAGCTTTTCAGTTTCCTACCCCCCTGAAATGGACTTGAAGTGGAAGAGCTGGCATTGCAGCGCATTCCATGCCAAATTCAAGAGAGAGGGAGAGAGAGAGAGAGAGAGGGAGAGATACGATTAGATTGAAGAGACTCGCGACTCACGACTCGATATTATCTTAGGACACTCCATTGTATCACTGATTTGCGTATCGGGGAATTCGATTCTAATTAATATGCGTGTGTGTGTATGAGGTATGCCGCGAACTAATCAAATGCATTTATAACCATTATGTGTGTGTGTGTGAGACAAAGGGAGACAAAGGCAGAGAGAGACAGAGAGAGAGAGAGGCAGTTAGGGAGCAATAGAATGGCGATACAGATAGCCCTCTGAGCGCTTCTAACTGCATTTATCGCATTGTTGGACGTACCTCAATGGGCCTTACGTTTTCAAATTAACAACCTGTTGATTGAAATTTCGAGAATAGGCACACACACACACTCACAGAGAGAGAGAGAGAGAGAGAGAGGTAAATACATAACAGTCCTGAGGTAAGCCTACTTCGCATTCAGGTACAATACAATGCAAATATTGGTCAGAGCGTGGTCGAAATGGGGTTTAATGGGTAGCGCTGCCTGGTACCCTGTTAGTAGTTGTTTTACTTGGCAAAAGGAATACATTTTTTTTGAGCTGGTTCACAGTAAAGCAAGCAAAGGAAATGAACTAGTTGAATTAATTGCTTTGTGTTTGGGTAAGCGGTTCCAGTTCCAATAGTCAGCTGGTTCATGTGAGTTCCCTACTCAACTGCCTCTTAAATTGTTAGTTTATTTATTCAAAATATAGTATAATATATTTTGCTGTTTCCAATTTTAGTTCCAGCTCAAGTTCTTAATCAATTGTTATTAAATTACTGACATTTTGATTGCAGTTGCTCAGTCCCCTTTGGCGTTCCAGTTGCAGCTCCTTGATTAACTTGAATTCCCCTGTTAGAAGACACACTGTACACCCCTTGCCAGCATACAGCCCCTTCGCCTGCCATGCTTCATAATCATTTACAGGGTATACAAATTAATTAAACCGAGTGCTCGCTGCTAATTAGTGAATGCAAATGCGATTGATGCGCAATCTTTTGGGACTGCATATGCTGCATATGCTGCTGCTGCTGCTCCTATTGCCATAAAATGAGGACACCAGGCAGGCAGAGGCAGAGACAGCGACAGCAGGGAGTGCAGCTGGAGCAGCAAGCGCGCTCCTGCTCGCCTTTTGAATGGGGCGTGGCATACATGGGGAACACATTAGTAAAACAATAATACGTTGCGTGATAGGAATCTTGTCGCCTTGTCTTGTCGCCGTTTTTATGTATTGTAGCTGGCAGGAATTTAATAGACAGAGGCACCCCCACCCCGCCTTCCCCGTTCCCACCCGAGCAAAAAAATCTTTGGTGTATTGGTTGGTTGCCACGCCCACGCCCCCTATGCTCATCCCTGCCAGCCGCCGCTGTTGGCAGTCGGGTAATTCTAATGGCGTGTGACATTTCGAAATGTAAAGCAGACTTGTGGGGGAAGGGGGGGGGGTACATTCCACCCATAAATAGAGTGTGCCTTCTCACACACACACACCTACACACTCTCTAACACACACATAGACTCCCACACAGCGCATTGATGAAGCGTGTTTGGCCAACTTAGTCGAATCAAATGAAATTTGTCCACTGGAATTGGCCAAAAGGTGTTACGCATCTGTCTCTCTCTCTGTCCTCTTTGTCTGTCTCCTTCTTTCCTTCTTTCTGTGTCCCGCTGTGTCGAAATGGAAAACAGCAAGCAACACACACACACACACACACACACACACACACACACACACACATATAAATCCTTAACAGCGAGGCGTCTGTTTAATCAAGCGGTTGTAGCCGCCGTCTGCGCAGCTGGCAGCGTGCTCTTTTAATACACACACACACACACACTCAGTCACACACACTCACACACACACAATTAGCCAGCCAGCCAGCTATGCAGCAGCTGTGGCATATATTTCTCTGGGCTGCAAGCAAAAGTCACAATCATATTCAATTCGGTTCGAACAGCTTGCAAAAGTCAAAGGCATTCTTTCTTCTTCCTTCTTCCTCCTTCTTCTCCTGCTTTCTTTCCCTTGCCTTTTGCTCTGTCTGCCTGTCTGTCTTTGCTTCACTTTTAGCCGCTCGTTCGGGCTCAGCAACCAATGCCCCTGGGGAGCAACTGGCCAGCACAATGAAAATGCCTTTGCCTTCATGCTGGAGCCGAGCAGGAGCAGACCCGGAGCAGCAGCAGCCTGAGGAGCAGGGGCAGCAGGACCCGGAGCAGCAGCAGCAGCTAGCTGCAGCCGTAGAGCTTGTATTGAATTCGACAGCTAATGAAATGTTGCCTCCTCGCTGGCCACAGCGAGTCCCCAAAGGCTTCACGCCGGCCTGCCAGCCCACCCACATCCACAGCCTGAGCTTCCATTCAAGTGGTGTCAAGTCGTGGCATTTTTGTCCCTTATGCTTGCTGCCATAAATTGTAATTACAAACCGAGAGAGAGAGAGAGAGAAGAGAGGGAGGAGAGAGTCAAGGTCAAGCCGTTGGCTGCGTCGGTCACGTGGCGTATAAGTAATATTGACAGCGTGCAGACAAATTGAAGGCACGTTTCGGCGGCTCTCTTTGGCTCTATTAACGCTGCAGCCGGTTAAGCCGTATGCCGTGTACCCACGCTGCGTATACGTAATGTGTAATCTCTGTCTCTGACTGGCTGAGTGCGTGTGTGTGTGTGTGGCAGTGTGTGTGTGGCAGTGTGTGTGTGGCAGTGTGTTTGCGTGCGTGTCAACGAGCTGTCCATTTCCACGGGCGCTTAAGTCGGCGCGATTGAGCGTTGCCATCAAAAAAAAAGGAAATGTAAGTGCTAAGTGCGCATCACAGCGCAGTGTGGCAACACTGGTGGGTGAAGTGTAGCCCTATCAGGCAGACATTTGCACGGATTTGTTTAATGCACAGTGTGACCATTTGCGTGTTCACTTGACGAATGTTCGCTGACCGCAAATATATTGTACGCGCAGTCGATAATTGCGAGATTTCTGTTAAATCGATTTTTTTTGGCTTATCGATTTTTTTTTGCAGCTTTTACAGCACTGCTTAGCAAATTTAAGCATCAATTAATAAATTATTAAAATTAATTATTAAATTTAGCTTAGAGTTGCCAATTAATCCAAAAGTAGCAATATATTTGCTTAAAAAAAATAAACGCTAAATTAATAGTGTTGAAAAAACGGATTGTAGAGAAAAAAACGAATATGAGAGAGAAAAGCTTAGCTCTATATATCTATAAAGCATATAATATGTTAACTGTATGCTAAACAATTCCTAGATTTAAATATATAGTTTTTCAATGTATACTTTCACATACATTGCCCCAGGCAGCTGGCAAACCTTAAGCCAATTTGCGCTCTCACTTCCTCCGCATTTAACCTTAAATTTTCCTCCATCTTAAACCATATTTCGCTTTAATGTTCATGTAAGCAACTCTACCTTAGTCTATTCTAATTATGCTTTGAGCAATTTCTCACAACGATTCGCAGCTGTCATAGGTAAGCGAAATCATCAGCAGCTTCATCAAAGTGAGCATGAAAAATGCAATCGAAATAATTTAATGCAGCGCATTGACTTGGCTCAAAGTCACATGCGAAATCAAAGGGAATTGCGCGCTCACTTACACACAGGGAGAGAGCGAAAGAGAGAGAGAGAGGGAGAGAGAGGGAGAGAGAGGGAGAGACAGAGAGTGATGGGCGAAATGCCGGCGAAATTGCCATGGATTTGTTTAAGCCGCATAATTTAAAGCTGCTCGTGCTGCCGCCACTGTGTATATGTTAATGTGGCTCTCGCTGACTGCCATCAAGTACTTGTAATAACTGTTTAATGTGCGTAATTAAAGCACACAAAATGTGATACCCTGTAAGCAGCAGACAGACAGCAGTCTGTTGGGTAGTGAACAAACACATCGATATGTGTGTTGTGTGTGGTATCTAGCTAGTCGATAATGCTTGCCTTGGGCGCACTTGGCCATTTTTGTTAATTTCTAATTCTGGCCAGCTGCATGCAAAAACAAAGGGCAGCCCACAAAAATCATAGCATACTTTGCAGCGCAGCACGCACACAGTGGGAGAGGGAGAGAGATAAAGCTGCGCTGCTCTGCTCTGCTCTGTTTTGGTTACATTTTGCACATCTATTCAGCTGGAATAACTAAAATATTTAATTTTGGTTTTTTTTCCACACTCTTTTTGATAATTACATACATTTATGTGTGTGTTTGTGTGAGTGTTTGCTTTGTGCACCAGTGTGCGCGTGTGTGGGTGTGAGAGCGGGAGAGCGTGTGCACAAAGGAGTTGCCAGATAGTTGATAGTTGCTGCCAGGTGGCAGTATGCATGTAATTTCCGTTTTCAAACATTTATGAGCTAATCATACGCTAGTTAGTCGAGCTGCTAGGGGTTAGCGGAGGGAGGAGAGCGAGCAAGCACAACGAGCAAGAGAGAGAGAGAGACAGAGACAGAGAGGCAGTGTGTGTGTGTTGAGTGGGAGAGTGAGACAGCGAGCAAGGCAGAGGTGTAGGTAGTTCATTTTCAATGGGGAAGGGAAGCTATGGATTTCGTAAGGCTGTGGCAGTTAGGCAGGGTACTTTAGTCGGGTATTGGAGGGGGGTGTACTTAGTTGGGGTGTACACGCGCAAAATGTTTTTGCCTAATTACGTAACAAGCTTGTTTACGATACTTACGCGTATTATCTTCTGATCACGTATTATCTTGCGTATGCAGTTGAAAATGAATGTGATGACCATTCCGCCGAGTATCAAACCGAATACGATGACTATGATAAGCACGTGCTCCGATTGACCGTTCGTTTCGTTCTGCAAAAAAAAGAAAGTAAAAGAAAGTAACTCAATAAAAGTTAATTACATGAGCATGATATATGTATGTGATTGTGTGTTAGGTGATTATAGGCAGTATGTATGATAATTAAATGGGTATTCAACTTGGAAACGGCTGTAACTCAGCGATTGTGTGGGATAGAGTATTGAAATTATATATTTACTTCATAATATATATAAACTATGTGCATAACAAACTTCATTTGAATCGCAGCATAAATAGTTGAGTTATTGCAAATTATCTGTAACTTATCTCTAGAAAAGGATAAATATATTAAAAAAATTGCTGCAATAAATTTCAAGAAAATCGAAACATAAAAACTTAAGTTAATGATAGAACAAGGAAAACGATTATAACCGCAATAGCTTTTTCTCGGGGTTCGCCTTGCTTGCTAATTAATTTTTGAAGTCTCTGATGGAAGCCACACTTAAAGTGGAAGCTGCTCCCCCTAAACGTTGGAAAGAGAGCCAAAAGTACGAGAGAAGGAGAAACGGGAAGTAGGTACGGGTTTATTAATACCAAAAAAGAAAAAAAAAAACAAAAAAACCTTTTACGCAATTCGCTTAATTGGCTCGCTTAAAATAATTAATCAAATTGAATCAGTTTGTATTAGTTTGTTTCAGTTTATTCATGGTTTTGGCCACACAAACAAATGTGTTGGGGATTAGCTACATGTCGTTGGAATGAAGGAGGAGGAGGAGGAGGAGGCTGGTTTGTTCCCCCCTATCTAACTGATTTTGTGGTGCGAAATTAACAAATGACTCGGCGCAAAATTTTAATTCGAGCTAATTAAATAAACATAATTTGTGTACGCACATGATTGAGCCGATGATTGACCGACCGACCGACCCATTGGGCCAATTATGATGAGGCAAGTGGCCCCATGGAGTATTTGAACTATTTTGCAATTCAATCAAAATGTTATCGATGCACAAATTGGAGTTAGTCGAGCGTTTCGTTTCGTTTCGAATGGACTAGCCCTAAACTAGGGGTTTTGCGGGATTTTTACATATATAAATATATTTTTTTTTTACATACATAAATAACAAGAAATGATAATCACGTAAGACATTGAATGAATACTATATTAATATAATATTAATATTATAAAATTTTAAATTTTTCAGAAAAAAATTTTTTGAAAATATCATATATCATATCATATCATTACAAAAATCACAAAAATTCAAAATTTTGTCGAAATTTCTAAATTGCAAAAACTATTAAGCCATTCTATTCTAGAACTAAAACCATGAATAAAATGCTTTACCCGAAGAAAATCATTTGATTTTTAAGAAAGTTATGAAGTGCAGAAAGTGAGGATACTGGTCCTGCCAAGGGTCTTACATGTCAAATTTTTAGTCGACTTTGACATGATTTTTGGCCAAAAATTAAGTATACTCTAAAACAATTTTAAAAACTTGTTTTATACTAATTTTGACCTCCGCAATCGATTAAAAGTAAAAGCAGACGATTTAAAATTTTTCAGAAAAAAATTTTTTGAAATTATCATAGGGGGGACCATTACAAAAATCACAAAAATTCAAAATTTTGTTGAATTGTTTAAATTGCAAAAATTATTAAGCCATTCTACTCTAGAACTAAAACCATGAATAAAATGCTTTACCCGAAGAAAATCGTTTGATTATTAAGAAAGGTATGAAGTGTGGAAAGTGAGGATACTGGTCCTACCAAGGGTCTTATATGTCAAACACTTGAAACACTTGTTTTCTACTAATTTTGACCTCCGCAATCGATTAAACGTAAAAGCGGGTGATTTAAAATTTTTGGGAAAAAAAATTTCTGAAAATATCACAGGGGGGACCATTACAAAAATCACAAAAATTCAAAATTTTGTCGAATTTTCCAAATTGCAAAAACTATAAAGCCATTCAATTCTAGAACTAAAACCATGAATAAAATGCTTTACCCGAAGAAAATCGTTTGATTTTTAAGAAAGTTATGAAGTGCGGAAAGTGAGGATACTGGTCCTGCCAAGGGTCTTACATGTCAAATTTTTAGTCGACTTTGACATGATTTTTGGCCAAAAATTAAGTATACTCTAGAACAATTTTAAACACTTGTTTTATACTAATTTTGACCTCCGCAATCGATTAAACGTAAAAGCTGGCGATTTAAAATTTTTAAGAAAAAAAATTTGTGAAAATATCATAGGGGGGACCATTACAAAAATCACAAAAATTCCAAATTTTGTCGAATTTTCTAAATTCCAAAAACTATTAAGCCATTCTGTTCTAGAACTAAAAACATGAATAAAATGGAGCCTACTCTCACTTATTATGGTCCCCCCAAAAACGATGGCCTCTTTAAACTACTATATGGTTAGCCTAAAACTAATTGTAAGTCTCAATGTAATTCAGTTTGCCTTAACAGGGTATCTTGCTAGCGATTATCACGCATACGCCCCGTTTGAAACTTTTGTATAAAGTGTATGCTAAGTGTTAAACAAAGTTGGGTAAAAAGCAAACCCCTGCCCAAACCCACTGACTTGCCTACCCCTCCCCTACCCCCCATCTTTTTAAGATCTGACTCAGCTGGAGTTTTTTTTTTTTATCCATTCCACTCGCTTGTCGTAAAATACTCGAGCTGAATGTTTTCATAGTTTTCAAGTACGTGCGGTTTTTTCGCCGGCTTCGACTGAGTTTGCTTCAGCTTCTGCTTCGTCTTTTAGCCTCTTCTTCTACCCCCTACCCCCCCCCCCTGCTTCTTCTAGCCGCTGTTGTTCTTTGTGTTGTCGGTTTTTGGGCCACTTGAAGTCGGACAATTAGTCGAGTTTTACGATTTGCACAAGATTGAGAGCAGGAACGAGAACGAGACCGGGAGAGAGAGAGAGCGAGAGAGAGATGTGAGAGCGACTCGAACTATTTGCGGTCTGCCCCAAATGGCGCTTTTATGGCGCACAATAGGAACGAGAGCTCTTTATCAGATCTAATGATCTAACACAATTGTCGGCCAGCAAACTGGGGGAGGCTGGAAAATAGGAAGACCTTGCGACGAGGCATGTCTGAAATACAAACCTCGAAGTTTGCCAACAAAAACGTGTTTGCTTAACTTGAATGTGTGTGTGAATGTGTGTGTGCGAACGTGTTGAGCATAGGCATATAATGATGGGCGAGAGAATGAGAGAGAGTGTGATAGAGAGTTTGGCTATAATTAGACGACAGCGTGAAGGACATGACATGAGTTCCTCCTGCTTCTTCTTCTCACCAACTTACCTTGCACTTCTCCTCGTCCCAGCGAAATTTACAGTTGTCCCGGTTATTACACTCGAGGTCCTGTGATATGCAGGTCGCGTCCTCGCAATCGTATTCCTCATCGGTGCAGGCTGGCCAGCGAGAGAGAGAAAGAGAAAGAGACAGTGAGACAGAGAGCGAGATGTAATCACAGTCAGAACTTGCTTAAGATAACGCAAGGGAATCAAAAATAAATGACAGAGCAAAGAGGAGGATTGTAGGAGTGTAGGAGGAGCGGGGGGGGGGATGCCTGGCAATCAGTCGCAGGAGCCACAAAACAAATACACGTAATCTCGAACATAAATCGTCCTCCAGCTACAATAATTGCAATGCCTCTCCCTCTCGCTCTCTCTCTCCGCTGACAGTGACAACTAAAAGTACACGCTCAGCTCAGCCAGGGCCTGGGCTAGGTCTGACAATGGACCAAGGCACAAAGGACAATCGTCGCCAATGACAAAAGAGTGCTTAGCCTTTGGCAACAGGCGGCAATCAGCCAAACAGACAGAGAGAGACAGAGAGAGAGAGAGAGAGAGAGCAAAATATATAGACAGACAGACGAAGAGACAGAGAGACCGGCAGACAAACAGACAGACAGACAGATAGGCAGACAAACAGTAGGAGCCCCCCGCGGAGTAGGCGAGAGCTGTTGGCAGCCGCAGGCCTTGGCCAAAAATGGCCAGCAAAAAAGGGCAGCCAAAAAGTCGTGCCACTCCTGCCTCCGGCCTCCTCCAAGCTCCTCCAAGCTCTCCGTCTAGTAAAGCTGCGTCGCCTCGTCACTTCCTCAACGTCAGCGTGCCTCGTCTCGATTGTTACGATTACGCGGTGTTTGTGCGGCTTGGGATTGCGCAAGCTTAACACAGGATTGCTCTGGCTTTGCCAGCTTCCTGTCCACTTTTTTTGTCCCTTCTGCTCCTATCCCTATACCTTAGGCTCCGCCCTCCCCCCTTGGGCTGTACAGTTCGCGCAACGCACGTGCGGCAATTTTTAAGGATTCGCAGGGTTCCGCTGTCTTCCTCGTTCTTCTTGTCAAAACCGCAGACATGCAACTTTTTGAATATGTGTGTGGGTGTGTGTGTGTGTGGCATAGCCTTGGACTTGGACTTACTTCCCGATCCTTTCTCCCGGAATGCGGTGTAGAGTATAGCGAATGTGGAGTTAATCGCGCTCTGCTCCGCATAGAAACGCATGTGTAGAATGTTTGACTCGGTGGTGATGCTCTCGCCCGCCGAACCGCAGAAGTTTTTTACTCTGTAAAAGAGAGAGAGAGAGAGAGAGAGAGAAAGAGAAAGATGGAGAGAGAGAGATAGTTAGAGAAAGTCAGTTAACAGTTAAGAGAGACAGAGCGACAGAGCAAAAGGGAAAAGAACAATCAAGAGCCAAGCAGGAGGCATCAAAATTCTTTTCAATTTGCTCTCGTCGACAGGCTCAGCCTCTGGAAGCCCCTATAGGTGCCTTTCATAACTCATAACCCCCCACACTCTACCCACAGCCTTCCTTCATAATGATGATGAGGATGGGAGAGGGAGAGAGAGAGATGTGAAAATTGCAATTACCCAGCGAGATGCTCTTAAAGTGCTACCTTTCATTGATACTCCAACAAAATTTGTTTAAAGCTTTAATCTTTTCCTAACAAAAGTTTCTGTTAAAGTATGGGAACTCTAACGTATGCTACGGAATTTTTTCCACTGATTTTCCATGAAAATATTCAGAAATTGTAAAGCTTTAAATAGAGTTTAGTTGAGGAGTTTTTGAAATGCGTCTGCTGCTGCCTTCGGCAAATCGTTTTATATTTCATTCACATGAAAATCATAAAAAAGTGACCCCTGTGACTGACTACGTTGTATATCCTGGAAAGGGTTCGCACCCAAGAATTAGTATAACCTTACCTATTAGTAGTAGAGAAAGAATATACTTGGAATATGATTTAAAATAAATTTTGTGTCATCCTTAGAAAATATATAATACATACAACATAATATGCTTACCCTAAGGCAGTATTAAGAGTAGTAGCAACATAACGTGCATGCATAATATGGTCACCTCTGAGTAAATATGCATGTAAAATAGGATTATGGTTACCCTAAGGTAATATAGTCAACCTAAAATTAATATTTTACGTTTGATGCATATTTAAAGGAAAGTATTTCATTATTGGGTCTTCCTTAAGATAAAAAGGAATATGGTCACCCTGAAATTCAACCTAAAATATATATTTTACATAGCTTGCACATTTATGTAAAGTATGCCTTCATTGGGTCTTCCTTAAGATAATATCTAATATGGTCACCCTAAAATTGAAGACTAGAGGGCATTCACATAGTCGACTATGCCTTCTGCCATCGCCTGTCAAGCACAGCCGTGATTAGACATGTTGCCTGGCCAACACGTTAACCAAATTGTTGCAACAATTTTTGAGTGCGCGCTTCGAGAGGCAGAAAAACAAGAAGACAACAAGGGCAAACGCTATGGCCAATGTGACCAATGGTGGGTCAATTGCAATGCCAATGCCAGTCGGGGAAGGGGAGAGAGGGAGCAGGGCACATGCCGCGAGACGAGTCCAGACCAGACCAGACGAGACGAGACGAGCCGAGTCAATTCGAGGCCGAACTCAAATCGAATCGCATCGAAGCGGAGTCAGTCAATCATGTTGAGTGCCCGCTCCCTACCGTCCCCCGCAGCAAGGGGTGAGCCGGCCCAGGCGCAGTGGCAGCAACAAGTGGAATTTTCGTTGTGCGAGTCGCAGGATGCGCATGAATGGAAAATGTGCCCGATGTGGGTTGCTCGAATCATCACTTCAGCAGTTGGCGAGCTCGGTGACTCGGTCCCTCCTCACTGCTCTCCTTTACTGCCCCCCCTCCTTGAGCTGCCCCAACCCACTGCCGCCAGCGAGTCAAAGGCGCCGCCGCAACTTCCGCTGGCATCAAATTTGCTTCTCACTCGGTAATAAATTGAAATTCAGCACGGCCTGCTTTGATCTTCGCAGCGTTACATTGGCTTTTCGGCTGACTTCACTCGCCAAGCGGAAATTGGTTTGTGCTCAACCAACCAACCACCCAACCTACTGCTACCACCTGCTCCATCCCTTCCCCTGCCAGGCGACAACCCGGTCTTGTACTCGTACTCACCTCAACGGCATCACCGTCTGCTCGGGAAAAATGTCCAGGAAGTTCGTCTCGCAGTCGTTGGGTTTGCTCAGATGAAAGTCGAGAAATTTCAGAAATATCTGTCGGGAATATAAAGCAAACACAATTGTTGAGTGACAAACGCACAGATACCCTATTTCTCTCGCTCTCTGGACATACCTTCCAATTGTCCTTCACCTGTATGCGCCAAATGCAATCGAGAGCTATCTTGTCACGTATCACCTGCTCCCTGATCTCTGTGGGCACATCGGATGAATTGATGAATCCCTCATAGCCATCCTTTTCGATGGTGCAATTGAGATCCGTACTTGGCGCCTCACGATTCCTATCCAGATACTCATATACCGCACTGAAACCGGTGTACTCGATGGTGTCGTCCGAGTGAAAGTGCAGCCACAGATATCGTTCCTTTGAGGTGATTTCCGGTGGGAAATCTGTGCCACAGTACTTGCCAATCAGTGTAGAGAAGCCATATTGACCGTCGCGTATCTGTTGCGTGTCCCCGGTGTGCATCCACATCCGAAGGGGGGGAAGGGAAACCAGTACAGAGACGAGAACGAGAACGAAACGAAACCACATGGCATTTAGAGTGGGGAAGTTATGAAATGATTAACTGTGCTGGGTAACTCCCAGAAAGATATAGGTGGGTGGGCCAAAAAGTCAAGGAAAAGAATGAGAGAAAGGGTCACCCTAAAATTCAATATTTTTTCTTACAATATGGTCAGCCTCGACTACGCCTATGTGAGACTGCTAAACGCTTTGAAAAAAATTCTAATACAAATATTGTATCTAATATGGTCACTCTATGTTCAACCTTAAAGGATATTTGTATTTCACAATAACTCAAAAACTTATTATATGGTCACTCTAGGTATATCAAATTGATGCAAAAACTATTGGTTGTTAGTATAGAATAAGTAAATACGTGGGCAGTATTTTTCAACAGGCCCTAAAATCAATTTATGCCTTATATGGTCACCCTAATTTTAGTTTTGCTTGAAGCTTACAACAGATAGACAGATAGTTATACTCCTACTTATATGTATATTTTTCATAGAAAACCTTTACTGAGAGTCAGTCTAATAAACTCTGCCCTACACTGTGTATACCCTTTAAAATCGGACAAAAAAATCTCGCACCTTAAATAGAGTTTTCTCCGCCTCTTGGACTATACAAACACGCCTTTCGATTCAAAGCTTTTCAAGCGCACCTCGCGCACTCTGTTCTGTTTGCGAATGCAAATGGCTTCCGGTAGAGGAATATTGCGCATACGACATGTGGCCAGAGCAAGCAGCAACAGGAGCAGCAACAGCAGCAGCAGCAGCAACAGCAGCAGCAGCAATGGCAACACGGGCAACTGCCCAATGTCAATTTTCAATTAAAACTTGGCGGGGTATGGTGTAAAAATTGCCATGGGAAAAAAAAAATCGGGCAAAAAGGCTTCTTCATCGTCACAAAGGGAAACAGTTTACAAAAAGTTTTCACAAGCGGCAGGGCAAGTTTTGTTTAGATTTTGCAGCCTTTGTTGCTTTGGTTGTTGTTGCTGCTGCTGTTGCTGCTGCTGCTGCTGCTGCTGTTGCTGCTGCTGCTGTTTGCTTGCAACAAACTTGACTCTTTTGCTGTGTCTTTTTAATGCAAAAGCATTTTGTTGCGCCAACAACTTGAATTGCCTTTGTTGCCCCATGTTGCCCCTCTTACTGCTGCTGCTGCCAGTGTTGCCCCTCTTACTGCTGCTGCTGCTGCCAGTGTTGCCCCTGTTGCTGCTGGCACATTGCAACACTTACTTACTTCAAGAAAATCAAATTTGCACTCCTCCTTGGCCTCGATATTAAATGAGTTGCGAAAGTCCAGCCGTATGATTTGACCCTTTGGCGCTGCAATTAGAGGCAAGAAAGAGAGAGAGAAAAGTAAGAAAAAAAACAATGAAGAAGATGGTTAGAGCAGTGCTAAGCAAGACAGAGAGGCAGAACGAGAGTGAGAGAGAGGGAGAGATAGAGAGTGCTTGAGTGGCAGAGTAATGTGTTTACTTGTCTGCCTTGGGCGCAGGCAAATCGACTTAGAGCTGCCCATGGCATCGGTACTAACCAACTCGAATCTTGCCCTGAAAGTTTCTAAATAATCACTGAGATATTTGCTTTAGGCAGGGTCTAAGGAATTTTCAACAAAAACGGTTGCAAATTGAAAAGGAACAAAAAAAATGGCAAGTTCATGTGAAAACGAAGAAGGAAATTCAATCGAAGTGCAGTTTTTTCCATAAAATAAAAAATATGTGGAATTTGCTAGAAACAAAAAAAGTAAAGAGGGTTTTCAGTAGAATTTTCCAAGACATTTAGGAAGATTTATAAATAGAAAAGAGTTGATACTTGAAAGGCGGAACTAGCTTAAAATTCCATAATTTTTTTATTTATTATATTATTATTTTTTACTATTCTACTCTGAAAGTGCCTCAACCCTGTTGTATTTAAAAAATATACACCTTGCTTTTTGAGTGCTGTGCGAACTGGTTCACGCAGCCTTTGCCAAACTGAATTCGGATTAAGAACAAGTTCACTGTGAAATCCAAGTTGGATTGCAAACTGGGGACTCATTCAGGGGCCGCGTAAAGAAAAGAAAACCAAAAAAAAAAGGAAAAACCAAAGACGCTCAAAACACACACACACGCATACTGGCACAGTGGGGCCGGCTGTGTGTTGGTGTGGGCAGACAGATAAACGGATGATAACGACCAGATCCTTGGCATGAATCAATGGGCTCGGCGCGTGGCACTCAAGAGGGAGAGAGAGGGAGGGAGAGCTGAAAAAAAAACACAGACGCCCACACGCAATTGTAGGGTCCGTAACCTCCACCTCCAAGGCGTAAACCACATACACATTCACTCCCCGAATCCCACACTAACATTCTCTCATCCTCCCCCTCTTTCTTTGCCACTGCGTGTGCATAACATAATGGCGGCGTAATGAAAGACAGAATCACAGACATATGGGCAAACAAATGCCCTGCCCCACCCCTCCCTCTCGGGGATTTCCACTTTGATTGGCCTTGACAAAAAAAAAAATAGAAAGAAAGAAATAAAGAAATAAAGAAGAAAACTTAAAAAGAAGCCAAAAGAAAATACGCACACACAAAAAAAAAACAGACAAAAATGGAAGATGGAGACACGGCGGCGAACTAACGGTACTGCGACAGCAATTTAACAGTTTCTGTATAGAAAGACGATTCCATTCCCCTCTGGGGCGTGGCACAGGAGTTGAACTAACCACAGAGAAAACTAGAGAGAGATAGAGAGAGAGTGGGAGTGGGAGAAGTAGAATCCTACACAGTTCGCCGGCTCCATTGATAGTCGGTTGCATTGCGAAGTCAACTCGTTGTGATTATATCAACAGGCATATGTACTATATAGGAGTGCAGGGTAGGTAGGAGGGTTAGATACAGGGTAGAGCTGGGTCAGGCACTTATTAAAAAGGCAGACTAAAAAGGGAAAAAGCGCAAGCGGTATATACCGATACGCACTACTTAATCCCAATAGGAACATAGTAGGCATGCCATCTATGCATCTCGTATCGGTTGCTGGATAAGGAAAAAAAAACACAAGAGAGGGTTGCACCCAGGGGAAGTGGGAAGGGGAAGGGAGATAAAGGAGTAGTGTACATAGCAGAAATGCTTGCAAAAATAAAGAATTTCTGGAATTTAAGGGCAATGTTTTGGGTTTAAGCAAGTCCAAAGCGATCCCGGTTGGGTACTGAGGCTACGAGTAGGAATCTATAGTGTTTATAATAATGCCAGCTATAAGATATGCTAGGCTACATAGAGTAGAAATGTGTGCTTAATTGGATATGTGATGTGCAGCCAGCCTAGCTGTGGGTTCTAAGAGCCCAAAGAGTTGCCAAATCTCAGAGATTCTACAAAGAAGAGAAGCTTTAAAATTTGATATTTAATTTAAACATCTTTAAGTATGTTTTTGCAGTAATTTCAGCTATCGATAACACACATATCGTTGCACAATCGATTAACTAACGAGCTCATAATGATTTCCCACATGACGCTGCTCGTCCAGAGAGGGAGGCAGATAGACTCCCACATCACGCTCTTCCCTTGCTTCCTTTTTCTCTCCCTTTCTTTCGTCTCCTTTTCCTACCCTTCTCCATCAACTGTCCCACTCAATTTGTCACAGATTTATAACACTCCCCGCTGGATTATGTTAAATACAAATTCATAATCTAATGCAAATATTTCCTTTTACACTTGTCTTTCGGCGCAAGCAAAGAAGCGACATGGGCACAACTGACACATGAATAGAACAGGAAGGCAGCAGGAGAAAGAGTAGGAGAGAGAGAGAGAAGGAGAGGGACATGTATGCTCAAATCATACTAATGCAACCGCTTAGCGTTTTGAGCTCTGACAGCAAAAACAGAAGAAGAACTCAGATAGGCAGAGCTGCAGATGGAGAGAGAAGTCAGAGAGTGAAAGAGAGAGAGAGGGAGAGAGTGTGAGAGCCAGAGCAGACTGTAGGCAAATGCCAACAGGCAACATGACCTCGTCTATCGCCTGACGGCACATATTGATATGCAAATAAGCCCCAACCCACTGTGCCAACCACTCTGTTCCCTTTTCTCCATTCCATTCCACTGTCTGGCAGCCTATCCAGGCCGTCATCTCATCGCTATCTGTCTTTGCATCTGTCTGCTGCCTAAGCAAACGCACACATGTGCAGTTAATACGGGACGCATACACAGGGAGATGGAAGGAGAAAGAGAAAGAAGGAGAGAGAGAGATAGAGGGATCCTGTAATGGATACCACACACAGCTGACGCTGCCCGGCGATGCGTGCGAGTGGAAAGTCAATCATTTCGTTCGCTCGCATTTTGTCTTAACTGACAAATGATTTTGTCCCCCTCCCCACTCCTTAGCTCACTCCATTCCTCGGCTGCTCCCTCAGCTTCTCTTGCCCAGCTCCTGTTCCTGCTCTACTCGCTCCCTGCTCGATAAGCATCGCATCGCAGCCCAAGGCAAGTCAGGCGCAAGCAGCGCAAATATGACGACTTTTCTTCTCCTTCTCCTCCTCCTCCTCCTGCTTCGGCTTGCTCCTTACAGCTTAAGTCTTCCGCCTGCACCCCATCTACTTATCAATCCGTCTTCACCCTCTCCCTGCTCCCAACTAACTCCTCAATCCCCCTAGCGCAATTCCCTTTTATTTTGAAACAAGCTAAGGCTTTTAATAGCAAAGCACGCAGCGATTTTGTCAGCCGGCGGCAAAGTAAACCTCAATCTGCGTTGACTGACGATGTGATTGACTGACTGATGGACTGATTGATTGACTGATAGAGCGAGAGGATTGTAGGGGAGGAAGAACTGTCTGACTGTCTGCCAAGATGTCAACACAATGCGCGCTGCAGCTGCCATCGAAAGTTGCAACTATTTGCCTAGCCTAACGCACTCCTCTCCTCCTCCCTGGGTCTTGCCTTCTAGACCTACCCCTCCCCCTTACCCTCCTTCCCCCCTTGGCTGACGCAGCACTTAGGCAAGTTCATAAAATCCCAAAATCGCATTCAGTTTGTCAACTTGAGTTAATCCACAATCGAATCAAACGAAATCGAATGGAAATTTTCATTTATGAAAAAGAAAAAAAGAATTATAGAAAACATTTTCCTGACTTTTCGAATTTTCTATGCCAAACTAGGATCTGTAGCTGTAGCAAAAGTTGAGTTTTTAAGTCATTTACTTTACCAAAACTGAAAAGTATTTTTGAAACTTGAGTTTGTTTTTATGATAAGAAATCAATTTGAATAGTTTTTTTGGTATTTTATTTGTTCCATCCCCTGCATAGAGTAAGGAATTAAGTTTAGACTGGCTCTAAGAGCTTCTAAATATTTAAAAACCCTTCGTTCAAGTCGATTTAGTCGAAGTCTGTCTGTATGAACGTGGAGATCTTTGCAACTAGAAGAGCTAGAGATATGAAATTTGATTTGAAGCTTCTCTTATATTGTGTGTATATAGAGCAAATTTTAAATATAAGTTGCTACGCCTAATGCCCATGTAAATGGTTAATTTTCTATTTTAGAGCAAGCTATGTAAGTCTTAATTGTCTGTCTGCAGATACTGAGAGTTGAATATCATATCAACATATACTGCAAGTTTCATTTCAATTGAATAATAAACATCAAAGTTATTTAAGTAAATGTTAGATATATAATATAGTTTCTTATTTGAAGCTTATATGTTCCATGCTCACCTGTTATCACCCTGGTGCAGTTGATGTTCTTCGGATACAGATTGGGATACTCGGGACTGTAGAGCTCGTTCTTGGTGGGATCACCCTCGACGAAGAGACGACAACGATCGACCTCCTCCTCGGCCTGACGCTTATAGCGACCTGCTGCAGCACGTGGTGGTCGTGAAATGGTTAATCCCCGCTCATGCTCACGCCCATGATCACTGTGTATGGTGGGCGTGGCATGGGCGTGTGGACTATAAGCTGGACTGATCGTTTGTGATATGTTCTGCGGTCTAGTCCAGGCCAGATGAGATGATTCGCTCGCTGCAGAGAGACAAAGAGAGCGAGAATTAGAAGAGATAGAGTGAGTTTAGAGAGAGAGATAGAGTGAGTTTAGAGCTTTGCTATTGACTGCATAATTTATCAGTGCACGCACACACGCACACGCACAGACACACGCACCTAGACACACGCATATATTGCTCAAATTTATTATCATAATAATAATCATGGGCATTGAAATTTATGCGCGCTTCTCGTTGCTTTTTTAATAATGCGCATAACTTTTGCCCAGTGGGAGCGAGAGAGAGAAGGAGTAGGAGTGAGAGAGGAAGGGAAAGATGGAGAGAGAGGAAGGAGAGGGAGAGGCAGCGCTACGCAAGCCGTTGCTCTTTGTGGCACCTGCAAACTTCACACACTTGTTACGCCAGCGTGAGCTGAACACATCAAGCGCACCTCGCAGAGCATTACACCACCCACTACACCCTCAGACAGTCCTCCCCCTCCCTCCTCTGTTATACCCTTCTCCAGTCACCGCCCACCTCTCCTCCCTTTGCAGCTGCCATGACTACTGCAGCTGTGCTCCGTGGAACTCCAAAAAGTAGGCAATGCAAATTTCTAAAGCACGCAGCTCTCGCACATGAGTGTACTCACACTCACACACACTCACTCACTCGCCAACTCGAACTGCTACTCATACGCTGCCACTGCCTTTGTCCCCCCACCCCTCCCCACTATGTTTGCACTGGCTGGCACAAGCCACAGCAAACTGCAGCTGTAACCTGGCATAACCTGCAACCGGCTACAGTGACTGCAACTGTAACTGTAACGGTGACTGTAACTGTGACTGCATCTAAATAACAATCGTTAAGCTCTTGTTAAGTGGCCCAAAGTACACACACACACACACACACACACACACGCACACACACACACACACATGCACACACACACTCAGCCAGCAGCAGCTGTTTGTGCATGTTTTTCTATGCCTCCAGCATTGCCTTCATAGAGGAAAAAGTCAACTGTTCGGCCAGCGTGTGTGCTGTAGTCACCCTGTAGGAACTGTACCCAGCTTGCACGACAAGCTGGCAACGCTTACATATTTTTATTTGTTTTCTATCTTAGATAAAAGTTGATGTTCTAAACTTGAATCGTTGCAAATAATAAATTTATTTATTTCATAATTTATTTTATGTGCTATCGATAACTGCCACCCATCGATTAAATATTTGTTTTTTTTTTGTTCAAGGTTTTTCAATTATTTTATTGTTCCTACTATCGCATTAATTTTATCGATAGTTTCAATCAACCTTTCTTGTTGAAATCAGTTATTTCTTAAAGTATTGTTAATTTGCATCGATAACTGCTAAACTTCTCATACACAATACCGCAATAATACTATCGATAGCTGCAATCTAGTCTATCGATTAAATATGCAGTTATTTACTTGATAATTATTACACTATTTTTACTATACTCTCTTGCCTACAATTATTATTGTCAATTTGCAAAAAATCTATCGATAACTGCAAGCGATTACTGCTAACCTTTGCATACACTAAACCACAATAATACTATCGATAGCTGCAATCTAGTCTATCGATTAAATATGCAGTTATTTACTTGATAAATACATACATATTATCACACTATTTTTATATACTCTATACTATACTCTCTTGCCTAACAACTACGCAATAATTACCGGTAGTTTGTGTACACATACATTCACACACAGTGTGCATGTGTGTGTGTGTGTGTGTGTCGATATATCGCTTAACGGCTTCTTCGTGCTGCTGGCGGCAAAAAGAAACATGCATTTGCGCAAAGTTTGAATTACCTTAGTAGACGCTTTATGGGGCGTAGGGTATAAGAGCTAACACACACACACATACACATAGACACACACACACACATAGACACACACACAGGCAGTCGTGGGAAGTGTTTGCGCCGCATTATATGGCTGCTAGTGCCTAATGATGTAGCAACAAATTTAATAAACATATTAAGTGTTGATGTTTTTGTAATCGCGCTGGCTGAGCGAGTGAGCTAGTGCTAGTGCCACGCCCACGCCAGGTTGCCAGCACTCTCCTAGCCCCTCCCTCCCTCCTCGCTGCCGCCCACGTGTCGTTGCTGCTTGATGTTATTGCCCTCTGAGCTCTGTGCCCACGCCTGAAAGTATGCAGCGCGCTCTGCTGTTTGTGTGTGTGTGTGTAAGAGAGAGCGAGCCAACTAGTGTGTATCTATGTGTGTGTGTGTGTGTGTGTGTGTGTGTGTGTGTGTGCGTGTGTGTGTGTGCGTGTGTGTGTGTTCGCCCATCTATTTGCCGCCTGTCAGCGCAGCTTATTTCCGCTGACGTCGCGCCAGAGTTGCCATCTCCCACGCCCCACGCTGTCGCATCAGTTTGCGCAACATAAATTAAATTCAAGTGAAATTAATTTCGATAACGTATATTTGGTAGAGTTGCAACTGACTAAACTGGACAACCCTGCTCAATCCTCGAATCCAACTCTAAATGTTCTTAATTAAAACATTTATAAATCAAGGCGAGCGAGAAATGAGACACATTCGTTGTAGTTTTGGTAACTGTGGCAACTCTGCAAATACATATATGTATGTATGTGTGTAAATGATATATGCATTGCATTTATAATAATGACAAATATTTGGTATACTTTTTGGCAATCCGAGCATTTAGCAGAAAATAATTATAATGCGCTAAATCAAATTTCAAATGAACATTGAACTATTTTTTTTTAAATATATTTTTGCTGCATATTATCTGGTTAATCCTTAGGTTTCATGGGCTGCAGGAGGAGCTTTTAATTAGTGTATAGAACAAATTTCAATAGTGCAGCTTATGTAGTTCCCGAGATACATAACTTTCCCCTGTGTAGAGGCTCCTCCTCCTCCCCCGCCTGGCGACCCTAGCTTAACTGGCCTTAACTTCGGACAACCTTTGGCCAAGTGGCGACTTAAATAATCAAGAGGGCAACTCTGGCGTTTAATATACCCGGACTTAATTTCCTACTCCTTCATTGGCAAAGACTTAACTTCTGAGTACACAATTTTGGCGTCAAAATAATCGTTTGGCTTGGGTTCCCAGTTGCTCCTGTTGCTTCTGCTGCTGCCTCCTACGCCTGCACTTCTTCTCCAGCGTCTCCTCCAGCTCCTCCTGCAACTCCTTCTCCTGCTCCTACTCCTGCTCCTTCTGTTCCATCTTCAGTTCTTCCTGCTGCTCCTGCTCCTGCTCCTCCATCTTGTTCTTGTCCTTGTCCATTTGCATTCCTCACGCTCGCAGGTTTCATTAACCAACTGACTGAGTTTTCGGGCCTTATGCGAGTTAGTCCCTTTTCTGGGCATGCTGAGGCCGCACCCCCCTACCCCTAAGGACTCATTTAGTCGCATACTCCTCTCTCCTCTTCTGCTCCCCTCTTCACTCTCCTCTTGCTGTTCACACTTTCGCTCAGTTTGCGTCTTTAATTGCGCTTTTAGGTGCGACTGTTTGTATTGACACTTGTGCTGCATGGGCGTGCAGAGGGTGTGTGTGGGGGGGGAGGGTTGCCACTTGCCACTTGTGCGTGACGTGAGAAGCCCATTTAACGGGGTGGGGGGAGGGCGCCTGGCGTAGGCTTAGCAAATGTGTTTGTGGCCCGGATCGAAGGTTTTTGGTCGAGTTGTGCGTTGCGCATAATTTGTAAATTTTGGGCGGCTGCTTATCAGCCACGCCCACCCCACACGACTGCCACTTGACTCGCCTTCAAATATTTCACTTCTTGGCAGTCACTTCCCCTCCCCCACCCCATCACACACCGCGCTTGTTCGCGCTTTTGTTTTGAGTTGCAAGAAACTCTCGATAATTTCTTTGCGCTCAACTTTTGACTCACACACACACACACACACACACAGAGAGAGAGAGAGCGCGCGAGAGAGGCGAAGAGAGCGCGCGAGTGGCGTGCGACAGGCCTGGCTGTTCATTTATATTCATATTCGCATATGTATGCGTGTGTGTGTGTGTGTTCGCCCGTGTGTTTGACATTTAAGTATACATGCATACACTACCGCCATCTTCCTTCCCCCTCCCCCCTCCTTCACACGCGCGTCACGCGCAGCCCCACGTTGCCATCGGCATTTGCATGTATCGTTCAGCTTCTTGTCGACAGCTTCTGATGCTGCTGCTACTCCTTCTCCTACTGTTGTTGTTGTTGTTGCTGCATGTATTTCATTCGCAGCAGTTATTTGCTTTAATACACTCAATAGACTTAACACATTTTGCACGCCTCACTTCATCCGGCAACAGCGACGACGACGTCGGCGGCGACGATGTCTACACACACTGCTCTTACTCTCCATCCCCTCCCCCCCCCCTCCTGCCGTCTCTGGCATAAACGCAACACCCGCTGTGCTGTAGTTTTCTGCAATAAATTTTGCATTTTGCTTGCAGCGACAGTAGGAGTCGCAAATGGGCGGGCGGGGGCGCGTCAAATGTGGGGGGGGAGGAGAGGTGAGGATAGGGATCTGAGCCAGGCCAGGCCGGGGCGGTCGGCGCACTGAGCTCAGCTTTGGCATAGCTCCGCCTGGTACATTCCATTTTTGTGTCAGACAGTTCCAGCTTGCACTTATTTATATGCGTCGACTCTGTCTCTGTGCACATGTATTTGTCTCCCCAACATTCCAGGGTATATCTGTCCACACACACACACACACAGAGAGACACGCACACGCACGCAGACATGAGTGTGTGCTGTGGCCCCGTTCGGCTACTGTGACTTGTCTGCGGGCGGGCATATTTATAGTTTATATTGTCTGGTCGATGTCCTCGTCCTCGCCTTCGTCGTCCTCGTCTTCGTCCTCGTCCTCCTACGTAATGCGTTGGATAATTCCCAGAACAACGCGCAATTAATGTGCACAGCAAGCCGAATTTCTTATGTTCTTTGAGAGAGCTTTGCCTTAAAATATCAGTTAAAATATCGATAAAAGTCTAGCAGCAGGATAATAGCTGAATGTTATGTAACTTTTGCAACATAGCTTTAAGTTAACATTGCTTTAACATTAATCTAAAGCGCGGTTTTATATTGATATATTATTTAAACAAAAATTTCTTTTATATTTGACAGCTTATATTAATTTAATTAAAATGAATTTAATTAAAAGCAACGGAGTCGTTGTGAAAATTGACAACGTAGATTTGCTTTGCATTTGTTTCTTTGTCTCGCACTCTCCACAAGAGCAAAGAGAGAGAGTGTGAGCTGACAGTTGCTCGCCGTTGTGACACTTGACAGTGACACAAATGCAATTGCTAGAGTAATGCTAATTAACGTGTATATATAATACCTATAAAAACAGAAAAAGTAACTTAATTCATACATTCCCTTATGTTTGACCAACTAGAGCATCACAAAGTCGACAACCCCGCTTGAAATATTTCACAAAGGACGTCAAGCTGTTATTCACAGTTTATTTTCAAAAATATTTCCATAGAACTTTGTGTTTTATCAAGTTTTTGTCTTGCATATATAATGAATTGTAATTAATTTATACGCAAAGCTATGACACGAAGCTAATTAATAAACTATTATGTTCAATTTATCGCATTTACAACTGGCGACGGCTGGACAAGTCAATCGGAATATTTAAGAGAGCGACAAAAGATGCGCATTCTTTGTGTCTTAAATTCCTATCACACACACACACACACACACACACACACCCGTCAATCATGGCGATGAAAAAGCGATTTAAACATTTTTGCATTCCATTAGGTGATTACTTTTGCCCCCAGCTATAATTAGCTCTTTCATTTTTTATTTATCGCACCGTGTGAGCGCAGAGTGAGTGGGAGCTCAAGGTGCTCCACACAGTGTACACGTATGCGTTGCCCGAGCGACACTCATGCTACTCGCATGAGGTAGCATGAGGTAAAGCCGGAAGGGGAAGTCAGCTTGATGGAAAACCCATCCCATCGCTCTTCTCTCTCTCTCTCTCTCTCATCATGCTGTGCTGCACGATGCCAGGCAAATTGACATTACAAACGCTTGATAAAGCTAATTGGACGAAATTCAACTAATAAGCTTGTAATCACAGCCAATGTACCTCAGGCAAGTGTAACAAGGTGATGGCTGAAGAGTTGGGGGAGAAGCGTGGAAGGAGGGGGGGAGAGGGTAGAGGGTGCTCTCTCTCTCTCCATTGTAAGTGGAGAAGTGCAGTTGAGTCAAGGTAGAAGTACGCAAATTTGCGATTTTTATTATATTCTGCTCTACCTGTGTGTGTATGTAATCCCTCCCCCTCCCCCCTCTCTCTCTCTCTCTCACTCTGTTGCACACTGGTTCTACGATTAACTAATTGGTAACTTTGAATTTCAGTTCAAATTACAAGAAATAAATTACATGCCAATGCACATTTGAAAACGAATATTTATAGACACACACACACACATATCGATAAGGGGCGTGTAAGTATTTGTGGTATTTCGTTATATTTAATTGCACAAACTAAATTTACACAGCTCAATGAAAACTTGTCAAATAGCATATGATTATAATATAATTTATTAGAAATAAATTGAACTTTTCTTTCATTTTTGGGCAAAAAATTCAGAGTTTTTTTTTTTTTACCACAAAAGTCGACCAAAGTGCCCCAAAGACAGATAGAGAAAGAGAGAGAGAGAGAAAGAGAGGTTACTGCATAGAAATTTTTGGGAATTTACCACGCCCACGTGTTTGAAGTATCGCCTCATAAATCACACAATGATCTGACACTTTTTGATTTATGATTGATTGGAATTCCTTGGAAATTTAGACGCAAAAATTAGCGTTAATGAAATTTCAATTTAATATTAGATATTTTCCCGCACTCTCCGTAGCTCTCAATTACGAGGTTATACGCAACTTGCAACATGCGGCATGCAACTCGTAATTCGAAATTTGCAATTAACATCGAAAAGCTGCTGCACTTAATGGCTCGGAACTAAGAGGCCATATAATTGCCCGAGTGAAAGAGCGAGAGGGAGAGAGAGAGAAAGAGAAACATTTGGAAGATTTACCGTTGTTCTTTGCACTGCGAAAATATATTCACAACAGTTGCAATTAAACAATTTGCAGCTGGAAAAACATGTAAATTGCGACTGCTGAATGCAATTACAAATGAGATATTGATGTCCATGTTTGCAGTCACTGTCGGCGAGAGGGTAGCGCGAAAAGTTCTTTAAAAACTAACGAAATACCAAGCGTGTGAAAAATATAAACAACTTAAACTACATAGGAAATACATAAATAAATCTCGCTAGGTCTTTAAACATATTTCTATAGTGTGGTCGAAACTAAAAAAAAAAAAAAAACAAATTATTATATAATAATAATAATAAAATAAAAAATTTCATCATTTTGTTATATTATAAGCCACAATATTTTAAAAAAGAATTTAACAAATTTAATACAACATTGAAGGTATTTTTCAATTATACCAAATTTAGCGGGTAGTAATAAATCATTTATTGATGATTTTACTGCAAATATGCCAAAACAAAAAAAAAAAAATACATCATCTAATAATTAAATAAACAAAAAAGGTAAGAAGTGCATAACAAATAGAAACAAAATAGGTAAGAAGTGCATAACAAATAGAAACAAAATAAAACCCACTTAAGAAATGAATGAAAATACAAAATATACGCAAACAAACGAAAATACTTTGTTAGTTTTAAGTGTATTTCTGCTACTTATGTATGTTTATATTTTTCGAAAATAATTTCCGCTTTGAACTACCCTCGTGCGACTCGTAAAGATAACGGCACCGATGCGTCGCCCGTCGTCCGTTAGATACACACACACACATACATACATACATACACGTATACACGGATATCTACAGGTATGCGCTGCGCGGCGCGATATGAATTTGTTGCAAGTTTTCACGGCTGACGTGCCATTATTCGCGAGTGCCATCGCCGCAGAGCACCGCGTGCCGGGAGAGGGAGAGAGAGGAAGAGGGAGAGAAGGAACTCCTTCAGTGCTTCCACTCACACTCACACTCGCAGCACTTCAGCTTCAACAACATCATCTCGTCGGCGTCCTCAGCCGGCAGCAACAAGCACGGCACGAGATGATGTCGACTTCGAAATGATGGCACAAGCACAACAACAACAACGCAGCGTACAACAATAACTGAAGAGAGCAAAAGAGCGTGGCAGAGCAGCAGCAGTGTGGGAGAGAGCAGCAGCAGCAGCACAGCACAGTGGCAGCGCGGGAGAGAGCAGCAGCAGCGCGGCAAGTGACAGACTGAGGCAGTGGGAGAGCGTAGTGAGTAAAGTGAGTGGAAGAGCGGGAGAGTAAACTCACTCGCAGCGCAGACAAATGCATTTTCAAAGTTTGCTTTCGTCGGCACGCGGCGGCGATGCCAAAGTGTCGATATATGTGTATGTTGTCTGTCTGCCTCGCTCTCCCTCTCTCTCTCTCTCTGTCTGTGTGTGTGTATCGATGTGGCACGCCATGGCAAACACTTCTGGCAAGGCGCCGCGATCTGCAGATTCCGCTCGTGTTGCTGAATTTCAATTTTCTCTTGCGCAGCACATAAATAAAATCTGTTTTATTATTTTGCCACCATAAGGAGTTGCCAACTTTTGGCAGAGACTGTGTGCCCAGTCCCACAGCGAATCACAGTCGGTTGTCACAGTTACAGTTACAGTTACAGTTACAGTTGCAGTTCACCCATTTCCAACTATATGTATGTAAGTAAGTACCAGTGTTTACCCATCACTTTTGGCCACAAGGGCAACCTGATGCTACAATTAGCAATAAAATGTATATGGACACACTGTCACTTGTCATATTTCGCCTTGAGTTACGGTCTGCTTGCACACAGTGGCGCAAACTTTAAAGTTTTATTTATTTATTTATTTATTTATTTAACGTCAACTAAGGCAGTCGACTTGAAATTAGAATTAATTTTTAAGTTCAAATTAAAATTAGTTATAATTAAAATTAAAAAAAAGAAAATAATTAAAGTTTAAAATTTTGATTATGAATTGAATTTTTAAAAAAAAAGTATAAATTAATTAAAAATATATTTATATTTTAAAATTTAGAATTTAGGATTTAGGATTTTTCTTGGCTTAAATTTATATTTCATGAATTTCTCTGCTTTTCAACTATTTTCTGCGTTCTCGCATGTCAACCTTCGCATTTACATAGTTCCCCTTTGTATTTCTATGCATATTTTGTTTTATTTTTTTTTATTTATTATTTGTGAAATACATGCAGAGTCATCGAGTGTCACAAAAGTCTATTAAAATTGATAAAACACCGATATGCACATATTTTTTTTCAAACACAAATTTACCGTAAATTTACCGCAAATTTAACTCAGATTGCATAGTGATAAATGCATTTCAAACCTATTAAAAAACAAAAACGAAAAAAAAAACCAACATAAACATATCGTATAGTGTATATATATATATATATATAGTATAGCCCCAGCCAATCCGCTTAAGCGAATCGACAATCAAACATTATGCTTCCCATTGGGGGCAACGCTATAAGCTGATTTCGCGATTTCTGCTCTATTTACATAAGTTATATTGCCTGTCCGTGCATGCAGTAATATCTGTTTGTATATATATATATATATATTTGTATATGTAATATATATGCGGGCCTTTATTTGTTATTTGAACATATGCATTAGGCAAATGGATGAATAAACGAATGCAGGCAGCACTCCAATTGCGGTGATCTGATTCCGATTGCGGTTCATCTGGCAGTGAAGTCAATTAGAATATTATTCAATTATGGTTTATAGTTTTAGTTTTAGTTATGACTTTCAAATGTAACTAATGCCAGCTATTGCGCATATCGCATGAGTGAATTATCGATAACAGTCGATTGTGTAGGCTGTCGACACGCTTCTAGAGTGAGTTGGGATGGGTTGTATTTCGGCTCTATCGAAGCAGCCATGTTTTTTTTCAATTTCCAAAATTGTTCAATTAATGCTTCTAGTTTTTTATTTATGCCTAAATGAAAATAAAAATATAAATAATTTCAAGCTGTTTCTTTACAGTGGTTTAAATATAACGTATACGCTATGTGGTACAGCTAGACGTAGTCCCATTGCCTTTAAATTTTATTAAAATACTCAGAAAATTATATATATAATTTTAAGCATATTTCAGTTTGATATCTTCAATATAAGAGTGTAAAAAGTGAGGTTAGATAAGGTTAGATAGTAAGAGAAATATCAATTTGTTTTATGCAATTGCAATGCGATGGATTCCTACACAGCATAATTTGCAAGTGACAGAGAGGCCAATAGAGAGAGTGAGCAGGAGAGAGAGAGAGAGAGAGAAAGAGAGAGAGAGGGAAGAAGGGAGAGAGGTAGATAGTGGGAGTACGAGGAATCAGTCAAGTGTATTGAACTACACAACTTGCAACTAACATGCTCGACTGCTGACAGATTGACGAAGCGACTGAGGGACTGAGTGACTGCCTGATTGAGAGACTGAGTAACTGACAAATTGCAATACAATAATTTGCCGCTATCGTGGCAGTGGCAACAGGAGCTGCTGCAACAATTTCCAAATTGTTAAATTGAAATGAAATGCCTGACAATTGAATTGCGCGAAGCAAATTGAGAGCGGGGGCGTGCTCAGCCCCCAAAGGCAGTGCAACAGGAGCAGGAGCGGGAGCAGGAGTAGGAGGAGTTGGAGCTGCAGCTGTGTTGCATGCAACATGGGGTTAATGATGTTCCTGCTGCCGCTGCTGCTGCTGCTGATGATGATGATCTATTAACCCCAACTGCGGCCAGGGCAGAGACTCGCATAGACATTGCCTTGCAGTGCCAGTGTTGCCACAATGTTTTCCGCTCTGCCCACACTCTATTTCTATCTCGCTGTCTATGTCGCTGCCGCAGTTGCCTTTTTGCCAGGGTTGTCATCATTTTAATTTGCGTGAAAGCGCTGAAAGATTTCAAAATTAAATCAGTTGGTAAAAGGAACGCAGCACAGGGCAGGGTTGTCCTGGCAAATGAGACCGACACCGACGGCTGCACACTTGCAGTAGTGCACCCCCCTCCACCCGTATACCCCCATTCCCCCCTCCCCCTGCACAGCACACCTTTGGCGGGCAAATGGAAATCTGCGTGAAAATGTCTGTCAATGGGAGCGAGAAAATTTGATTAGTTTGGGTGCGTTTAGAGCTGCTGTGGCTGCCCTTTTTGCAGCTAGAACTCAGATGGAGAGAGAGGGAGAGAGTGGGAGAGAGAAAGAAAAACAAAGTCTAAGCATTGTGTACAGTTTGATCACTCCATCAGCAATGGCTGCTTGACCACGAACCAAGAGTTCTATAATATTTTAAACAATTTATTCTTGCCTTACCCTTTACCATTTTTATTATTATTACCCATTTTAATATATTCCTTCTTTTTTTCCATTCACTTTGCACATATTTAACTTGGTTTATTTATTGTGTATTTTTTCGTGTCAAGCAGCCAAACATGACACGCGCCCAACCCTATTTGCTTTTCCCTTTAACTTCTGTGAGTAAAGCGTAAATGAAAGAAGTAAACAAGTCGAGACAGGAACAGGGAAAAAATGGGGGAAAAAAAGGAAAACAAGGGGGTAAAGTAGCACAGGCGGGGATGGTGGGGAGGCAACCTGGCAACTTTGCTTATAAATCTGATAGACACTGAAAGAACTTCATTTTTTTACAATAAACAAGTAACGAGAGCAGAATTGGAGCTATAGAACCTGCGATACCCTTTTTAAAAATATAAAAAAAACCCTTTAACTTTCTTGCTTGCTCTCACAGGCTTGCTAAAAGTAAAGCCTAATCGCTCTTAAAAACTCGGGATTTAAAATTTACAAAAAAAATTTTTGTTGAAAAATCATAGGGGGGACCATTATCTAAATTTCCAAAATATCCAAAATTTTTCATAATGTCCATTTTGCTACTTTTTAAATGTAGAATCATTCAGGTTGTTAAAACATAAACAAAACTTCAATCCACGTGAAAATCGTTTGCTTTTTAAGAAAGTTACGATCGGTGTAAAATGAGGGTACCAGGCATGTTGAGAATGCGGCATGTCTAATTTTTTGACCATTTCGACATGATTTTTGGGTCAAAATTAGGTATCGTTTAAAAACGATTTAAATGATTGTTTAGTACTAATTTTGACCTCCGCAATGGATTAAAATTAAAAACTCGCCAATTAAAATTTACAAAAAAAAATTTTTGTTGAAAAATCATAGGGTGGACCCTTATCTAAATTTCCAAAATATCAAAAAATTTCAAAATATTCATGTTGCTACTTTTTAAATGTAGAATCACTCAGGTTGTTAAAACATAAACAAAATGTCATTCCGCGTGAAAATCGTTTGATTTTTAAGAAAGTTACGATCGGTGTAAAATGAGGGTACCAGGCATGTCGCATCCTGTGACATGTCTAATTTTTTTGACCATTTCGACATGATTTTTGGGTCAAAATTAAGTATCGTTCAAAAACGATTTAAATGATTGTTTAGTACTTATTTTGACCTCCGCAATGGATTAAAATTAAAAACTCGCGATTTAAAATGTACAAAAAAAAAATTTTGTTGACAAATCATATCTAAATTTCAAAAATGTCGAAAAATTTCATAATATCCATTTTGCTACTTTTTAAATGTAGATTTACTCAGGTTGTTAAAACATAAACAAAATGTCATTCCGCGTGAAAATCGTTAGATTTTTAAGAAAATTACGATCAGTGTAAAATGAGAATACCAGGCATGTTGAGGATATGACATGTCTAATTTTTTGACTTTTCGCATGATTTTAGGGTCAAAATTAAGTATCGTTTAAAATCGATTTAAATGATTGTTTAGTACTAATTTTGACCTCCGCAGTCGACTAAAAATAAAAACTAGTGATTTAAAATTTACAAAAAAAAATTGATGTTGAAAAATCATAGGGGGGACCATTGTCTAAATTTCAAAAATATCGAAAAATTGTTGCATACATTCGCACAAAGTTAGTATACCCTTTTTTGACCGTTTCCAATGGTCGAAGGGTATAAATATATATACCTTATATAATTTGCTCTGTTAGCAATGCGTATTTAGTACAAGTACAGCTTGCTTGGGCATTACAACTCGTGTACTTTATGTTTTTCTCTAACCACATCGAATGGGTACAGCTGTTTTTGAGTCTCCGCTCGACATTTAACCCCTATACACAGCTTGTTTTTTTCTCAAGTGTGCTCAGAAATGGCAAAGAAGCTTAGCTTTTTGCGTGGCAAAGTCTTATGACACCATGAGCATATTTGAAATAGAGTGCAAGTTGCAGCCAGCTGCCACACATTGACTTCAACCATAAGCCGGCTTATTATGTATTGCAACACTGGCGAACACAGGGAGACTCGGGTATTCCGGTTGGGGGTTACCCTAGTGCAGAGTGAACAAACTGTACGCAGTCTAGCGCGAGAGAGAAGGAGAGGGAGAGGGAGAGAGCTTTGCGCTCTCACACGTACATGCTGTACTTCTTGTGCTCGATCTGCACAGGGTGCCTCATTGCGTATATAGAGTTGTCTCGCTCTCGCACATGTGAAATAATCAAGCGTTTTGTTTACCGATCGAACATGGCGTAAACATTGCTCGTACCGCGTTCATCTCTATAAATAAAAGCACATAAACACTCCAATACACACACACACACACACACACATACGCACACACACACACACAGCTTGTTTGCGACGGCAAAAATTGATAAATAAATGCATGGCCAAGAATAAGAATAATAGCCGCAAGGATTACCAGCGAAAACAACGGCACGACGGAGTTGGCTAAGCAGATGGGGAAAAAACAGCAAACAGAAATAATAACAAGACGAATGGGAAGAGGAGGAAGCAGAGGCAGAAGCAGAATGAGGAGAGGGAGTGGGGCAAAAAATTACAAATAAATAAATAAAGAGAGCAGCGCACGTCCTGCACGCAACACAATGTCTGCAGCGGCAGGGTCTGTCTCTCTGTGTGTGTGTGGGGAGGTTCTTGTCAGGTGCTGCCCAGAGTTGGATGGATCGAAGGTTCACGTTGTCAGCCTGTGGATGGCACAGGGGCGGGGGACGCATTGTTGCCAACTTAGATTAAAAGTGATAGCCGGCAGCGCTCGCTAGACGCGACGCGACGCGCCAATTGAGAAAGCAATCACAAAAACGCACTGGGGTCACGGACAGCACGAAGATGGGATAAGCGATGGGCAGCATGGACTCTGCACGACTCTCAAATGCCCTGCAAGGCTGTAAGAAAACTCGCAGCTATTATTTGTTAAGGTATTATCAATATACACAACAAAAATCAAAGTTTTAGCTTAAAAACTAGAAGTCTTATCGATTTACATGGGCGGCAGAGGGCGTGCCAGAATTTTTAACGATGCTATAATATACTGCAATGTATATGAAAGTTCTGTGCAAAATTTGGTAGCTCTAGCTCTTACAGTCTCTGAGTTATAAGCGTTCATACAGACAGAAATAGCTAAATGCGCTCGTTTTGTTAGTTTAAACATATTTTACAGGGTATCCAACTGCTAGACGCCACTGCTCGCTAGTTTACTAACGCAACAGCGTAGTTAAAAGGATAACACCCATAGAAAACGGGAAATAGGCAAACGAAGCGGGACTGTGAATGCGAACGGGAAATGGGAACGCGACAAGACAAAAGCGACAAAAAAAAAGCAGTAGGAAAACAATTTATAATTGAAATCAGTGTCAAGACAGCAGCAGCAACAGCAACAGTGTAGAAGAGAAGAGAAGAAAGAAGAAGGCGAAACAGAGCAAGAAGTGGAAGATGAAGGAGAAGAAGAGGAAGATGTAAGCAAAACAAAAACAACAACTGCGATTATAACAACAACTTGAATGTTAATGCAGACGGCAAATGCAACCATCCGGCACTTAAGTCAAATGGCCAACAGACGAGAGCGAGAAAGAGAGAGAGAGAGAGAGCGAGAGCGACAGCATGGGGCATAAAGATAGAAACACAAATTAGCTAATGTTAAATAAAGGCCGTTCGTTAAAGCTGATGCAGGCGCAGAACGGGAACGGGAACGGGAAACAGGGAACGGGAACGGGAAACAGGGAACGGGGAACGGAGCCGAGTCCGAGAGGAGCACAGCTCAACGCCAGCAAAACACACAGCCCAGATATGGGCCCCCAGGGGCAATGGCAATGCGTCCCTTCGCAATTGGGTCAGCTCACATTTGGAGCAAAATGTTGGGGAGGCAAAATGCGACGAGCCGTAAAAGAGGCACAAGAAGAACTGCTTAAAATTCGAGAAATTCTCGACAACGAGAACAAGTTGAACTCGTTGAGGCTTTAAAATTCATTAAAACGGCAAAACTAAGCAAGTGCAATATGATTTAGTTAGGCATTATAAACTAACTAACTATATATTTAGCAGATGCCAGCTTAATTTGTTATTAAAGATAAGTGGCAACGCTGCAGGCACTCAACAGAAAATACTATCGATAGAAGTGCGATAGTTGGCATGTCTATCGAAGCAGTGCTGATAACAATCGATTGTGCAATAATTTCAATGTCTATCGAAGTATTTTTTAGATAAGTGCGATAGTTTCGATAACATGCATTTCATTTGTTATGCAGAAATTCCTTAGATTTGCAGCCCAATATATTATCGATAAACTGAATTGTAGATGAATAAGTACGTTAGTTTAAAGCTCTATCAATCGTAGTTTATATATACTACATGCTGATGCATATATTATAAGTGCGATAGTTTCGATAACAGTCTACATGCACTTCATCAATTATGCAGAGATTCCTAAGAACAGCTGCCAATTGTGTTATCGATAGACTGAATTGTTGAAGTACAAGTGCGATAGTTTAAAGCTCTATCAAACGTAGTTTATATATAGTCCATGCTGATGCATATAATATATATACAAATGACTCTTGCCGCATTGTGAATATGCTCTTCATTCATGACATTTATTCCATCGTCCATTGCGCAAACCTTTTGACCAAATTTCACACTTGACAAGCCACTGCAACAATCGACTGCGTATTCAGAGTTGCCAACCATACACACAAACACACACTGTAAGTGGGAGAGAAAGAGAGAGAGAGAGAGAGTAAGTGGGTGTAAGAGAGACGACGAGACAGACCCTTGAACCCACTTCAAAGTCTGCGGTTGCCCGACAACACAATTCAATTTGTTATATCTACCAAGTGGAAAAGTGGAAAACAGATGCGGCCGATGGGACGTTGTCTTTAATTAGACGAAACCATTTCGAGATAAACGACAGGAGACACACAGAGAGAGAGAGAGAGAGAGAGAGCGAGAGAGAGGTAGAGCAGGTGAAGGAGTAACCGCTGTGCCGCAGGCAAGTCAGGTGATTGCGCGAGAATAACGGCAATCCGCCTCTCCTCAATCAATCAATTAGCCTAGCAAAAGAACTTACAGCTGGCCGAGAAAAGGAGGAGCTGCAGCAGAAGGCGTTGGACAGCAATTAAGATTAATGGACCCGGTCAACTATATCCATGCTACGCATACAACTGGAAAGGGAATTGAAATTGGAACGGGAATGGGAACAGGAACGAGTACTATGTAATGCGGCAACTAAAGATGGAACTTGGAAATTGAATCTGGAAACCGGAGGCATCATTTGTATGGAAAATAATGAGGTACTAAGCAAAGTTGTTGACCTAAGCAATGCCCACGTCCATTTGCCGATTGGCTTGGTTGGTTGATTTATCGATGATGGGAGCACCATGTTAAAAGATTAATCGATTGGCCGGCCATTAAGAATGAATCGAATCGAACATTCACTTATGATAAGTGGCACTAAATATTTGTATGGGGCTAATTCTGTGCTGGGTTGTGATTCTATAAATGTTTGAGGTTAGGAGAACCATAGAAAGTTGGGCTTATCCTAGATAGATACTTAGTATAATTGAATTCTTTTTAAATTCAAGCAGAAAAGTATATATACTTGGCCTATCGATAACTGCCTGCATATTACATACTTATCGATAATAATTATAAGAAAGTAAGACAAACAGTTAGGATATTTAAAGTCAGCTTTAAACCTATTGAAGCAGAAAAGTCTATATACTTGGCCTATCGATAACTGCCTGCGTATTGCATACTTATCGATAATAATTATAAGAAATTTAGACAGACAGTAAGGATATTTAAAGTCAGCTTTAAACCTATAGAATGAAATACTATTGCATGTCTTTTGTCTATCAAACGTTGGATTTAATCCTCAAGAGAATTAATTGTACCTTTTTTACCATTATATTCTCATTGTATTCCCCACTCCCTCTCTCTCTCACTCTCTATTCCCTTTCTTCCCGATACGCTGCATCTATCGTTTAACTGTAAATTCATTGAGCAGGTTCTATAAACTGGGCCAGGGCTCAGCATGTGTCTAATTAATGAATACTTTGGGGCACAGTGGGGCAGTTTCAGTGGAGTTCAGCTGAATAAATAAGCCAGCGAGACCGCGGAAAGAGAGGGACAACAACAATAGAGACTGGACAGAGACGGGGCTGGGGCGGGGACGAGGGATGGGACGCAACAGGGGGCTTTGTCGTTTTCAGTTAATCCCTCAACGCGGTCGAGTTGGTTTTGCCCAAGGCAAAAACTTGTTTGTCTATCAAATTCAAAAAAGCCAAGGATGGCAATGGCGACGGTGGCAGCGGGAAAATTTTACTGAAAATCCCGAACATTATTATGCAGTGCAATTTGATTAAGTTGCCCAAAAATTTCATTCGCATTTTGTGCGAATTTAATGGCATTTTATTTGCTCTTATTTAAATTCAATGCCAAGGACCTTCTTCGAATGCGAACGAGATGGCGAGACAGATAAAGATATGCACAGAAAGAGAGAGAGAGAGACAGAGAGAGAAGAGGGTAGAGTAGTGCGACTGCCACGCCTCATTTCCGCCTGACTGACACGATGACACGTGTTCCATTCAGATTTCTCATTCAGCTTCATTCCCGTACAACAGGGAGAGGCGTAGGCTGGGGGAGGGGGTTAGGTGCGTGTCGGGGCGGTACACAACTTCTAAGGCTTGAAAATTATTCCGGTTTTAGTACCATTTTTCATGTCAGAATTATTCAATTATTGCTGAAGCGAAGAAAAGCCAAGAAAATTTAATACATACACGAAAATAAAGAACATAAAGAATGCGAAACAAAAAAAAGAAGAAAAAGAGCAGCCCCAGAAACTGTCGAAATGTGTAGGGTATGCTGTGCGCAAAGATACTCATGCTCAGTGCAAATTAAGGCAGGCTACAGAGAGTCCTTTCTGAACATAACATAATTTAACATTCTGCTTAATGTTAACTTAAGTTTACATTGGAATTCATTTAAACTTAACATTGCACACGCTGTAAATTTAACTTAACATTGTGCATACTGTTAACTAAAGCTAACATTGCGTTTAACAGCGAACTTTTCATAAAGTTACAATGTTAGTTCACATAACAGAATGTTACTTAACATATGCTGTTGTTTCTGTCAGATTGTGAGGTTATATAGGCTAAAAAGATCAAAAGTAGTGCCTTATATAAAGATCCAGCTTATACATACATTTTAGACATAATTTAGCTCGTTTAGATTTCTGTTACCTAACATGCCTGCCAGTTTCGGAGGGGCGGGGCGAGTTTAAAAAGTCCTTTATGTCGACCTGAGTTCTCAGAAGCAAGGTCCTAATTTGCTGACAAATATGCCTCACTGGACTATCCAAGTGGGTGTACGTAGGTGTGTGTGTGTCTGTGAGTGCCGGCACTAATCGGAAGCTGCGTATATGCATGAGCGTGAATTTTCCTTTGTTGCCTAATTCGTTGGGTCCTACGTTGCTCCTCCATGTTGCCTGTTGCCAGTCAGTCCTGTCCCTGTCACGCTGTCGCCTGCAGGCAGGCAGCCGCGTTTAGGTCGCGCGTTCCCAGGCGCGTATTCATTTTCAATTATGATGAAATGTCAATCCGGCACCCATAGCAGCTGGAAAGCGCTATCAATGCCAGCACAGGACCCTCTCGAGTTCCATTCACACCAACCTTATCTCCGGTTACATAGCATCCAGGCACCCTGTTGTTGCCCTGTTACCCTGTCACCCAGAGGATGCCAGCCAGAGCTGGCCTCAGCTGGTCAAGTGGCCGTAAATGTCGTCCCGAGATTTGCGTGTTTTCGTCAATTTGGCACCCGGAATAGGGCCCGGGTACAAGTCGAGTGCCCACTTGTCCTTTGCACGAACCGCTGCCCGCACAAGTCTCATTTGTACCTGCCTGCTGCCTTTATTTCCTTTATGACTTTTCAAATATCAAATAGCACCACTCGGATCGGTCAACTGCTATATATAAAACGAAGTCGAACAATGCAACCCAAAATCGACAAAAGAATTCTTCGTTTCTCGTACTTCTTTTTCATAAAGAGCATATGTATTTGAATAGAAATGATTTAATGAAAAATATAATAAAATATAAATATAATATTAGACATATATCATATTTCTTTTAAGGAAAAAACTTATATAGAATCAGCAGATTCATATAAAGTTTCATTTCGCACGAAAATAGGTCGTTTTTGCTTGAGAAAATAGGTCTAAAGTTCTTTGTCCGCTCGCTAAATCGACAAGGAGTAGAAACTACAGTACCTTTACCTTCGGGCGACCCTTAACTAGTATTACCCAGTGCGTTAGGATATAAACTAAATATTACTTTGCTTAAAACTCGTTTGATTTAAGTGATAATTGCATTCCCCTACGAAAATAGGTCGTTTTAACCTAAGAAAATAGGTCTTTTTCATTTTTAAGCGCTTTAAAGTCGGTTTTCCCATTTAGTCACAGTCCATCTGCTATTTGCTTAAATTAAGGATTGTGCACATATTTTTCTCACAGTGTACGGGAGTTTTCAATGCTCAACTCATTCGCCTGATCGATTTGCGCGAAGTTTTACTTGGCCACGATATAAATTTCGATGAGCTTGTTGTCGATTTGAGTGTGTGTGTATTGTATGTGCATGTATGTGTGTGTGTATATATCTCTGTGTGTGTGTCTGTCTGTGTGTGTGTGCTCAGTTAGCGACACCGTTGACCAATTTGGCTGCTTGCCACATGCGGCAAAGTTTTCTTTTGCCCCAGCGACCTTGACTGCAGCCAGGGAATGAATGCAACTGTCGGCCATTTTGGACACACACACAGGCACACACACGCATAGATAGCAGTGTATACAAAGTGAAACACACACACACACACGAATAGCAAACTTGTTTGGCAAAGTTTTTGAGTTGTTTTTCTGTTTGATGCGAAAATGCGAGTCAATTAATTACAGGCAGGCGAGCACACACACACATTGGCACAAAAGCGGGTTATCTCTCTATTTTTCTCTCTCTCTCTTTCGCTCTCTCTCTCTCTCTGTGTGTATCTGCTGCCTTTGTGTAGCATACAAAGCAGGGCGCCTCAGCCTCTGCCTCAGCCTCGGGCTCGGCCAATGTGCCGATATTTTATGGTCGCCACACAAAAGTCAAATGAAAATGTTTGCATTTTATTTCGAGGCAGTTGGCGACATCATCCATTGAACCAGCTCAAGTTGTGCCAGTGTGTGTGTGTGTGTGTGTTAGTTGTGTATCTCTGTGTGTGTGTGTGCCTGCATAAATAGCGGTATAAATGAAGGCCTAATGAGGTCAAGCGGGCAGCGGCAATGGAATGTTTTATGCTCGACACTTTCGTTTTGGCCACGCCCTCCCTCCCACACTCGGCTCACTTATCTCAATTGTTGTGCTGTCTGTGTGTGTGTGTCGCCGTCGATAAGAATCTACTAGCTATGTGCGCGCTCGGTGCACCCTGTTTGGCACTTACCATAAACAGTCTGGGCAACAATTAGCAGCATTAGCAGCCAGCAGCAGCAGTAGCAGCAGTAGCTGTGTAGCGCCTTGCCACGCCCCATTTTGATGGGCTGCTCTCCTCGTGCTTTCTGCTTCTTCTCCGTCTGCTTCTTCTTCTTCTCCACACAGCTCCTCCTCCGGGACACCTGAAGCCCCTTAGCAGCCAACGTAGCTGGAATTGAAGAGAGATCTGAATTAAATGAGGTTCTATAATGAAATCTAAAGTTATATAATATGCATACATAAAATATGATATAAGGGAATAGCATGGAAAGGTAAAAATTGTTGAAAAATTAATATTAATAATGTAGAATCAGCAGCATAGAGAAAATTCCATTTCCCAAGAGAATCTGTTGATTTTTAACAAAGTTATGAGCTTTAAATGGGTCTATAGGAAAGATAAAATTATGTAGATGGATAGAATGGTAGGTTTCGATTTTTACATTTTTTTTTTTACATAATTTTCAAATCTATTTCAAAACATTTAAACCCAAATATGTCTAATTCCAAGCCTAAAATTTATAATAAATAAAATTAATCGATTAATTTGTGGCATATGTTTAGTTGTGCCATCACTACCGCTAGTGCCATCTCTCACATGTCAATCGAATCGATTGAAAGCAATCGGATTGAAAACAATCGCTACAAATCGGCTAATTGAGTTCGCACTCGCATTCGCATTCGAAACGAATTTCGAATTTTTGATTTGATTTCGTTTTGAGTTTTCTGCGGTTGCCCCAAGGACTTTGCGGACGTAGTATTTAATTTTGTTGTTGTCGTGTGTGTGTGTGTGTGTGTGACAGTGTGACCAGGTGTGCACCTGCGCTGCTTTGACCCACATTGATGAGTAGTTCGATTCGGTGCTGGCCGCTGGCGCCATAAAGCACGACCCAATTGAATTGTTACGCTTCGGCTAATAAAATTTTATGTGCGGCTATTATTAGGCTTCCCTTTCCCATTGCCCTTGCCCCCCGCCTTTTTGGAAAACAATGGAGAAACTACACACACACAAACACACACATATTGTCACACACACACAGCGCAGGGCAGCCGCATAGATCCGGTTCCCCCCCCTCGAATCCCATCGAACCATTTACAACATGTTTTTGCGGCCAACTCGGCGCGAATCCGCGTTCTAGTTTCACTTTGCAAATCCGCTGGCTGTCTTCCTCTCTCACTCTCTCTCTCTCTCGCTCTTTCTCTTACTACATCTCTCTCTCTTTCGTAGTGTGCTCGTGTCACACTTTTCCCTTTTATTTTTCGGCGTTTGAGCCGAAACTAATTTATTTCCTGTATTGATTTTGCGCCCAGTCGAGTTGGCGTCCTAAATTTATGCATAACTTTGTCCTCCTCGTTTGATATCAGACACTTTGATTATACGCCTCAACAGTGCGCTACCCCTCCCTTTCTCTCCTCTTACACTTTCTCTCTTTCTCTCTCTCTCTCTGTCTGTCTCGCTGAGGCATGGGGTGCATGTTTTTCGCATTTTTTGCGCTTCGCTTGGCTCGTGCGGCGGCTCGTGGCGTTAAGTACGCGTGGACGTTGCGGACGCCCACGAAATTTGCATATTGCCAGACGAGCAGACAGACAGACGGAGAGACAGACAGACAGAGAGACAGAGGGGGCAGACAGGCAGGCGCACAATCCATTTGGCTAACTGCGTCGCGCACAAGACAATGTCCGTTAGCTGACCAAAGTGGCAAAGTGGCAAAGTGGCAAGTGGCAAGTGGCATGGGCAGTGTAGCTGCAATTAGTATACCCTGTGAGAAATGTGCTCCCAAGGGGCATATCAGCAGCATAAATACCAAGTTATAGCAGGTATTTATGAAAGCGTTGCTCTGCCTCAACTGCAGACCCAGTGGGGTAGTAAAGCGACTAGACCAGCCCCAAATCATTTACAGGGTATGCACAAGCACATGCTAGGGCTCTCTAGGGCCATCCAAGTTGAGTTTAATGAACCTGTCAATGACTGGAAGTGCGTCAGAAATTAGATTAGATCAGCAGAAGCATCAACAAGGAATCAATTTATTTATTTATGTTGATTTCAATTAAATGAAATTAATTTTTAAATTACTTTTATTATGAATTTGGGCGGGGAGGGGGTCCCTATTCTGTTGTGTCACCAAAAGAGGGTGCGACAGAGCTCACAAAAGAGAGAAAGACTGCTTAATTAGACAATTTCTGCTGCTTTTGTCTGTGTGAACGCTTATAACTCGGGTATTACAAGAGCTAGAGCCATTAAATTTGGTAGCCATATGTCTAGCTAAAGTGCGCAGCGGCAGTTGTTACTTAAATTTAGCCACGCCCCCTAACGCCCAAGTAAAACAATTTAATACGTTTGGCTTTCGCTTTTTTAGGGCTTAAGCTTTGCAAATGTTTAATTTATTATCTGTATGTTATATATACCTTAAATACATGCATATTCATGCACGCATATTTGCACTGAACTTTATTTATTTATGCATAATTGTCAATCTTGAGAAAGGCTCAGCTGCTGTGCGCGGCGGCTTCATAAACCTGCGTGTTGCCTGCAATTACCATCAATATGTGCTGTGTGTGTATGAGTGTGTGTGTGTGTGTGTCTGTTAGTAGTTCCATCAATGCGCCATAACCTGCGCTATAACCACGCCCTCCCCCCGCCCCCACGCACAACTGTCATTTTGCCCTGGGCCGCGCAGACGGCGCCGCAGCGCAGCCATAAAGTGTCGTAAAGTGCATTAGAGCGCACTTGGCGCAACACCCAAAGCACACACACACACCTCTCCCTTTCACACACACACACACACACACACACAGAGAGAGGCATATAAAAAAGGTATAACTAACCGGAAATCGGCAAGAGAAACAAAAAGAGAAAAAAAGAGAAACATCTTGCATAAATATTCATGCCGAGGCCCCCCCACGAGAGGCACCTTACACTGGCCTACCCTACTCCCCCCCTCCTCTGACACCCCTTCTACCCTACTCTGCCATGCTTGCCCCTCTACTTGGGCAGGGAGGGGGGTGGGGCGACTAACACCTTCAGGCCAAACGAGACACGAGGCAAAGGCGTCGCTGATTCCGCATACTTTATGCCATTTCTGATTGTTTATTATTGCGACACACAACCACACACAGTGCAGGGGCGGAAAGGGGCAGGGGTCAGGGCAGGGCAGTGCAGGCAGGGCAGGGCAGGGTGCCCAGTTCCAGCTGGCGTTGCGAAAGGCATTCAAATGCCTGGGAACATTTATTGGCGTGTTTTACGCGCCATAAACTCAAATTCATAAACATTTTATGCACTACATGTGTAAATGTGTCTTTGTCTTTGCGCCCCCCTCTCTTTCTCTCCTCCCCTCCCCTTCCCTCTCTCTCTCTGTTTCTCTTGCTTCTCTCCTTCTTGCAGTCGCTGCAGCTGCAGCACACGCCAGGAGGGGGAGGGAGGCTGGGGGGCCAACAAAAGGCCAACAGAACGAGCCACATTTTTAGCCGTTAGCCAATGCGAAAAAAATAACTGAGCAGTGAGCAGTGTGTAGCATGCTGTAGTCGAACTGTATATACCCTGTACGAAAAATAATAAATTAATAAGACAAAGTCTAAGTGGAGAAAGAATTGAAAGTATTCTTGATTTCAAGCAACTTTGGCATTATAATATAAAGTCCATCTGGCTCACCTTGCAGCACAATATACCCGCTCTACTCTACTCTCTCCAGGGTAGGGTATGCTGTGTGCTGCACAAAAAAAAAGGTAGCCTACTTATGTCCGCAACGCGCGCTGCAGGCATTGCGAAAATGCGGCATAAAAATTCATTTTATAGCTTGCGTTTTTATTGCACCCCCGTCCTCTTCCCTCCCCACCCCCTCAGGCATTGTTTCTGCCACTGTGCTAGGGGCAGCATCCCTGCTCCCTCCCCTCCCTGCTGCTGCGCGGTAATTGTTCCAAGTGCCGCTTGTTGCGTATACGCCGCATGGGCCTCATGCATATGCAAACGCCACAAAATGTCGCAAAGTCAAGTGGCCGCAAGAGTGCGTGTGTGTGTGTGTGTGTGTGTGTGTGTGCGAGTGTGTGTGTGTGAGTGTGTGTGTGTGCGTGGCACTGATAAGCGCATTATGAGCTTGAATGGCCTCTCGCATTGTCAGCTCCAGCATCTTTGGTTAGTCGCAGTCGATTTCGCTTTCGGAAAAGGCGCGATAATTGTGCTGAAACACCTCGATAAGGTCAAAAGGACACACACACACACATACACTCGCACACACATGTACAGCCATGTATGTGCCACACCTGACGCTGGAAATTGAAATTACGAGTTGGCAGCAGGAGGCATCGCTTTTGTGCCATTTCATTGCGCACGAGCCATGAAAATTGTTTTCATTTCCAATTATTATTTTTATGTGCATTCATTGTCTCGCCCTGGTCCTGGTTCCTTGGACAGGCCACAACTCCACGCATGGTTTTATAGCCGCAACGCTGAGTCAGCAGAAATCACGAGAGCGCCCTCTTCAATGTACTCTTGATTAATTTGATCAAGTTCCAGACGAGCCAAACCCAAAAAAAAAAAAAAAAAAAAAAAAAAAAACAGAGGGAAAAACAACCACACACTCCCCCCACTCTACTCCTCCTGCTTCGCTTGGCAATCTTCTTAGCCTCATCTCAGTCTCAATTACCTTCCCTATATTAACAACAGTGCCAGCCCTGCGCCTCCTCCTCCTCCTCCTCCTTTCTGCCTGCCTGCCTGCCAGCCTGGCATGACTTCATGCCGCCGCTTACGTGTCGCATCTCGTGTGGGCAGAATGGAATTGAAACAAATTTGAACACGAATTGTTGTACAGCTGCCTAGCACCCTGCCTCCCTGCCCTGGCACCCACATGTTGTGCAGGGGGGGAGGGGAGGGAGGATTCGGCGAAATCAGAACATCGCAACATCAGTTCCTGGCAATGATGAACAAGACGATGGCATGGAAACACTGTGCTGCGGGGTGTAGCAGGTGGGGTGGGGCGGGGCGGTGTGAGCTGACATGGGGATGACACTGAAACCCTGGACGAGTCATTCTCTGCCTCCCTCCCTCCCTCTCCCTCTCTCTCTCTCTCGCTCTCTGTTGACAGGCCAACGGCAGTTTGCACAGTGATACGAAAACAATTTCATTGTAATTGTTTTATGCAATAATTTTGTAATTCGTTGTTGTTGTTGTTGTTGCCAGTGTTAATTACGCGTAATACACTTAATTACTGAAACAATAAACATACGCGTCGCACACAGGTTTTCAATTGAAATAAAAACAAAAACAAAAAAAAAAAAAAAAATCTGGGTCATTTTAATTGCTGCACGAAATTTCGCAAAAATTTTTGATTCGAATTTTGGCATTTTCATTGTTTGTGTGTGTGTGTGTTGGAAATTTGTTTAGATTATTTCCGTGTTTGTTTTTCATCAGCCCCATTCCGGCATTATAGCATACCACATCAATCATCAAGATTCTAATGGAATTTTCAATGAGAAATAAATTTTTAAATTGTTTCAATTTGTATTATGTACACACTTTTTTTCTTGGCATTCTAAGCAGCGCGTTTTTCTTTTTGTTTATTAATTAAAGCTTTATTAACGTATTATTCGTTTTTTTGTATTAATTTGTAATAAGTTATTAATTTTTTTTTAGCTGTTTTCAAAATAAATATTTTTAATAATTACATGTTTATAAGTATAATAATTTATAATAATAATAAACCTTTTAACTTTACTCTTAAAGAAGTTTTCACTTAAGATACCAAAAAAAATGATGTTTTTCTACTTCTATTCTATTCTATTACATGTATTTTTATATATGCAATGTTAACTATAATATTAAAATTTCTTTTTATTTTTTCTTTTCTTTTTTTTTTTATTTTTGTTGCCCTGGCAATCAGTAGTGCCCTTTACCTTCTATCTAGACCTGGCACTACCTCTCGATGCAATCCCTTCCGGGCAACTCGACTCCACTCGACTCGATGCTCGACTGCAGCTCATTAGTTCTCATTAGCTGCCCCCCAAGACTGCGACTAATTAGGCAAGTTATGCTAACCGTGGTCTGAGTGCACCCTCACTCTCAAAAGTATGGCAACTCTCTCGCACTCTCTCTCTCTTTCTCTCTCTCTGCACAAGCCATTCGAGTGGAATAAGAATTGAAGTAGCTAAGAAAGAAGAGGCAGCGTATGCTGAAGATGATTTTTAAGCTCACAAAAACTTATTGAATTGTTTCTGTTGTGCTAATCCCAGCTTGGCGGTTTTTCGCAGCATCTTCAACCACTGTGCGAGCTTAAGAGGCGCTGAAATTAGCTCGTCCTTCGTCTTCGTCGACGTCGGCAGTTCAAGTGGCGCTAGATAAATGCTGAATTCGTGTCTGGCGGGCGCCCAACATTATTTTGGGGTGGTCGAAGTGGGCGTCTAACAAAGGAGAGGAGGGGGTGAGGGGGAGGAGGAGGATAGGGTAGGCGGGGTTCGCCTCGTTGCCGCGATGGTAACACGCTTTAGTGCACATTAAGACTTGTTTACGAATTCGCTTGTAACATGAAATTAATTTGTAAATTTAAAGGTTGCCAATGGGGCGTCCCCATGGCCCCTTGCCCTGCTCGTTCGGTATGGCAACACTGGCAGCAGCAGCATCACGCTGCGTAGCTGACTGCTACAATATTCACGCACTTTAATTATTTGTCAAGCTTTGACAGCGCGAACAGAGCGACAAGTTTCACAACTATTGTCGTGGGGTTCCTGCAGCTCTCTGTCTCTCTCTCTCTCTCTTCATCTCTCTCTAACTGCAGCGGTTGGCCGTGCTGGCCATGCGGTTTCATGTTGCAAGCGATCCCTGCTGCCACACACCCCCAACTCCAACCAAGTTATGTGCTGCACGCCCTGCAATTTCGTCCAATTTGTTGCCAGTGTTGCCAGTGCGCACAAAGTCAAGACATTGGAATACACTGGCAAAAATTAAGTATTCAGTTGTTCGTTAATTATTTTTAGTTGCCTGTGGCTAGGTAAAAGTTTGTTATTATTGAGAGACTGGAAAAAGTTTTTCCATGATTTGCCTGTTATTAATTATACTAAATTCTTGTCTATTTCAATATTAATTATATTAAATTCCACTTTAGTATTTTTTAAATATTTTTAAATTGTGGAATTTTATTAATAAAATAGTAATACTCTCTTTATGTTTATATTTAATTTGCAGTTATAATGTTAGTGAGCTCAAATCTAGCTGCTTTTGCTACAAAAAGTAGACCTCTGCCAGTACTGAAATTATCATGAATCTAACTAACGTATATAGTTGAAATTTGGCATATTTAATCCACTTCGACTATACCATGTACACACCTCGTAGGAATTTCGTACGTGCATCTATATAGAGTATATGTATTTCATTCACAATCCACAGCAAAATTGCTTGAGATTTGCCGCATGCTTGTTGTCTTTGCGCGTGTAAATCTGTTATTATTATGGCGTTGATTAATATTATTATTATGCTTATTATTATTATAGTTATAAAGTTATTGTAATTATATGAATAAGCAGTAATTATTTACTGGCAACGCCATAAAATATCTAGACAAGCTTCAAGCTGAAGAGGGAGAGAGAGAGAGAGAGAGAGAGAGATGGCTTGCTGCGAAGGCGACGATGCGGGTCATTAGGCCTGTGTTGCACAGTGTAATAAATCTGTCAGCTTCTGTCGGCATTTACATGTTGCCCCCGATTGTTGTTGTTGTTGCCGCTCTGGGGCAATGTCATGTCAATTTTGAGCCTTTGTGCTGAGTTCACCAATTCGCAACTTGGCGTCGACTTTGACTTTGAGGTTGAGTTTGATTTCATCAGCGCGGGACTTTGATTTGGCCTGTCGCTGATTTAAATTAAATTCGTCAGAGGCGGCAGAAGCAGCAGCAGCAGCAACAACAACAACAACAACAACAAGAGCAGCCGCAGCTTGTCAATTGAGGCGGAGTGAAGCAAATAAAAGCGGCAGCTTCGCCATTTTGGCAACTTCCGGTTTGTTGTTGGTCGCACAACTTTCCGGCTGCTTCAGCAAGTTCTGCACATATATATATATAAAACATATATACTATATATGCCATGTACAAGTCGGCGTAACAAGCAGCTAATATATGCGACTCTTGGCACGCCCAACGCTTCATTAAAACCGACTCACGACTCGTCCCTCATGCTGCCGCAGGGGGAGCACTTCGTCGGGGTACGTGTATGTACATATGTATGTATGTGTCTGACTTGGGGATGGTTCCCTGGCTTTAAAGCCTTTGCCCATTTATCAACTAATGGCCAAGTTTGCGTGTGCCGTGCATAAAAACTAACTGTCGCGCTGCTTAAGCTACTTAAAGGCAAACTTCAACTTCAACTTCAACTTCGACCTTAAACATGAATGAAACAAATCCCCCAACAGCTGCAGAGTTCGGGGTTCGGTTTGAGTAAATAGTATGAAAGAAGTAGGAAAAGAAATCCACGCCCTCGCCTTAGCCCTCCCCCCCCTACACACAGGGAAGGCGTGGCTGGTCACGTTAAACGTTTTTAAATTCAATTTGCAAAGTTGAAAGCTAATGATGGCGCCACAACCAAGTAGCCTCTTCAGTTGACAAGCCACTCCCCCCGCCCCCCCCCCCCACACACACACAAACACACACTCAGTTACGTGGTATAGCTAATGGGAACAGTAACGGGTAACGGGTAACTGGATGGGGAACGGTCACGATATCGAAGCGAACTGAATCCATTTCTCCAGTCGCAGCTGCTGCGCGTTGCCATTTGAGCGAGTGCAAGTTTAAGCATGTCAAACGACTCGAATCGTGGAGGAGCCAAAGAAGAAAATAACGAAGAGAAAGATGCTAGCAAAAAGGGACGGGCGAAACGAGAGGCACAACGAAGCGTTGATGCACTTACGCTATCGATAATATGGCGGGTTTAAAGGGGTTTTCTTTATATATATATCGATTGCTTATTTCCGCTATCGATTGTTCTTAGCGATTTTTCAACACTGTTTAAACGAGTTTGCACCTAAATCTTGCCTATAATCGATAGTATCGATATATTTGACAGAAAAGTAAAGCAAAATCAATGATGATATTTTATATATTATATTAATATATTATAAAAAGATTATATTCATATTTTATAAAAAGATTATATTCATATATTATATAAAGATTCCAACAAACAAATCTGACTGATATATATCTCTTGACATTTTTTATCAACTATGAGCTATGATATTATCTTTATATAAACAGGTAAATAGATAAATATCTTCGAAAAGAAAACATCAAACAATAAATCAGGCAAATATATGTTAGATAATTAATTTATATTATTTATTTATTCATTTAAAGTCGACTATGATCACATGAATAACTAAATTAGTATTATATATCCAGCTTTTTCCGAGGACTGCAGAGTCTCAGCTTGTAGCCGTAGTACCCTTTAGTGAGGGCATTGAGAGGGTAGACAAAAACGAAACGGGATGGATGGATAAGTCTGCACGGTGCGACATGCACAGTTTAATAAATGATTTTGGTATCCGTGAAATGCGTTCGAAACTGTTACTTGCACCTTTGCCGCACCGTTGCACTGAGTGTTCCCAGACTCAAGCCAAGGGATTACTCACACCCAGCTCCCCCCTCTCCTCCCTCTGGCTGGATTTGCTCTATGACATTTACAAAAAAAATAAAAACTTTTGAAATATGAAGTTGTAGCAATAATCTGTAGCTCTTTGGTACAGTAAGTGAGTACTCGATGACGCAGCAGCTTCAATCCGTTCCCTAAAGGGATTGACGTGGAAATGCCTGGAAATACTATATAATACATATATTTCATATTTCGAATCTCAGTAGGCCTGGCCATGTAACGGAAAGAAAACGGAAACGGAAATAGAAACAGCAACAGAAAGAGATAGAGCAAGAAATGAGCCTGACGCGGCTGCAGCTGCTGCTGCTCCTCGCACTGCTGCTCGGCCACGATGGCAGAAATGATCCTTTGGCATGGCAAAAAGAGATACCCGATCGCTGTAAGGGAATGGTCGAACAGAAGATACCCTTTGAACGTGTCTGTCGCAGCAAGGTGCACAGCAAGACGGCGTTACTGGCGCGTTCCCCCCTCATAAGACTCAATCAGATAATGTCGATATTTCTGAATAGAAGCAACAAGTTACTCTTCTTCACATTCCGTCGATCCAGGCTGCATCAGTGCACCAATCTGGTGGTGCTGCATACCAATCTCTTCAATTGTACCATGAATGGGCATGTGTATACCATCAAATTCAACCAATCGATGATTCGTTGCTTTCCCCATCCCCTGTATATCAGTGAACTGGAAGCGCCTGTCTGTGAGAAGCCCGACAAGAGTTTGAAAGTCGTCAAGCATCTGATGGCCGATACCACCCAAGGTGTCATCCACATCTCATGTGATGAGCCCGATGGAGCAACTCGATTGCCCTGCCACGCCCTCGCTACGCTCGTCATGCTGGTCATGTTCATGCATGTATCTGAGTACATATATGAATCTAGTTTTATACTACTTCGATTTATTCCATCTTCGATTGAAGTTTCTCTCGCTTTCCCTTGCCTCTCTCGCATTTCCTTTCTTTAAGTTTTTTTAAATAAATTTTATAGCTTGTAAATATCTATAGCAAAATAGATCTAGAACTCAGTTAATACGAAAATGTATGTATGAACAGTTATATCTTAGAAGATAAGATAATATAATAAGAAACTAATTTTCAGATGCAGCATATATACTATATATAGCTTGAAGATATGACAGCAGATTTATGTAGCTATATGATATTTTTAGGAGATATTTTAAAGATATAAAATCTTGAAAATGACTTAGCGATATTTTCAGGTGATTTCTTGCAGGGTTTTCTTTGAAGCTTGCTCAGATGACTTGAGTTATCTATAGTTATTTGAGATATATATCATATGTATATGTAAGGCATCATCAGGATGCAAGTGCAGAGTGCATTGCACTTGCATCCTGATGATGCCTTTTCCTTTCGATATCATAATCAATTTGCTTGCCGGCTAATGCAATTATCACTTCCTCCTTCCGGTTCCTGCATAGATTGCACTCAAAGCGAAGAAAGAGCAATTGATGATGAGAAAAGTGCATAGACAGACTTTGCTCCTCCCTCTATGCCTGCCCAGAATCGAGTTCACCTGGCTCCCACACACACACACACACTGAGAATGCTTTAATTGCCCGTGGAGTGGGTTGGGAATCTCTCTAACTCAAGTTTATCAAAGCTTGTCGAGGCTCACTACAAATAGATGCCTCCACTCCCACCACTCCCCCCCTGCCCCCACCAAATGACCCATAATTGTCACATAAACTGGGGCTGAGGCTGCTCTACACGTTGACTTTTGTTACGAGTCAACAGCGTGGAATGGCCAAGGCAGAGAGAGAGAGAGAGAGAGCAAAGGCGATGGCGGCGTGAAAAATTCATTTAAGCAGTGGGTAAACTGCGCTTCCATATATCATAGAGCAGGCTCAGGCAGAGGTAGGATTGGGTCTAGTAACTGGCACACACCATCGCATATATGAAAAAAGGATTTTGGGCGGCCAGGCAAGGGACAGGGTGCCTCCAGTTGCTTGCGGCTAGAGGCCTCGGCAGACTGCTTCATAAATCATTAGGCTCGATTGTGTGTCCAACACGTTCTGCTGCCGCTGCTGCTTCTGTTTGTTGTTGTTTGCGACAGGTCGACAGGGAGTAAGAGTGTGAGTGGGAGAGAGATGGCTGGATGCCACTGTGGCACACACTAAATTAATAAAGCATTTGCTATCTACGGCAAGGTGGCAACGCTGCCAAAAAAAATTGCAGCTCAAAAAAGATAATAAGCAATGAATTATCCCACACGCAACCAGTATCAAAATTAACCTGCCACACACACACACACACACACGCAGAGAGAGAGAGAGAGAGAGTGGGAGAGTGGAAGAGGGGAAGAGCGAGTGCGTGTTGGTGTGCGCTCAGTAGAATTTATCGCACGATATGCCTGATGCTGAGAGTTGTAATTTTTCATGAACCCGCACACAGAGTCGCACGCCAAGCGTGTGTGAGTGTGGGAGAGAGGTGGGGGGGGAGTGGGCGTGAGAGCGGTAGCCAAGATGGCGTAGAGATGAATGCGAAATGCAAAAACACAACTGCGAACTGACTTTGAGCGGCGTGTTCTCTCTCTCTCTCTCTTCTCGCAATCTCTTCGCCTTTGCGCTCACACGTCCGTACACCCGACAAACGCTGCCGAAGCGCAAAACACGTTGCTATAGTAAATATGAATTTATAACAATGCAATTATTTTCAATTTGCATTATCATCTTCATAACATCGACATGAAATTGCAATTAATTGTGATTTAATTAGCATCATCTTCAATTTCACAGGACAGCTCTTTAAGCGCCAAATTGACTCCAGGAAAAGACAATTTCATTTGACTAACATACTACTACATACATGAATGAATGTTAAACCAATTCCGATGCTCAGCTCAGAGTGAATCCTTTAGGCTCTATGGACAAGTTAACTGTATTCAATTGCACGTTAAATTGATGGAAAGACAAATATGTATCATACTTTTGTGGCTTGAAATGACATGTTAATGCTTAAAATGATATCACAATATTCACACAATAATTGTTTTTACTGCCTTAGAGCGAAAGCACCTTTTAAACCAAAAATAAATAAATCAAATTTTATTTTATTTGTGGTCGAAAGAGAGAGAAAGAAAGGCGATAATTTAAAAAGAAAATATTACAAGTTTTCAATTGCACTCGAGTCATCCTGTAAGCGACGACGCGTCGCTCAAGAGAAATACATAATTACTACAGCCAGAGTGCAATTTATTTAAACAGAATGTCACACAATGTTCATTCATTATGCAGTTGCAAAATTAAATGATATGTACAAATTAAAAAACACGTTACTACGGGAGAAAGCATTATATTCAATGAAATTACGTGTGTGAAAATAATATTGAGAGCCAGATGGCAGCTCTGCGCCGCCAGCAGCGCGAAGGTCATCAATTAAAAGCTGCTTGCTACACAAAGACATGTGGGCTCATTGTGAGTGAAGATTGCACTTCAATGGAAAACTATGCAGATTTAATGCTTGGTTGTATTTTTCAAAAGCGACAACTTATAAATATGATTGAATTGATTGCAATTGAGTTGTAATTAAAACAAAAGAACAATCATCAATTTAAGGAATTGCAAATAAATTAAAAATTATTTTGATATGTCATAAATGCAAACATCTCTAAAGCATTTGTTCTTTTGTCGAGTAATCAGATAAATAATATAATTACAACAATAAAGAAGATTATCTTATTTTTCCTCACGAACATGCTTTAAACTATTCAAGTCTTTGTACTTGAGATCATTTCAGATGAATTCGTCGCCTGCATGAGTGCTCACATCAGTTATTTATCAGGTGTGCGTGTGTGCAAAATCTTAAGTAAGTACTTCATGAAAGGATAAGCTGTTCTGTTTTTACTCGTGCCGAGTCACACGAAGCGTCGCCGCGTCGCGAATTCAGCTACGGCACATTATGCAAGATTAATTTGTGATGTCGTTATAAATAAAAGCTCGAGCATTTTATAACTCGCTTCAACTTGTCTAAATGGCGTCCATGGATACAATTACCCGTGCGGTTTCCATTTGGTATTTTCCTCGCTTGCTCTACCCCAATCCTCTCTTACTTCTATCATCCTCTGTCCTCTGTCCTTACACCTTTTCCATCGCGCATGTACATGTTCTGGTTCCGTCGACATTGCGGTCTGTTAGGTAATATGTGGCATTTAGAGCCAAATGGGTGAAGCGGACGGGTTGAGTTGGTGGAGTCGACAAAGTCAATGGCCAACGGCATGACCGAAAGAATAATGTTGCATTTTATTTCTCTCGACAGTAATTCGCGCACGGAACGCGTTTTGTTCACATAATCGGATTTGCACACACTCGCACAAAAACAGTCACACATATAGACACACTCACACTCATGTGAATAGTCACATTTCGTCCTCTGACTTCGCAGTCACATTTATTTTTTATTCATTTGTCAATTTTGTCGTTTTGCTCGAACTAAATGTTTAGAAAGAGACGGGCTCCATGGCAGAGCGAAAGAGATAGAGAGAATGAATGTGAGGGAACACACAAGCGAAAGCGACGCAACAGGCCGCTCGTCAATGTCTCTAAAATATTTATGTTTACACCCCTCCTAAACTATGCACGTTTATGGGCACAAAACTGGCAATTAAATATCCTCAACTCGAGAGTTAAGCAAGCAAAGTTTCGTTGCCTTCGTGTTTTATGTTATCTTTTATTATATTTCGCACCATTTGCAGCTTATATTTTATTCAAAGGTGTGAATGTTCACCGAGAAACTGGCAGCTCACATACCGTTATCATCCGTTTTCAGGAATAACATGAATATCATTTTTTTAATATTGTTAAGTGATTGGAAAATGTTGAAGAAATACGAAGCATTTCATTAGTTTCAGGCATTTATCATACATATATCGTAACCACAAAAGGATTGAACAATTTTTTTTGAATATATTATTGCATATGACAATCTTTTTGTTGATTTAAAGAGGCTATCAATTTTCACCCGCTTTATTTAAAATCTTTACTCGGTAAAGAAAATATAAGACATAAAATAACAAGCAATTTTATGATATTTTTTCCATTTTACATTTTCTAACAAGTCCTTTATTTGTAATTAGTACATGTACTTTGTATTGTTGACTATACAATTTAAATAACATGGAAATGCAAAATTATATACATTTTTCAGTATGAAGCGCCAATGACGTCACAGCTGCCCAAGTCAAGTCTTATTGAATGCCGATCGCAAGCTGTTAGCTTTGCCGTGCATGCCGCAAAGCTAATTGTTACGCAACCCACAACTCCTTGTTCTCTATTCTTGTCGAGTCATCATTAAATTGCATGCTTAAAAAGCAAAACCAACAGCAACAACAAAAACGAATGTTTTCTGCTCAGTCTGGCAGCACATTTTGTGCTCTCACGCTTTTTGGCTAAAGTGTATTTAACTTAGTTGTGGCTAAGTGTATTTAAAATGCGTTCGAAAGCATTAAAAATGAAAACCAAACGATGTTGGATTAAATAGAGAGTGAGAGCGAGAGAGAACGGACGAAAAATGCAATGTGTTTTGCAAATACAATGTATCGAAATGTGCTCGTGGGTCAGGCAGAACGAGAGAGAGAGAGAGAGCGAGTGAGGCTGGCGTTAGAGTTGCCACTGTCTGGCAAATTTCAGTGTGCAACCCACACACACACACACACATTGGCTTGCAATTTAACGCAATATTTAAGCGCACAGCAGCGAGAGCAAGCCAGAGAGAGAGAGAGAGAGAGAGAGAGAGAGGAGGCTGGTGCGCTGTGGGAGCAAGTGGCCTGGTCAGGTGTCGCTGGCACTTGCTGCAACGATGCTCACTGGTCTAAGGACGATGGCTAAAAAGGCTATCAGCAGCGTTCACTCAATTAGCCCAAGTGAGGATATCAATCAACGCGTGCTGCAGCAACCCTGGCCCTCTCCCACACCTCCCCACAGGGGATAATCCAGACCAGACGAGCGAGCGAGCGAGTGAGTGAGACAGCCTGAGTGTGCTCTCTCGTGTGTGCGACAGCTTTGCGAACTAAATGAGCGACAGATGAGACAAGCAGACGGCAGTCGGGGAGTCAGCAGTCAAGGCAGAGAGAGAGAGAGAGAGAGAGAGTGAGGGAGAGGGAGTCGCATAGGGTCAGCCATTTGCGGCAGCACGTCCAGCAGAGCGCATTCAGCACTTTTGCAATTGGCTGAGGAGGAGGAGAGGAGGGAGAGGAGAGCGGAAGAGTGCAAGCTGCCTGCAAGAAGGCTGTGCTGCTCTGCTTCTAACTATTTCTGCTGCCGCTGCTGCTGCTGCTCGCACTCCGCGTTCTTGTTTTTGTTGCATTTATCAATTTGTTTGCACACTCATCAATATGTGGGCAGCGTAGGGTTGTCAGGTGTGCGAGAGACAGAGAGTTTAAACAGTTTGCAGCGGATTTAATTAAATGTCCATGGAAATTGCGACCGCTTGTTAACGCAAGAATGAAAGAGAAAGAAAATAATATAGATAGAGCGATAATGCAATGAAATAGCCTGGCAATCAGCTGGTCAATCAGCTGGCACAATAAGCTGCTGCACACACACACGCACACGCACACACACATATATAAACACGGCAGCCATTTTTGTGTAGTATTGTAAAAGCCTTGTGCATTTTGCCACTGCCAGTGTTGGAGAATGCGACAAGTAAACAAAGCGAAAAAGACACAAAGCGTTTTTCAATACAAACGACTTGACGAGCCGCAATGCATAACAATAGCAAAGCGAAGAAAGGGACAGAGAGAGAGAGAGGGAGAGGAAGGGAAAGCAAATAGTTTGCTCCACTTTTGATCGAGTTCGCTCTGTGTGCGCTTAGTCACGCAACAAATAT
>JAEIFM010000154.1:0-107500 GCA_018901885.1 Zaprionus kolodkinae | reverse complement strand
CCTGTTTTTCCCCTTCCCTCCCCCTGTCCCGTACGTGACACTGAAGGTGTGTGTTGTCAAATGTGCACTCATTTTGTTGAAAAATTGAAGTGTATGCATGACTGCTCGAGTGCCCTGCTCTAGCCCACTCTCCCCCTCTCTCTCTCTCTCTCTCTCTCTGTCTCTCCCATCTGCTGTCTCGCTCTGTGCGGTCGGGTTGTAGGCGCTAAACAAAGCCGGAGGATGTGCGAATCCTTTTAGTGTCTTTGCAGATTTTCTTAGATTTCCGGTCACTTCACTAATGAGTTTTACAATGTTGAGCTTAGAAAAATTTGTTGACACAACGCCTGCACCCACACACACACACAGACACACACCCACACGCACAACACAATGCTAGGGTCCAGTGCACATGAACACGCAAAGACACACACCAAGAGTGAGAGAGAGAGAGAGAGAGAGACACACACGCTTAATTTAATTCTAGTCATATGCACACAGCAAATTTCCATTGAGCCTTGTCCCTGTTTGTCTTTGTCTTGGTCTTTGTCACTATCCCCCCTCTCTCTCTATCCCTCTCTCTCTCCTGCTCTGTTGGCTTGTTTGTCTTTCGGCTTGTGTTTGCAGCAGCAGCAGCAGCAGCAGTGGCAACACTGGAACCGTAGCCATGGCTATCATCTGTGCGTATTATGGAGTAAGTTTGTAACGCACTTGTCAGGTTTACGGCAGTTAAGTGCTTAATTTACGTGCCGCTAATTCGTTTATGGCCAAAAGAAGCGAGGCCTCCTCTCTCTCTCCCTCTCTCTCTCCTTCACTCTCTCTCTCTCTTGGCCTTTCGATAGATACATTTTCCGGGGGTCAAAACGTATTAGTTGCAGTTACTTGACTGAATTGCGTGTAGTTTGTGCAAATTGCCAGCAATTGGTATAAGTAGGTATAAAACAATATTAATGAGTATTAGCCAGAAGAAACTGGTATAAATATTACAGAGAGGCTAAAAAATGTATAACTTGCGGATATATAAAGTTAAATTCGGGCAAAAATGGGTATAAAGTGCATAGTTATAATTTGGCATAAATAGGTTTAAAGTGCTAAAATTAGCATTAGGCATAAATAGGTTTAAAGTGGTATAAGTGTGTGCAAAGTGTTTAAAATGGTATACTATGCAGAAATAGGCATAAATAAGCAGAGTTAAGGTGAAATATAAAATACACAAAAAGGTATAAATGGGCATAATTTGGTATATTAAGCATATATGCCAAAAAAGTTATATAAAATAGGCATAAATTAAGTAAAAGGTTTAAACTGATATTAGAAAGTGAAGAAAGAGGTATAAGCTGGTATAAGTGTATTAGAATACCCGCATAAATTGCTATACCTAAAGTATAGATTAGGTATAAATATATAGCAAACGATTCCTTTGCCTAATCCTTTGGAAACGAGAGCAACCCCATCAGAACCTGAGCAGATCAATCTCTACGCTGGCCACGTTTTCAATCTCTGCGCATCGTTAGAGACTATTTTGAATAGCGCATCTATTCGAATACACTCGATGCAGTCCAATTGGTCAATGGGGTCAGTGGGATCAAAGGGGGAAGGGGGGAGAGGGGGAGGGTCGAGGTCGATGGTTCTCTAATTGAATTGGCTTTAGCCAAATGAAATGCAGTCAACGTGTCGTATCGTGTGCCGTAAATCTCTCTCCCTCTCTCTCTCTCTCTCTGTCTGTCTCTCTTTCAATCAGCCAACGATTGCGATGTGAATAATGTGAATACGACTACGAGTATTCGTTGTATATAAATGGCAACCGAGTGCCATCGATTACCGGTGCCATGCGGCGTATGAGTAATTCAACAATAACTCTAACTCAATGCGTGGCACTTGACTGGGTCGCGTGCAATTGAGCTGAATAAACCGCATTGCAACGCACCGCACAGTGACCTCTCACCTCACTCCCTCTGCCTCTCACTCCCTCTCCCTCCCTCTCCCTCTCTCTCCCTCTCTCTCTTTCTCCCTGTCGAAGCCAACACAACAACATAATTTATGCATCAAAATTCAACACGGCGCAGCATTTGCAACAATTGTGGCCAACATTTTGTACAAATCGAATGTTTTATTATTTTCACTTGAATTGTTTATGGCCTAGCTGATACCCTAGGAAAAAATTGTGTGTGTGTGTGAATAGGGAGTGCCTCAGCATGGCTTGCGATTGGAAATTTTCCAGCATATCTGGCGCATTGAGTACACTATGAAAGTGAAAGATTTGCATTTGTTTTTTTCTTCTTTTGTTTCGGCCCTTGTCACGGCAGTGTTTAGGGTTGGTAGTGGGTTAGGCCAGGGGGGGGGAGGGGAGAGGGTAGGGTAGGGGCCTTTGAGGCTGGGGAAGTTTAAAAGCAAAGCATGGCCCATTGTAACTTTGGCATCGGCTGCTGCTGCTGCCGGTGCTGCATAAATTGCAGCAGCAAAAAAGGCGTTGCATAAATCTTGACTGCAACAGCCACATTTAATTGCAAAACTTTTGGCCGAAACTGTCGGCGTGAGGTGCAAGCAAGGGGCAGGGGTAGCAGAGCAAGGGGCAGGGGTAGGGGGCGGAGCTGGAGCTGTGAGCACCAGGCACGGTGTTAGCCCGAAGGGAAACGTGACTTGTCCAAATCAGAAGCAGTCTGCGTTGCAGAATTATGACGCACACACTCGCACATACACACCCTCGCACACACACACACACACCCACTGAGACACACACTGGGACACACCCCCCCTGCCCCCTTAGGCGCAGTGGAGTTTTACAGCGCACTGAAATTTTATCGGCTGCCAAATGGCCAACACTTGGCTACTTGTCCACTCATCCAGTTTGTCCTGCGTTTGTCCACTCGCTCCACTTCCTCTTCCACTTGGCCAGCGGCCTAACCCGCACACACCCGCACATACACACACACACACACTGGCTTGACTATAAACCCAGCCCAGCCTCCATCCAGCCTGCTCCGTCCCGAAATCAGTTAACAGGCAATTTCAACTATTTTACAGGCTGCGTTCGGCATGCCAAATGGCCGGAGCCAAATGTCAATACCATCAGCCGGTACCATACGGGGCAGGCCTGCTCCGCTCATGAAATAATCAACAGCAGGAGGGGAGAGCGTGGAGAGTATATGTCGCACAAGTGGGCTGCGGGAAATGGAGCTGGCGGCCACTGCGATTGGTAACTCCGATTGGAGATTGCAAGCGGGGGAAACGGATTGAGATTGAGTTGCGGGATTGCGGCCAGGCAATTGGGGAGGCTGCAGCCTGGCCAGGGGCAATCCTTTGAGCTGCCTTTCAATGGCTGCTGTTGTCTGTCAGCTGCGGGAGGAGGCACCAGGAGGCACCAGGAGGCACCAGGAGGGAGCAGGAGGGAGCAAGAGGGAGCAGTAGGAGACAGTAGGGAACAGTAGGGGGCAGAAGGCTGGCGAACGGATGCAAAAGCGCGTTAAACGTGACGGCATTAGCAAAGTTTTCTTTTTGCCCCAAAACTGCACACCCTGTAAGCCAAAAGAAATACGCGAAACACAGGGTGAGTCGCAAGCAACAACAGAGTGTACAACGGGGGACTTAGAAGCACTTATGAGGCAAAGAAAATGCACTTGGAACTTGCTTTGCATTTCAATTGAGCTGTAAGCTGAGAATTAATGAGGAGAGAAAAAGAGAGTAAATGAGATAAAAGAAGAGAGGGACAGCTAGAAAGAGAACTAGAGGGAGAGCTAGAGGGAGAGCTAGAGGAAGAGCTAGAGGGAAAGCCAGAGGGAAAGCGAGTGGGAGAACTGGAGAGAGAGTTAGATGGAGGTCTAGGAGGAGAGCTAGAGGGAGAGCTTTGAGGAGTGTTAGGGAAAGAGCCTGGGAGAGAGCTTGAGGGGAAGAGTTAGGAGGAGAGCTTGGGAAGAGCTAGAGAGCAGCTAGAAGGTGAGCTAGGGGGTTACCTTGAGGGAGTGTTAGATGGGTAGAGAGATCTCTAAACAGTCTGAGATGCTGATAAATAGTTACAGTTTATACTCGTTTATTAATGTCGCTTTTTTGTTAATAGAAATGCCGCACTAAGCTGCCGATTACGCTGTCTGGGCAAGCCAGAAGTGTCTCAAGCAGTAGCCCAAAGGGGAATGGGGACGGGGATAACCTTATAAATTGCTATCAATGCGCAACTTTTTTTTACTTTGGATGACAGAACGAAACTTTCAATCAGGCAACAAAACTGGCAAGTGGCATGTGGCGAGTGGCAAGTGGCAAGTGGCAAAACAAGGCTATAAATTTGTCAACACTTTAAGCCAATTGCCGCGAGCGTGCACTCTAACTCTCTCCAGCTCTCTGCAGCTCTTTCCAGCTCTCTCCAACTCTCTAACGGTAAGTTCACACTGCGTATGCGTGATGTGTGTAACATGCGCTGAAAAGTATGCTATAGTTATTATGGCCTTTTTATGGGCATCAACTTTGGGGCAACATTTGTGAGTTACTGCACAGCGACATTTTTATGTTAAGCAGAGGAAAAGGGAGGGACAGAAAGGGGAAGAGAGAGAGAGAGAGAGGAAGGCATAGGGAGTAGTAGAGAGAGAAGAGAGGAAAAACCAGAGACAACTCAGTGATTTGTGCATTCAGTATCAATTGGAAATGCTCAGTGCGTTGATCTGCCGCACACGCACACACACACACACATACTATATCTATGTGTGTGTGCACTTTTTCCCATTGCATTTTTTGTGCCATGTTTCGCCAGAGTGTGCAACAACTTCAAAAGAAACCGAGCATTATCGTATTTCCGCGTGTGCTTTATTATTTTCACGTCCTGCCGCTGCCCTTTGCCTCCCTCTCTCTCTCTCTCTCTCTCTGTCTTTCTCTGTCTCTCTTTCTCTGTCTGCCTGCTTCTTCCTGCCTGTCGATTTTTGCTTTTGTTGAGACTCTTCGCGCTGCGCTGTGCTGCGCTTCGCTTGTTTGCGGCATTTTGCATTTTTGTGGGTCACAAACACAAATCAAAAGCAATGCGCACTCACTCTGCCTCGCCGTCTCTCTCTCTCTCTCTCTGTCTCTGTCTCTTCTTCGCAACAGCGTGCTGTATCATATTTCACTTGGGTATTTCCACTGCCAGCTGCCACTCCCCTTGTACTTCCCTCTGCCCTGCCTACTTGCTACTTTTGCCATTACCAAAACAGGCAAAGCCGCAGCTAGCAAGAGACGAGACATGGCCGCCTGCCTGTGTGTGTGTGCCTGTGTGTGTGTGTGTGTGCCTGTGTGTGTGGTAATAAAATGCATAAAAATCAACAAAACTAACTTTAAATGCAAAATGGCAACGCGCAACGTTTGTCAACTTTTTTATGCGCTAAACCCCCCTCCCCCCTTGCTGCATACCCTGTAAAAACAGAAGAATGAGAGAGCGCTGCCTCTGCTGCGCTGCAAAGTATGCTATGCATCAGGCACAGGGTGTTTCGACTGCGCGCACTCGTTGTTTACTTTTGTAGCGCTCCCTCTTCCTCTCTCCTTCTCTCCCTCCCTCTCCCCCTTGTGCCATAAAGCGTCGCACGGCACACACAACGGCCGCATTTACCAATTTTGCCGGCATCAACTCGTAAAAGGAAGCTGCAGATCTGAGATTTGTCGCTGTCTTGTAATGCGACAGGCAGAGACAGCGACAGTGAAATGGAGAGAGAGAGAGGGAGATAGAGGGAAGGAAAGAAAGAAAGAGAAAGAGTCTCAGTTGCAACCGCGAAATGTTCGCGTTTCAAGTCGCTGGCCTTGTGAGGCCTAAGTTGGCGTAATGGATTAGTTTCGCCATTGCACAGAGTTGCCAGATCCTCGAAGTGTGCGCTTTGGACAACAGGGTATTCAAGTAGGGGCAGGCTACGATCAGGCAGAGCACAGGGTGGTCTCACATTAAAGTTGTCCATGATTTTCATTCAGTTAGTACAAAACTCACGCTGATAATTATCTCTAATTAGCATTGTTTACGTTTGCTACCTATCTCCCTCCCGCACTCTCTATCTCCCTCCCTCTCCCACTTTCTCTGCAAAAGGGGAAACAAAGTATCCCATTGGGATCAAAGGTTGCACAACAATTTTTGGTCTGGCATGTGAATAGCGTAACTGTTTTCAATATGTTTCATAATTCGTTGTATCCGAAAACTAAAATGATATGCGCAATATTGTCTACAATTGTTATACCCCTTAAAAAAAAACAGTGTGCAAACTGAGAGGGTATATTGATTTGGGCCAAAAGAAAGCAACAACTTTGGGTTTAACTGACTGAATTGAAAGCAGTTAGTTGCGAGTCTCTGCCTAGCAAATGCAACTAACTACAGTTTTAGCTTTAATTCCTGTTTAAAGACACATATTTTATTGCCAAAAATATGATTTTTCGGCAAAATTTTCAAGATATAGGTTTGTCTTTTGACATGTACACAGTATATTATTGTGGTAAACTCATAATTAAATTTGATGAAGATATCTGCTTGGATCCCGAAGTTATTTAGGTATGCATTTTGCCAATTAGAAAAATTCTGCAAATCTTACTGTCTACAGGGTATTGCATAGTTGTGCACTGGCAAACACTTTACACACTTATTTCCTGTTCTGATTACTGTTTTGTGTGCCTATCTCTATATCCGTCTGGCTGTCTGTCTGTCTCTCTGTCTGCCTGCCTGTTGTTGTTTCCTAATTACAATACGCTAAAATACAAATTCACGACACACAGGAGGCTGCCACACCCCCCAACCCCCCTCCACACCTCCTGGGACATGGCCGATATGGCGGCTCGTTCGATAAATTAATTTCGCGTTATTCGCATTAAAAATCTCTTGCTGTTTGCTTTTGTTATTGAATTGTTTTCCACTTTCTGACAGGCACTCAGACAGGGATCAGAGAGAGAGGGGAAGTAGAAGGGGCTAGGGGGGGGGGTGCTTATATTTAATTAATAATAATTGGTCAATGAATTATGACACTTACCTTAAATCAGGACGCTTGACAAGAGGCGTTAATCATGCGCCATGTTGGCCCGAAGGTTTGCCTCGTGTCCTGCTGCTGCTCTCCGACGCGTCGCCGGTTGATGCCTTCTCTTTTTTTTATTTGCACAGTTATTGTTATTGTTTTTATTGTTGTTATATTGTTGTTTCACTCACACGCACTCTCTCCCGTCTCTCTCTCTCTCTGTGCTCTGCTTCTGTAATAATAAAGCTGTTTGTGATTAACGAACTCAGTTTCAGCCCGGACTTTTATTTATTATCGCACTCGACGCATTAGCTTAGCCACAACAACAACAACAACAACAACAAGAGCAGCAGTAGCTGGAAAAGTGGAAAAACCAGTGGAAAACCCAGACTGACCCATTTTAAACGCGCATTGCCCGCAGCAGTGTCGCGATTTAAGATCTCGCCAAATTGAATTAATTGCCTTTGCATTGCTTTTAGTCTTATCTATATTCAGTCTATTAACACGTACGCAACAGGGCGCATCTATAGAAATTATGCAGGATAGATAAGTGAATAGAAAAACCCAGAAATTTTCCGGCGAAAACCTCTTGGTAGACGTGACAGTCGAAGGATAAGAGCAGCTTTTGCTTTTGCTCTCAGCTCAGCTTTGGGTTTTGGGCAAACAAAATTGTTAGAAAGGCAGGGAATGCATGAAACTTTATATACTTAAGCATATATATTCCTGAACTTAAGTATAAACCTTTATTATAATATAAAACTAAAAGAAAAACTAAGCATCAAACTTGCAGTGTAACAACTCAATAAATGAAGTTTGCACACAATCTTTATCTATTTTTATAGAAAAAAGTCGTACTTTTATTATTTATTTAAGATAATTGTACAGTATTATACTATATAAATAAAAAAACAATACTATACAAAATAATGAATAAACATATTAATAACCTTAAACCTTTAAAGAAAAAGAAAACACGCAAAAAAAAAAAAAAAAAAAAGTGAAGTTTACATACATGTTGTGCTAAAAATAAATTCTGATTTCAGTGCTGACATGCAACATCTATGGATTTCATAGTCCCTTGCCGCTCTGCAGCTGCTCGAAGTGTGCAGAACTGTATTATAAAGCTGTCAATCGTCAGATTAGAAAGTGCCAGTTATATGAAACTCACAAATCAACTCACAATTGACCCCACAAAACTGTATGGATATATAATAATAAAGTGATATCTTAAAAATGCAACTACTTGAGTAACTTTTCATTTCAGTCATTTGCCAGTTCACACACACAGCAAGACGGGGAAGGAAGGAAGGATTCACTTGGAGTCACTCAACGGGTCGGGTGAGTTGGGTCACTTGAGTTAGCCGCACTTGTCGATGATTTGTTTGCCCTTCTCAAGTTCTTTTTTACACATAAGCTGGACAAACATAACGGAGTGGGAGCAGAAGGAGGCGGGAAGAGAGAGAGAGAGAGAGAGTTGGGGGAGGGGCGGTAGAGTAAGCCAGAAAGTTGGCAGTGCAAAACTATTCGTATTTGCCTGGCATTGATTTGGCGCAATTGTTGTTCAACTGGCAGATGGAAGATGTGACTGGAATCGCAAGTGCCTGAATGCTGTCTGTAGTTTCTATGCTCTCTCTGTCTCTGTCTCCCTCCCTCTCTCTCTCTCTCGCTGCATGTCACATTGGTATCTCCCTTTTAGCAAACTAATATGCGCTGAAAATAAGCAAAATTGCCACAGGGCGCAACATTTTTGGCTCATTTTGTAGATTGCGAGTTGAATTTTTAATTACACTGGGAAAAATTCAAAATTCCAGTGCAACTTTGTGTGGAGCTTGGGGCAGACACACACACACACACACACACACGCAGCGTATGAGATGGCACCTTAACGATCTGGCAACGCTGGTCCCCCACCCCAACCCCCAGAGGCGCTGTTATTTCCATTATTAATTAATGCGACGCGTAGACAACACACACACACACTCGCACACACACACTCGCACACACACACTCGCACACACACACTCGCACACACTCACCGCGATACAATTTCCTTGCTGCAGTGGAAAACTTTTACAGCAGCATTTGCAAGTGAAAGTTGCACGCAAGGAAAATGGAAAATACTTTGCAGAGCAATTGAAAAGCGTTCAGAAAACTTTTCTCGCAGTTCATTTTTACCCACATCCAAGTGAGTGTATGTGTGTGTGTGTGTGTGTTGCGAAGGCCCACAACCAAATTCAAAACTTGCGCAATTTTGCCCCCGATTTGTATACGTATTTTGTAGAGATCCCCCTGCCCGCCCCCCTTGGGCAGCCTACTCCACTCCACTACACCGCAGCAGCGGCAGTTTCCTGCTCACATATTTTCAAAATATTCTTTGGGGCAGCCAAACAGCTGAATTCAATTAAAACTAACCGAACTAGTTCCGAATCGGTGCCGAAAAAGAACTTTGCCACTTCATGCTGCGAAAATAGCAAGCGCACAGTGGGCGCAGTTGCTTGAAAATGGTATGAAATGTATGATATTATAGTAACACAAATCCAAATCAATTTATTCCTTCATTAAAACTTTTTAAAGTTAGCCTCGTTATTTATTTTTTGAAATACAAAAGAAATCAATGAAAAAAAAAAAACATTATTGTCTGTATGAACGCCTTGATCTTGGGAACTATATGAGTTCTACCCCACAATATGGGCTGACAATACTCGTAGTTCCTCCAAAATTGTTTTACAATTTTATTGAATTACAAAAGAAATCAACATAAAGAAAAAAAAACACCATTGTCTGTATGAACACCTAGATCTTGGTAACTATATGAGTTATATCAAATAAAATTAGCTGACAACACTCGTAGTGCCTTGATGATTGTTTTAGCATCTGACCACATCTACTGCTCTACCCGCAAAGTGATAAAAATCAAGCTGCAATCTTGATTGTGTTAATAACGAAAAAGAAATATAATATTTTGCAACCAAAGTAAAGGCACATAGAGGAATATAAAAGTCTCAAGAATCTTTTTTAAAAATAAGTTTAAATATATTTTACATTTTTAATACACTTTCGCAGTCTTGTGCCACTGTGCGACCTACGACAAGTGCGTGCATGTGCGCGCTTATTGACAGGCAGGCACTGTGCCTAACCTTGACAATGTTTGCCAGTGTGTGTGAGTGTGCGTGTGCGTATGTGTGTGCGTGTGTGTGAAGAATTGCGACAGGCAGTGAAATCTCATGCGACGCGACTTTAAAACCGACGATGGGAAAATTCATCAGAATTTTCATAGCTGGGCGCAGGGTGGCGGCCTTGAGTAAGTTGTTAAGTGGTTTGCGCCAAGGGGAGGAGACATAGACAGGCGGGGGGAGGGGGGAGGGTAGAATAGATGCGGTTCACTAGGGTTCGCGATTAAAGGGTAAGCGAAAAGTGAAAGTGAAAACGAAAATGAGAAAAACTCAACGAAGCAAGCGAAGAAGAGATGCGACGAGACGAGGCGAGGCGAAACGAGAGAAAAACTTAGCACAAAAGCAGGAAAAGCGTAATAAATAAAAATCATATAAAGCAGCAACAACAACAACAACAACATGCGCTGGCGAGACATGTTGCTGCTGTTGTTGTTGCTGTTGTTGATGCAGCGGACAACGCCAAACACACGAGTACATAAATTCTTTGGCAATTTATTATTAGAAGAAAAGCAGACGCCGAGGCCGTCACAGAGCGCGAGAGAGAGAGGTAGAAAAGAAAGAGAGAGGCAGAGCAATAGAAAGAGTGCAAAAGAGTGTGTGTGTGGTGCAGGTTGGGCTGCTTGTTTTTTTTTGTATAGTTGTCGCCAAGAGCAGCCACAGCCACAGCCACAGCCAGAGGCAAAGGCCGAGACGCTGCGGGGCAACGCTGAGTGGGTCGAAGCGTGCTCTATATGAGAAATATTTGCCATATTATTATTATTATTATTTTAGAGCAACAATATGATAGTATTATATATATATATATATATATATATAAATACCTACACATATATCAGAGATATTCGTGTGGCAGGCTGGAAGGCGCTGCTCGTCTTGTCTCGTCTCGCCGCAAAAAAAAAAGAAAAAGAAAAAAAAAGAAAAACCCATACACACGCACAGGCACACGCACACACACGCACGCACACAGCATATGCTGAAAGTTGTCGCGTCTCTCGGAGCGGAGAGGCTGCGTTGCCTAGTCAATATTTCATTTGGCACTTGAACCAAATACTTTTAGTTTTGCTGCTGCTGCGGCTGCTGCTGCGAAGGTTGCGACGGCCACTTTAATCTTACCTAGACTAGATACACAAACTGCGGCTGAATATTTGTCTACATGTAGCCAAACACACACACACACACACACACACACTCGCACACACACACACTCGCACACACTCGCTCAGTAATTGATTTGTGTTTATATTTGGCTAATTTAGCTGGGCGAAGAATCGCCTGCAGTTAACCCATGGGACGCGTCCACGCGGCGTATGCGTAATATTCGGCCAGGCAAACATGACACGAGCTGCGCAAACAACGTAAGACAAGAGGCAGAGTGGAAGAGAAAGAGACAGAGACAGAGTGGGAGAGAGAGAGCGACACACAAAATAACAAAACATTCCGTTTTAGCTACATTCCACTTCCCATCCTTCTTCTCCTCTTCCTCACTGTGTTTCGGGGGGCAAGACAATATGGCAAATTCTACGACGACAAAGTCTTAATTACAATTTCAGAGCGGAAGAAGCTACTCGACTGCAGAAAATTGGACTAAATTATGTTATACGTGTACCAAGTGCAAATTGGAGGTAAAAATGTGTTGCATATAATCGGCAAACTATCGGCAACTACTATCGTTTATAATAAATATTTATTTCTGTTTAATAAAGATTGCCTCATGTTATTTCTATTAAATTATCGATACTACTATCGTCTTAACTTATTATATATTTATGTTATATATTTTTTTTTTACTAAAAAAGATAAAACTATCGCCTGAGCTGCTTATCTATCCCTATAAATATTTCCCCCCCTGCTAAGCATCTATCTACATTCATATTCCTTCCCGAAATATTCAATCGATTTCCTCCACTTATACCGATTATAGGCAACTCCTTGGTACGCTTTGTTTTCACCTTCTTCCTTTTCTGGCTTCTTCGGCAAAACACATAGTTGAGAGCAGACAAAATTCCCCGAATTGATTTCAAAGGTTGCCACGAAACAATATTTGTATCTGGCACTCGTTCGATAACCAATTGAACTCTTGTTTCGTATCATCGCCTAAGCTATGTGCAAATGCGTATAAATATTCGCACTCAACATAAGCAGGGTACTTTAGCGGCTGTGAACTCTCAAATTAAATAATATACATCATATATAAACATTTATATATAATATTTCTATTGATAGCGGGCACTCAAAAACAGCTCTAATTTCTTATCATTTATACTAGAATAAGTTCATATAAATGAACTCTATGAAAATTTTAATATTTACTAGATTTATCAATTTCGAACCAAAAAAAAAAAATAATAATCTGCAGCTTCTTAATGTGTTTTCTACTTGATTTTAATTTAATTTTATTCAAATTATTTTGGCTTATTCACAAAATATTTCAGATTATAATTCCCAAATTTCATAGAGATAACTGCAAAAATAAACAAGATAATCAAGTAAAAAATGCTGATGTCATTTATATGTTGAAATCTTTTGCTTATCAAGTTTATCGATAAGCAAATTTTTTAATTTGCATGGTAGTTCTGAAAATTTTAATTATAAAATACTTCAAGAATATTTTCAAGATCATATATCTATGATATATTCTCTATATGCAGCCCCGACTTGAATTGACTTACAGAGACAAGATTAACCAAAAGTCGACAGCGTGCTTTTCTCGACTCAGCCACGCCCAACGCCCACAAGCTTTCCATGGTAGCCTACACTACCCACGCTGTAGGGCATTAATGAAGAGGCTGCAATTAAAATGGCGAGATTTCTGCACAACTCGAGTACATTTTCAGCCATTTCCAGCCATTTCTGGCCATTTCAGGCAATTTGGCAAAAGCAACAGGTTCCTTCTCTCTCTCTCTCCCACTCGGCGGTTGCTCTTATTGTTTTTTTTTTTTTTTTTTTTTTTTTTTTGTACTTTTTGCGGCCGAGAGGCTTTTGTGCATTGTGCAAATTGCACAGCAATTTCCGTGGCATGCAAAACTAATTGCGGCTTCACGAAAACTCAAAAAAAGCAGGCGGACAGACAAAGAGAAAGACAGAGAGGCAGAGAGACAGAGAGACAGACAGAGAAGGCGTACAGAAGTGGTGCAACTTAATGTGGACACAAAAAGGATTTCAATAAATGTCATAAATTTGCCAGACGACTTAACAAATTGCGAAACGAAACCGCCGCAGCTGGCGGGGGGAGTTGGAGGCGGGATCGGGATGGGGGATGGGGGGCAGCTGGTGTAATGGAGACGTAGTAGCAGTAGTTTTCGCCCACAAAGGATGTTGCCCCTCCCCCCCTCCCACTCCTGCAGCTGCTGCGGTGATTATCGCTCGCATCGCTGGGGGCACGCCAAGAGCTTTCATTAAAAGAGAATCGAAAAGAAAAACGAAAGAATGGAACGAAACACGGTAAAAGCGGGCAAAATCAAGAAGAAAAAAAAAAAACAGCCGCCACTTCAGTTGACCGGTAAAAAATAAAAAAAAAACGAGAGAATGGAAAAAAAATTCGAAAAAAAAACTGTATGTAGATACAGGGGGCATCTTTATACATACCGACACAGACTATATACTATATATACTATATATATATATATATATGTATATGCTGTGTGCACGAAAATGGAAAACCAAAATTTAATTTCCATAAGCAAAAAGGAAAAAATCAACGCATCAAGAGACAGTGAGAGAGAGAGAGAAAGAGCGAGAAAAATTCAAAAGCTTTCACTTTTTAGCAGCGTTTTCTTCTTCTTCGTATTTTTTTCGGGTTCCATCATATTATTTTTCTTTTGCATAATAATGAAATTAAATTGCTGCCTCTCACACAAAATCGGACACAGAGACAGAGTGACTGAGACAGAGAGAGAGCGAGACAGAGACACATGCGTACCTAGCAGAGGCAGAGAGAGAAAGATGCGATCTCTCTCTCTCTCCGTGTGTGTGTGTGTGTGTGTGTGTGTGTGTGTGAGTATTTTTATCTTTGCCACTTTGCACTGCTTTTCGTTTCGGTGGCAACTGCAAAATTGGGCCACAAAAGAAGAAGGGATTGCCAAGAGACAGCGGCGGCGGCGAGGGGAAGCCAGAGAGGGGGGGTTTGTAATTTGTGCAATATGGCCAACAGAACCTAGAACTATATACCCCATTATCCGCTGAAACTTTAATATGCGCTCTACTTGCAACAGCAACAGCATCTGCCCCGTGAATATGGTATTTCGCAAGTTTTTACCTTGAGAAACTGTGCCAGACTCTTTATACCTGTATATATATGTATATACAGGTAGCTTACACCCGGATAAGCCAGAAATATTTTATGTTTCGACCAAAGTTTTTCTCTCTCTCTCTCCCCCTCTCCCTCTCTCTTCAGTCAAGTTTTAACCAGCATCCCAAAACTATTGCAATATGCGAACATCTAATAAGGTTTGTTGAATGACAACTTTATTGCCACGCCTCTGCCTGTGTCGCCCCCCTTTTCCAGTGCAGTAGCTGCGACATGTTGTCGACAATTTTGTGTGTGACGAGGTCGAGAAATGGTCGAAATTGTTTGAGAATTGGTCGAAAATGCTGACCCCCCTCCCCACCCCAAAACCGCTGACCAATTTTCAGAGCTAGTGAAAATTACCAACGTTATACGGCAAACGGTTTTCCGAAGCGTGAATAATTCCGGTGGCTGTAAAAATGCTTTCAAAAATGCAGCAGCAGCTACAGATGCAGATACAGATGCAGATACAGATACAGATACAGATACATTTACAGCTACAGATACATTTACAGCTGCGAATGCGAATGCGGATACGGATGCACAACAAATATGCACGAGAAAAAAGAGAGAGAGTGAGATAGGTCGAGTCGTTTTCAACTTTGGACTCTATCTCTCCTTCAAGTTTCGAATGCACTCGATTATTCACTTCGGCATATTGCAATAATTTCGGTATGTGAAACTTGTTTGTTTCACATCCCTGAACACATTCAATTTGCAGTGCATCATTTGGAATGCAGATGCAAATGCAGATACATCCTATATATAGTATATATAATGCTATCTCTTTTTTTTCTCCTTCTTCTTCTTCTACCTGACACGATTTAATTAAACTGCATTTTTTTTTGGGCGACTTGGGCAACTGGTTACGCACTCAACGAGAAGGAGAAGCTTTAGAAATGCCAACGGAGAATTAGGTTGTCTCTATGCAATAGGTTTATTTTTAGACCTATTCAAATTGGCATAAGTAGGTTGAAAGGGCGCCACAACTGGAGTTGCCATGTGCAAGTTAGACAGTTACCTGAAGCACTTTTTAAATTTGATATAATTTTGATATTATTATTATTATTTTATTTTAATATTCAAAGAAATAGTTAGACTATGGAACTATATAGGGTATATTAAGGTCAGAAAGAGATAGAGATATTGCGTGGCTCACAGAAATCAAATAAAATATAAGAAGTACTCTAATAAAATATTCAGTATAATAATCTGATTATATTTTAAGGAAATGTGCTAACAAACAAATATTTATTCTACAGAATGTAGAATTTTAGATACTATGATAGGTATTATCTTTTTCGATCTTAAAATGAAGATTTGTAATTGAAGATTTAAATAAGCAAAGTAAACCTAAGTATAAAAAAACAGCAAATGAATTTAAGGCAAATACAAGCCAATTGATTGGCGCAATAGATGTCTGCACAGTCGTGCATACCCTGCCTTGCCTCTCGCTGCATGACAGGGTGCATTCGCAGCAAAGAAAATGAGGAGGGAGCACAGTGCGTGTCAGCCTTGAGCTACATTTGGCAGACAGAGTGACCAGCGGACCGAGCAGACAGACGGACAGACAGACAGACGGACAGACAGACAGACGGGCAGACAGACAGACGGGCAGACAGACAGACAGACAGACGGGCAGACGCACAGACAGATGGGCAGACACGAAGACACCAAAATTGTACACGCTCATAATGCAAACTTTGGTAGAAGAGCACAAAGTGACACAAAGAGAGAAAAGAAGAGAGAGAGAGAGGCTAAGAGAGAAGGCAAAGAAAACCGCCAAAGAAAACGCCAAAGAAAAAACCAAAGAAAAAGTCAAAGAAATGAAAAGGGGAAACGCGTGAGAAATGGAGAAAGGAAAACTGCGTGGAAATGCTGCAAAACCTTCGTCAAAGTTGCCGCTATCAATTTGTTGTTATTGTTTTGCGCTAACAACAATAGATGTATATATGTACATATATAATATATATATATATATATATATATATATATATATATATATATATATATATTATGCTTTATAACATCATAATCATAATACAGAGAAGCATGTGTAATAATTTGGTAGCTGGAGCTCAGCTGCGATGGCCCAGGCAGAGCAACAGCAGAGTGGCTGGGTTGGCCAGGGGGGGAAGTGGGCAACGGCAGGGGAGGACTTACAGGGGTAAGGGGGAGGGAGGCAGCAGCGGTAGTTGATGGCATCTGTTTAATTTTTGCCGCTGTTGTTGTTTTTATTAATGAATTTTTATCAAGTATACGCAATGTTGCTGCTGTTGCTGCTGCTTTTGTCGCTGCTGCTGCTGTTGTTGTTGCTGTTGCTGCTGTTGTTGCTGTTGCTGTTGCTGCTGCTGTTTTTGGGCTGCGTGTGCTTTTACTTTGGGCTTTTGGCTATAGCTAAAAATATGTCTGCCAATTCGCTAAGTGGCTCAACTTATATACAAGCATGTGTGTGTGTGTGTGTGTGTGCACAGTGTGGCAAGCTCATATGTCAATGGGCTGCATAATTATTTCTAAATAATTTGCAAATATTTTTCTACACTTTTCTAAGCAGCCAGGCCCACTGTGCGGCCGCTGCTGCTGCGCTTGTTTGTCTTTGCCTAATTGCGAAATGTAATTGCCTGGCAGTTGTTGTTGTTGTTTTTGTTGTTGTTGTTGCTGCTGTTGTTGTTGTTGTTGTCTCTGCTGCTGTCGCTGCTGTTGTTATTTTTGACGTGGCCAACATGTGCGCTACTTGATATGCGATTTACATTTTCCTTTTTATTTTTTTTGGCGCGCTACCGAAGCCGGCAAAGGCAACGGGTAAGTCGGCAATTTGGGCTCTTACTCACTTCTTGCACTTGCACGAACAACAACAAAAAAGGCAACAAAAAAAATATGCAGTTAAAATTTTCTTTCTAATTTTTGCACTGTTTATTTATTTTTTTTCAGCTTTTGTTTTTATTTCTCTTTACGTTTTTGTTTTGCTCGCACACGCGACGCGCTCGCGGCTCACGTCAATTGGAAATGCAAATCGCGTCTCGTTTACGTTACGTCTGCGTTTACGTTTCGCGTTGCGTTGCGTTGCGATGCGTTACGTTGCGCTGCTGCGTGCCATGTCCGTGCACGTGGCACACTCGACGCTGACTGAAGCTGACGCTGACGCCAACAACAGCGACAACGGCAACGGCAATGGAGCCTGTGCCGGTTGACACAATGACTCAGAACGCACGAGCCGAGCAGACGACACGAGTGGAGCCGAGACGAACCGAGCAGATTATGATGACGACGACACGAGTGCAGCATCACACGAAGATGACGTAGGCGCACACGAACGTGAGCGTGCATTGCTTTCGCTCGCCTTGCCGCGCGAATTGAGTGAGTTTTTTGCTTGTTATTTTCGGCTCAAGCGCTTAAATTTCCCTATATTCTGTGTGAGCAGAGAGAGAGAGAGCGCGCTGGTCAGTGAGAGAGGCAGAGCGAGTGTAGAGTGCAGAGGAAGGCGTGCGTGTGAGTGCAAAGTGAGTTGAAGCTGTTTCCGCTGTCTTCTCTACTCAAGAATGAGAGAGAGGATGAGGAGGAGGCAGAGACATGCTACGGATCGCAGCGTTTTGAGTGCTTTTGCAATTGTACAGTGGAACCAAGCAGCGAATATTGACAAATTGATATAACTAATGGTAAAGCGTTGCCAATCACTCTCTGCCTCCTTTTGCATACCCTTTCATACATACCCTGTAATGGGGTATTTTAGATCATAAGTTTACTTTACAGGGTATTCTGCATGTTACAATACTGATTTGTGCTGCTTAACGCATAGCTACTTTTTACAGGGTATCCTGGGACCTTACTGGGTATTAGTGATTATGCTGTCCCCAACAAGTGGCAACTTCGTTTTACAGGGTATTTTTACACTCTGTAGAGCACTTTGGTGCACTGCCAAAGGCAGAAATGACTTTCTACAGGGTATATGCTGCCCGTACCACCTGTCTAAGCCGATAAGCCTGTACTGCACTGATATGTCTGCATATATAAAACTGATAAATCTCCCCTCGTCTCGCTGCGCGCGTGCGTGCGTGCGTGACAACCCTGCGATGCCATTGATGCCTGCGAAGAACGAGGGTATAACATGGAAAAGCAATCAATTAATTTGCTCCTGATGCACAGCACCCTGCATGGGGCATGCAACACGACCCACACGGCCCACACGGTCCACACGGCCCACTAGCCGCATTGTGCAGGACAAAAAAAAGAAACAAAAGCAAAAGAAAAGAGGGAAAAGCGCGCAAGAAAAGTAACAGCGCAAAACGAAGGCAGTTAACGACTGGCAAATACCCTGTAAAGCTGGAGCAATGTAAGGCAGGGGAAGGCAAAGCAGTGCAGGAGACAGACAGAGTAAAGTCAAGCAATTTACAGGGTATCTGACTGCACACACAGAACACAAGCGACAAGTACTAACTACCCCATGACACTCGTTGCAAGCGGGCTACAGGGTATATAAAGAATGCGAATGCTTTTTACACTCACCCGCAAGCGGCAGCCACAGCAATGTCTCGATTGCATTTTTGACAACGGCAACGCCAACTGGAACAACAGAGGCAACAACAACTGCAACAGCAACAACAGCAGCAGCAGCAGCAGCAGCAGCAGCAGCAGCAGCAACAACAGCAGCAGCAGCAACAACAACCGCAGCAACAACTGTTGCAACCGCAGCAACACGCTGCGACTTCACTTCTGCCGCTTGTCACATGTTGCCGCTGCTTCGATTCAATAAGTATTTTTGTAGCCTACCCCTTTTGCCCCCCCTCTCTTCCTTCTTCCTCTCCTACCTTCTTCTTCTCCAGCTCTTCTTTCTGCTTCTATCTACCTTATACATATGCTCCAACTGCTTCAGTTCTTCCATCTCCTGTGCTAGAATCCGCTACAGACTATATAATATATATAAAATCCACTCTCAAGGGAATCTGATGATTTTTGATTAAGTTTTCCATACTTAAGGCTCTATAGGGATACAGAAATCGAGCGAGAAAGACACACATGAAAACCCTACGAAAGGTCAACATTTTTGAAACAGTTAAATGTATTATTTTTTGATCCAGAATCAATCTAGAGACCGAATAATGGATTAGAAGTTGTCTCTTAAGGAAATCCGATGATTTTTTGCGAAGTTTTTTTTATATTTGAGGTTCTATAGGGCTACTGAAATCAAGCAAGGCGTTATCCTGGAAGACATACGTAAGGTCGAAATTTTTGAAAAGTTAGTGTGGCCAAAAATTGGATAAAAAGTGTTTTCTCTAGGAATTGTACTAGAACCTCTATAGGGATACTGAAATCGAGGAAAGGTGTAGTATTTTTAACGAAATTTTCTCTCTCTTTAATTAAAAGCTCATCAATAATGTCCTCATAATTTGCCACGCCTCTCCCCCCCTGTCTAGCTTCCCCTCCCCTGCCACACTACATCCCTCCCTTCTCGTTATATGCGATTCATTTCGCACAAAATGCCATCAAAAGTTGCTGGCAAATCGCTTCGCAAATGCGCTCTACGCATCCATATGTAGCCCAGGTGAGTGAGAAAATGCATAATTGAAGCGACACCAGGCAGGGGTATGGTGAAGGGGATTGAGAGGAAGAGGGAGAGGAAAGGGGAGGCCGCAAAACCTAGCTAGCGGCAATTAAAACAACAATGAAAGCGACCGCAACTAAAATAATCAAATACTCGTGCGGCGAGACACATTGTTTATTATTTAGTTTGCCCAGGCTCGTGCCACGCCACCCCCCCCCCTCCCCCTCCCGTTTTAATAGCGCCATAATGCGCACTGCCCTGCCCCTTGCTATGTCCCCCCACCCCCCTGCTGCCACGCCACTGCTGCTGTTGCAATAAAAGTGAGGGAGGCAGGGGAAAAATGAACTCGAAACTGTTTAAAGCTCTAAGCATACCACAGAACACAGCCACACACACACACATAAGCCACACACATACACATACACAAACACACACAAGCCACACACATACTCTCACACACACACACGCACTGCAACTCAGAGGGAATTCGAAATTTGCGTTGCAGCGCCAAAAAATATGCAATTAAAAAATTCATAACACGAAAGTGTGAAATATGCGACGCAACGCACGGTTTTCAGCCTGCTAAAGAGAGAGAGAGAGAGAGAGGGGGGGAGAAAGAGAGGGAGAGTAAAAAGACAGAAAGAGAGAGAGGGAGGGAGAGAGAGAGAGGAATCACAGCCAAGGCTAAACAACTAGTTGAATGAGCTGCAGCTAATGAAAAGCAAAACGAAAAACAATCAGCAAAAAACAGAGAAACAAAATAAGCAGAACGACATGCAAATAGACAAAAATATAGAAGAGTTCAGAGAGAGTATGAGGGAGAGAAAGAGAGAGAGAGAGAGCGCGAGAAGAACGCCGCCGCATCAGGTGGCCCACAGCAATTGGACCCGCTGCCTGCGCCAGCAGCAGCATATCGAGACTTACACAGAGATTTCGCATGCCAAGCGGGGGCTTTGACTGCCCGAAATTGTCGCTGCATACTCGCTACACAGACTCTACCAGTACACACACACACACACACACACACACAGACGCACACACACACACACACGCACACACACACACACAAATCGTACACAACACAACTGTCAAGCATGGAATAAGCGTAAGCATAATTTGGCGCACAATTTTCCTGAGCATATTCTGCATGCCACAGATATACATAATACCCTAAAATGCAGAGAGAGTATGCAAGCAATAGAATTCTAAATATTGCGACTCTAGCTGCTATAGTGTCTGAGATCTGGATTTTCGTACAGACAGAAATTGCATAGAAAGTATCTTCTGCTGTTTTTATACTTTGATTGAAAGAATAATAAGAATAAGATGCTATGAATTTAGTTGGAATATCTAAGAAATTAAGAAAAAAAGGTCGTAATGTAAATAGGTCGAATTAAAAATAGGTCGTTTGGCAAGCGAATAGGTCGTTTTTTTTTAATAATACAATGATAGTTAAGAGAGTAGAAACCAATGCAAAATACAGGGGAAGCTAAAGGGTTACGTAAATTCACTCTTTCATGGCAGGGACATGTTTGTTAATTGTTCAGTTTGTCAATTGCGGTAAACGGAACACTTCTACCTTCTCTCTTCCCTCTCTCTTTCTCTTTCACTCTCCTGTTCTAGGTAAGTGTGCAAGTAACATGTCTATAAAAGTAAATCTCACCTGTCGCCAGTTGATGTTGCTGTTGTTGTTGCTGTTGCTGTTGTTGTTGTTGTTGCTGTGACCGTTGTTAGAATAGCACAACTCATATTCAAATATGTAACTAACGGTCCAAGCGCAGACAACAACGACAACAACAACAATGAACACGCAGCAAACAGTTTGTCAACAATGTCTGACGAACTGTCAGAAACCGCAAATTGTTGTTGCACACACACACACCTACACACACACCTACACACAACTACACACACCTACACGATTGATGTTTTTGTTGTAGCACAATCATTGCCAGCTGACAATGCCAGGAGTGAGCGCGAGGCAGATGAAGATGGGGGAAGGACTACGACCACGAGTCGCATATATAGTCCACGAAAAGCACGGATGGTGTGTGGACAATTTGTGGGATTTTCGCAAAAAAAAAAAAAAAAAAAAAAAATACGCACGTACATTTTATTGTTATTATTTATACAACAAAATTGTAGCCACGCCGGGCCAAGCCAGAGACAAAAATGCCCGCAAAAAACAAGCACAGAAGGAACGAAAAAGAGAGAGAGAGGGGGAGAGAGAGGGGGAGAAAGAGGAGGAGAGAGGGGGAAAGGTAGAGCGTGGGATAGACCCAAGCAAAAAGGACGCTCGCATTTTGGGCCAATGCTTAACATTGTTAAAGGCGGCCACACTGGAAAATTGTCTAAAAAAATTTGCAAAACGAGTTTAGGCCCCCGAATAAGGTAATTCGACATACCCCCCAAAAAACCCAACACTACACTACACTACACTACACAGAGGGTACACGGCATCTGCCACTGTACTTGGCCATTTTAACCAATGCATCGCAGTCGTTTAAACTGTTTGCTCAATCGATTCTTTTCGCATTTCGTCAGTTTGGCAAGGCAAATAAAACACTTTATCCAACAATATGTGTGTGTGTGTGCTGTGTGTGTGTGTGTGCACTGTGTGTGTGTGTGTGCTGTGTGTGTGTGTATTTTCAGGCTTAGGAAATAAACCGAAATAAGCTCTACATCAATTTTCAGATTTCACACAAATTTTTTCACTTTAAATCCGGTAAGCAAAAGCTCGTAATAGATTTTCTTTTCAATATATTTAATAGATTTGTACAATCTTTATGGGTTAAGCTAACATATACGTGTATGTATATGTGCATAAGTTATCAGCTAAAAATGTAATAAAGTTAGGTATTTTCTATAGACTTTTAGCAGCCACTGCAATTGATCGATAAAGACAATAGCAAAGCATGCCTTTTCTTAAATAACTTAAGATTTTGTAGTGAAATTTAAGAAAAGCAGGCTTATAATATTGTCAGCTATAGGTTTGCCTAAGCCGAAAGCCTTAGCCTGCGTTCTTTGCGTAATTATTGCCTACAAAGTCAAATAAATAATTTGCGTAGGCAGTGGGCGTGGCAGCTAAAATTTTAAATTTATTTACTCTAGAGAAGGTTTACAGAAAGCTGCATGCCAAATTTGATAGCTCTAACTGCGATGGTTACAGAGATCAGCGCGTTCAAACAGACAGAAATAGGGAGAAACAGTGAAAAATAGATATATACTAACTATCGCATAATATATAAATTTAAACATCGAGTTTATGGTGCATTATGCTAAAGCGGAAAGCCTTAGCCTGAGTACTTTGCCTAAGAATTGCATACAAAGTCAAATAAACGATTTGCGCAGGCAGTGGGCGTGGCAGCTAAAATTTTAAATTTATTTACTTTAGAGAAGGTTTACAGAAACCTGCATCCCAAATTTGGTAGCTCTAGCTATGTTGGTTACAGAGATCAGCGCGTTCAAACAGACAGAAATAGGGAAAAACAGTAGAAAGTTAATAAATACTAACTTGCAGTTGCTCCAACTAACTATCGCTAGTTACTATCGCATAATATATTTGTATTTAAACATTGAATTTATGGTACATTGAAGGCTTTGCTAATAGAGAGAGAGAGAGCACTTCATTGACTTTCGAGCTGGCAAAGCTGTGTGTGTGTGTGTGTTTGTGTTTGTGTTGCACATACAAATGCATAAAGTGCATGTGTGTGTGTGTACTGTACTGTATATACACGCATTAATTGAATCGTCACTTAATCGTGCTTATACACACACGAACGCCTGCGGTTTGTGGCATGAACAAACTACGCTCATGCATGCCCCAAGCCACACACCTTTTGCCCAGTCCACCCTGTGCCAAGGGAGGGGGGAGGTATGCAATTTTTCGGGCCGAGGGGTTTTTCAATTTGCGGCTGCTCGAGCGACTTTTGGCAGGCCGTGAAATTGTATGTAAAAATATTTTAATTGAATTGTCAACGCGATTTTTATTTCTCTTTCGTGCCGCTGCTGCTGTCTCTCTCACTCACACACACACACATACACGTGTACTCGCCCACCTCATGTGCCAAGCTGAATTTTTGCTCATTTCATTCATTTCATTATTTGTTAAGCTTTTAACTTTAATTTAATTTTTAAATACCTCGTTGTTTTATTTGGTGTTTAACGCTGTCATTTATTGTTGTTGTTGTTGTTGCCGCTACTCGAGTCATTATTATAACGCTCATTGTTGTTGCCAGCACGACAGTTGATGAAATATGCATGAGCGGAGTGAAAGGGGTGGATGGGGAGGGGGATGGTGCCAATAATGATGGCTGCGATAATGACAATGACACCGACAATGGCCAATTATGCTTGGCCAGAAGCGCAGCCAGGCAGCCAGGCAGGCAGGCTCGCTTCTGCTGCTGCTGCTGCTGCTGCTGTGGCACGTTAATTGGAATAACCGCTAAAGCGTGTGTGCTACCTTGAAGGCAGCACAATATATGTATATCTTCTTCAGCCACCCCATCCCCCCCCCCCCTCGCTCGCCGCCCCTGCTGTTGCGCCTGCGAGCTGTGTCTTTAAGTTACATTTTACATTACGTATACGACACGTTGCAGCGTTGTAGAAGCTCGTTTTGCTGCATTGTAATCGGCTTAGAGCTGCGCCATTTGTTGATAGAAGTGCTTTGTTAAAAATCGATAATTATCGATAGACTTGTTGACACTGCAGCAAATTGTCAGATTTGCTTTCTCAAGGCACTCATAATCAATTTCTTTTAGACTTATGCAAGAAATGTGGCTAGAAGACTGAGAAGCATATTGCGAAGAGACAGAGAGAGACAGAGAAAAATAGAGAGAGTTATTGAGAGTGAGAGAGAGAGAGAGCGAGTGCTAGTCCGTTTTCAAGTACTCAGTCGAGCAGAGAGAAATTGAATTGTGCATGTTCATTTTGTGGTAATGCTGCAACGTTTCGGGACTCTTTTACAAAATGCAGCAGCAGCAGCAGCAGCAGCAGCAGCGTCCCCAAGCAATACACAGCAGCAGCAGCAGCAGCAGCACAGCAGCAACAGCAGCAGCACAGCAGCAACATAAAAATTCCCAAATATTTGTTAGATTGAAGCCTGCATGCATGTGCTGTGTGTGTGTGTTTCTGTGTGTGTCGAGAGACATTGGAAAAAAGCAAATCTGGCATGAGCATTCAAAACGATAACCCAAACAGAAAGAAAGAAAGAAAGAACGAACGAAAGTGCTGTGAAAGTTCGAGGAAGAATGCGCAGTACCAAGAGGAGAATTTCCATTTCCTTGAATGCAAATGAAGCACCTGCTATACAAATCCGGGGGAAACCAAACAGAGTACAACCAACATGTATGATAATTCATATCAGTATGCATATGCATATGCTGCTCTCCCTCCCACCCTTCCTCCCTCCCCCTCCCTCTCTCATTTCTGCTGCCTTAGTTCCCGTTTGCGTATTTCGATTACCAAACGGATATGGCAACGCTCTGCTTAGCCCTGGTTGTGCGTCTTCAGCCTTGGGAGGGTTTAACGCTTAACGCTTTTCAGGTTTATTACACATGCCACACAGGCACAGGGTGCACGCACAAGAAGGCTAGCCAACCAGGTGTACCCTGTGCGGAGCTTGTTCTTCTTGCACTATAGACAGCAGCGATTAAAGCGGAATAAATAGGTATTTATCTATATATATCCCAGATATATCCTCTGCAACAAATGTTGAAGCAACTAAAATTGTTTTGTTCTTGCCAGATTATATGATAAAATAATTTTAAAAATTTAAAAACAATATAAAATCTATTAACTTAAATAATTTTAAATTAAAAATAAAATTAATTTTAATATTCTTAAAAAATAAAATTATTTTTTCTTCCTAGCATAAATGATTAAATAATTTTACAAATTTTAAAAAAATATAAAATCTATTAACTTAAATAATTATAAATTTAAAAAATATAATTTTAATATTCTTACTTCTAACTTAAATTATAATTTAATTTATGTTAAATTTAATTTATATTTGTAATTTTCTTTGTCTTTTTTAATATCTTCGAGTCGACTGCTCTTAGTTGACGTTAAATAAATAAATATCTTAGCATACTTTTAGCTCTGCTGTTGCTGCACAATACCAGCAGCTACCCAATGCACCCGTTTACTCTTTACAGGGTATTCGCTGCGTCGGCTCGTACAGCTGCGCCTGCGGTGGCATTTAAACTTTTAGCAAACAGTCGCAGTTTCTTTTTCACACTCTCTTCCACTCCCTCCCCCCCCCTACATTCTTTCACGCTGTTTTACCCGTAATTGCACTAAATTATTTCTACGCTGTGGCTACAAGTTTTCCCTTGTTTTCCCTTTTTTTTTTTTTTCTTCTGTTGTTTTTTTTTATTCTCATTCGCTTTTCCTTTTCTTGCGCGCTCAAAATGTAATTTCATTAAATCTTCACGCTAATCTGCAGCAGCCACAGCCGAATATGCAAATAAACAATTACAAAAGGCGGCAGCAACAATACGGGGGAAAGGAGCAGCAGCAGCAGCAACAGCAGCAACAACAGCAGCAGCAGCAGCAGCAGCAGCAGCGACAGCAACAATAACAAACAACATTCAAGTGCAGACAATCAACAGTCAGTCGCAGGTGGCGGGCAACCGAAAAACCGCAGTCATAATTTTGCCAGGCTTAAAAGACGCACACACACACACGCACACACACACGAAGAGGGCGAAATGAGCTGCCTTAAGATGTTAAGCCCATTTGGCGTTTCTTTAATTTGCCACGGGGCGTATGCGTAACGCGCCGCGGCAGCAGCAGCAGCATGACGTGCAAATAAAAGGAACATTTAGAGCGGCAGCGATGACTATGGCGACACACACACACACACACACACACACATCACAACACGCGTAATTACGTAATCACACACCGGAAGCAACAACAACAACAACAACAACGGCAACAACCTGCGCTGCCTTTTGGCTTCACTGCGTCAGAGTGGCGTGCTAAGCTTCAGCTCAGAGCAAAAGGGATCAGGTCGATGCGGCAGAGCCGCATTCAGGCTTCTGCTTTCAGGCCAAACAGCTCCATGGAACCTCAGACTGCGTCTCTCATCTTGCCAGACTGCTTGCAGACCGCTTTGGCAGCCCTGGATTGCCCCTGCTCCCTCCCCCCTCCCCCCTCTCCTTGCCGTGACAGTTGCTGTGCGCGTGTTTGTGGCGTCTCTCTGGGGGCCGGGTAATTAAATTCTACGGAATGCCAAAAACTCAGTTTGAAGTGATTAAATGGCAATTGCTGTCGTTGTTGTTGTTGTTGTTGCTGTCGTTCTCCTTGTTGTTGTTGTTTGTTGATTGTGATGACGGAATGTGTCAAAGATGATGAAACTACTAAGCTGCGGCTTAGCAAGTTTCCCCGTTCTCGATGTGGAGCTTCCAATCTTGTGTCAAGTTCAACTTGTAGGGCTGATGCTACGGGAACTGCTTCTCCTGCTGCTCCTGCTTCTCCTGCTACTCCTGCTACTCCTATTCCTCCTATTCCTCCTCTTCCTGCTACTCCTATTCCTCCTCTTCCTCCTCCTCCTGCTACTCCTGCTACTCCTGCTACTCTTGCTACTAGAGGTGCTTCTCCCGCTTCTCCTGCTTCTCCGTCTACCCTGCTACTCCTTCTACTTTTTCCACTCCTACTCATTCTACTCCTTCTACTCCTTCTACTCCTTCTAATCCACCTACTCCTCTAATTCCTTCTACTACTTTTACTCCTGCTACTCCTACTTCTCCTATTGCTCCTCCTCCTGCTACTCCTCCTTCTATTCCTGATATTCCTGCTATTTCTCCTACTCCTCCTACATCTTCTATTCCTTCTATTCCTGCTACTCCTATTGCTCCTCCTGATATTCCTGCTACTCCTCCTACTTCTCCTACTCCTCCTTCTCCACCTCCTCCTCCTACTCCTCTTACTCCTACTTTTCCTATTGCTCCTCCTTCTACTCTTGATTTTCCTACAACTCCTCCTACTCCTATTTATCCTACTGCGCCTACTGCTCTTATCCCTCTTTTCCCTCTTACTCCTTCTGCTTCCCTCTCACTCCCATTTCCCTGTTTCCGCTTATTACAATTGCTATTTCCCATTAAAGATGGCGTCTATGCCACGCACCTCTCTCTCTATATGTTTCTCTTCCTCCCTCCCTCTCTCGCTCTCTCTCTCTCTATGTATATTTTCAATCTGTTTCGATCAGCTTTCGCTTTCAATTACCCGATTGATGAACAAATTCGCACGTTGTTTGCCTGGGGGAAGCGAAAACATCACTCAGTTTGCCTCTCAATCATCTGTGAATGTTACCCCTTCCAATGGGGACAGCACACCTGTCGTCTTGCGTAAGCCTCCCCTTCTCTCTCTCTCTCTCTCTCTCTCTCTCTCTACCTCCCTCCCTCCCTCTCTCCCTCTCCCTGCTGTGGCTTGTGTCGTTCAGTCACGCGTGATTTAGTCATTTTTATGTGCATCCCACACTACGCTGGCAAATATTCAGCCTGTGTGTGTGTGAGTGTGCGTGTGTGTCTATGTGTGTGTTATGCGTGTGTGTGCGTGCAAATATGTATTTATTTATTATTTCTGCTCCGGCTCAGCCAGCCACAAAATTGTGAGGTAGGCGTGTGCAATTTTAAATATTGAATCTTCGACTCAATATAATCAGTCTTGTTACGGCCTTCACGCTCCGATTGCGAGTCAATGGCACGGCCCACACAGACACACACACACGCACACACATGGCCATTATGTGTGCGTGTGTGTGTGTGTGAAGTATGTGCAAACAGCTGTCGCGTGTCACCGGCTGCCATTCGCTCAAACGGAAACGGAAATTACGTGCACGACGACGCCAGTCTACAAAATGCCTCGGCGACAATTCATCGATGATGTGCGGCGAAAAACGAGGGGGGAGAGAAAACCGAAACAGAAACCGAAAACGACAAGCGAAAAAGTGTAGGTAAAGCTGGGCAATATTTTGGGCTTGCCACGCCCCCCTCCCCCCCCCCATCCTTTCGGACTGCACTCTAGTTGCGCCCTTAATTAAATCGCTAAAGACGCGCCGCACATAATGAAACTCATTATTTATGTGTGTGTGTGTGTGTGTGTGTGAGAGTGTGTGTGAGTGTGTGTTTGTGTGTGTGTTTGTGTTTGTGTGTGCTCTGCTCGATTGGCATGCGATGCCAGTTCTCGGTTGCCGAAGCGCCATGTTGGAGAAATCAATGGGGAAGGAAAGTCGCTACGCGCGGTTTGCAACATTTTCGTAGCATACTTATTGGGGCAGGACATGCAAATGAAAGCGCTGGCCAGCAACAGCAACAACAACAAAAAGAGTGGCAACACTGGCAAACAACACTGGCAACAATGAGTAAATACGCGTATTGTAATTTTCATTATTCGCGAGTAATTTACGAGCCTGCGCTTCCGCTGTGGCACCTGGAAAACGCCGCTCTTGTGCTTTATCAATGAGTCAATCCAGCTCATTCTCATCCTGCCCTCTTCCTTCTACCTCCCCGCTCCCCTACCTCGCCTGCCGCAATTCATTCTTAGCCATGACCTCTGAACCCCTTTTCGCTGCCACGGGGCGTATGAGTAATTTGGCTTGGGCGTGCAATTAATCTAGCATCAGCTCGCGCAGTGCGGGCAGCTTAATTGTATCATAAAGCACGCAATGCCAGGCCACGCCCAAAACAGAAAAAAAGAACAAAAAAAACAACAGAGCAGAGAAGACACAGCTCGAGCGAGCTGAGTCAATCAAGGAAGAGCAAACAAGACGCAAACTGGCAACAAGAAAGAAAGGAGAGAAAGAAGACAAAACGAATATCAGAGCAAGTGGCGTGTGTTCTGAAGTTGCTGAGAAGTTTATACGACGTGTAGATACCACGTGTAGGCAAGTTATGGCTTTAAAATGCAAAGGCAGCGAGTTATCGATAGTTTTTGCTAGCAAAAAATCGATGCAAATAAACTCTCAAGAAATCAATGCTAATTAGGAAAAGGCAGAAATGAGGAGGCTAACGATAAATTATTCTTGAAATATATAGCCTATCGATGTGTCATCGCTTTAAAATTCAAATGCAACGTGTTATCGATAGTTTCTGCTGGCAAAAAATCGATGTAAGTAGTAGATCAACTCTCAAGAAATTAATGCAAATTAGGAAAAGGCAGAAATGTGCACATTAACGATAAATTCTTCTTCAAATATATAGACTATCAATGCGTCATCGCTTAAAAATGCCAATGCAGCGAGTTATCGATAGTTTCTGCTAGCAAAAAATCAATGCAACTCTCGAGATATTAATGCAAATTAGGAAAAGTTAGAAATATGCAGAATAAATAAAATATAAATAAATTCTTCTTGAAATATACGGACTATCGATAGGTCACAACTTACTATTATCGATTAACTGCCAAGGCGTACAGCCTCAGCTTTCATTGCGCGTAAACACAGGGTAACTCTGCCTGAAGATGTAGCTAAGGTGCTGACAGCACTGAGAAACTGATGGATGGCAACACTTGCGAATCGCAGCGTGCGATTTACAATTTACTCTCCCGGGATACTCTGCTCGATAAGTCCCCCCCCCTCCCTTCCTCGCCCCCACCAAATGATGCAAACTGACAGCGCAATGCGAACTGAACAAATCGAGGGCCAATTAAATGTGGCAGCAATGCGATGCGATTATCAGGCAAATAAATATATATCTATATATCTATATATATATAGTATAATATGCGCAACAAAGCATCGCATTTAATCAGCGACAATCTCTGGCCGCAAAGTATCGCAAACAGTTCAAAATTTCATTCATGAGTTATTCGCAAAATCACTTGGGCTTATCGCTTGCTGGATTCATTTTCATTAGCATGCAAATGCGATTGCAAGTCGCATTAACTATCGACGCATTGGATCGAATAAAGCTCACAGTGATTTTTTCCCCAACTGATTTGCATATTTAATTCTGAAAGAGAAATGTCAACTGACATATAACATATTGATATTGGCATGTAATTATCGAATAATGTGTTAATAACTGAGAGAAAGCTACAATCGATAAATACTGTGCAAATTATCGTTCAGAAATACACTTAAATATTATAAAGAAAACTTTAGGTTATATCTTTATTTTTTATTTATTTATTTATTTATTTAAGTCAACTATGGCTTGTTGACTGATTGGTTTATAAATTAATTTAAAGATTATTTAAAAAGAAAAGTAAAGTAAAAAATAACAATAAAAAAATAAATATATATTTATATGTAAATATAATAATTAAAAAAATTTAGATTAAAATTATTTAGATTAAACTGCGTATAAATATTGTAAAGAAATCTTCAGGTTATATCTTTTTTTAATTGTTTGGCTTATAAATAAATTTTAAAGATAAATTCAAACGAAACGTAAAGTAAAAAATTACAATACAAAAAAAAAAAATATATATATATATATAATATATATAATAATTAAAAATTAACAGCTGGGATAAAATAAAAAAAAGATTTTCCCAAGATCTATACGTTCTTACTTTTTTATTCTCACAACAATCTCACAGAATAATCGATAACATAGATGCTTAGCTAGGTAAGTCGCCGCTTCAGAGCTTTTAGTGTCAATCGAAAAACCGGGTCAACCTATATTTTCTTCCGGTGGTTTTTTTTAAACATTTTTTTTTTTTAAATTTCGACAATATTCAATTCCCCATAGTTCTTTCTTTTAACGGTCATTAGCCAATTGCAAATACTTGAAGCATGATGCCCCTCGGTGATGAGCACCTAATGCCGCGTTTGAACAACATGTTTGTGGATGAGGAGAACAATCGTGAAGAGCTTGAGGGATTGCTGGATGTTATCCATGCCGATAGAAGATCCAAATCAGCGGATGTGGGCAAAAATGCGATGAGATCCCGCCACACGATGGTCAGTAATAATAATTTTGCCGGTCGTTATGTGACCAAAGTGGTCAGCGTATTTCCCCTCGAGGTCTCCAAACGTTTCGTTTGGCCACATCTAACACCCGATGGCATCTATCGGCCAAGTGGTCGATTGATTCTACGCAAACTCTTCGATATCGATCACATGGACAACACATTGCTGGTGATCACGCCCACAGCGATGGCAACGCGGACGGCGAATAAATACATTGTGCATTGCTACACCGTGGACACCCAGTGGCATCTGGGTGCATCCAATCTGGTGAACAATGAGACGGCACTGCTGAAGCAGGCCCTGGGACCCGATGGCCTGTCGATCATCTTCTGTTCGTCGTACATCAATCTGGAGGATGCATATATGTCCACGCCGATTAAGGCTCAACTCTTTCAGATGCACAAAATGCAATGTAAGGCTCCGGTACTGACCTGGTACCGGGGTCGATGCATCAGTCTGCATATGTGGTCAAGTGAGTCTCAGGATACGGATATTGTGGTGGAGCCGGAAAACACTCCACATGGTCTGAAGAGAAATCCTCAGCGAGCAGAGGGTGGCAATGAGTTACCACCTCGACGGACAGTGGACGAACCAAGGCTGCCAGCGGGGAGGCAGGCGAAGAAGAGCAACGACGCCGTCAAGCCTGTGCCTGTGCCTGTGCCCCAGAGGCCCAAAGTGTTGTCCAATCGAAATTCACAGCTGCCGGAGAATGTGCTCAGATCGGGTCAGCGGAAAGCAAAGATTACAGAACAATCTCTTATGAAGAATCCAAGAATACCAAAAGAAAAGAACAACACTGTTAAAAACTCTCATTGGCGTCTACCTGTCCCGACCAGTGCGACCCTAAGTCTTGCCACGGTGGGGAAGAGTAGACGCTAGCGATGAGTGGGAAACGTGTCTGGGAAAGGAATTGCAAAAACAATCAAAAAAACAAAAAGAGACCTTAAAAAGACTAAAGGACACAATTAGCCCACATTTGGCCAGCAAAATTATCTCATACAAATATGTAGAACAAACATACTTAATATGTGCAGAACATGTATGTTTAGCGTATTTTGTATTGCATATTTTACAAGCTTATTATTACTTTATTGATAGATCTGTTCGGCCATTAAAATTACTTTTCTTCTGATAACTTTGATTTTTATATTGCGATTACCAGGAAATTTGAGGGAATTATTTGGTGGGTCATTACTTTTCTACTTGCCAAATTTGGTAGACCTAGACCTACGAGATCTTGAACTGCGGTAGATTATCGGTTTGCAAAAGTAATATAGGAGTTCTCCTTTGTAGGGGAGAGCTGGAAGCACTTTTAAGAGCGTGTACTTGCTGCTAATGCTCTGTTGTTCGCGCTTTCCCCCTCGGGCAAAACCTTGAGACAGAAGGGTCAACTCAACTTGAGGTCGTTTTTGGGGTCATTTTGTGCAGCCATTGCTTGTAATTTATGCTCAACTTTGCGGTTGCTTTACCCCGTCTCCGTCTTTGTCTCCGTCTTAGTCCCAGTCCCAATCCTAGTCCTGTTGCCAGCTTAACATTTCGACTATCTGTCTTTCTGTCTGTCTCTCTGTCTCCCTGACTGTCTCTCTGACTGTCTCTCTGTCTGTCTGCCTGCCTGTCTCTCTGTTTCTCTCTCTGTCTCTCTGTCTGTCTGTCTGTCTCTCTGTTTCTCTGTCTCCCTGTCTCTGTTTAGTTGTTGCCAGTTCACTGTGTTTAGTTTTGTCTGCGTTCTCCGAGAGTGCAACACAGTCACCAACGCCTTTTCTTCTTGCCTCTCCCAGCCTGCCTCCTCCTCCTCTGCTGCTGCTGCTGCTGCTGCGGCGCACTAATTAACAGACTTGAAAAGTAATTAAGTCATTTGTCTGATCCCCAGACGGACTTGCTCTTGTCTGCCCCCTGCCTGCCCTCTGTCTCCTCTGTTTCCTCTGTCTTCGTCTGCGTTGCCTTTTGCTTTGCTGCAGAAGTGTTTGACTTGTTGTTTTGTGTTTTGTGTTGCTGCTGCGGTTACTTGTTACTTTCAGCTGTTGTTGTTGTTGTTGTTGCTGCTGCTGCTGCTGTAGTTGCTGCTGCTGCTGTTGCTGCTGTTGTCGCCTCGCCTCGTTTGGTAATTGCTGACCTGAAGCCGTAGATAATCAAAAGTGGAAATCGTTGTCTCCACGCGCCTCCTGCTGCCAGCCAACTGGCTCCCCCTCTTCCCCTCTCTCTCTCTCTCCCTCTCTCCCTCTCTCTCACTCTCTCTCTCTCCCTCTCTCTCTCTCTCTCCCTCTCGCTGCCTGTGTCTTAGCCTTGTTGCTGCCTCTGTTTGCTCCTGCTCTGCCCTGCTTCCTCTAGCAGATTTGACTATTTCAAGTACCACAACAAAGTTGTTGTTCCCGACAACTTTCGACACAATGTGCGCTGTGTGTGTGTGCGCCCGTGTGTGCCTATGTTGGCCTGTGTGTACTATGTGTGTGTGCCTGTGTGTGTTCTCTCTCTGCGTGTGTGTGTCTGCTCTGTGCTTGAGTTTGCTCACTTTGACATGAAACTTTTGCGTTAAGGCTATCAATTTACTGGCACTCCTAATCCGAGCGTTGAGATCAATTAGTGTGCAGAGGCACGCAGCGCCCAGTTAACTTTACCTGCTCCAGAAACACCCCCTTCCCCCTGCCTCCCCTCCCTGCCTGAGACTCACCTGTCGCCAACCCCAGCTGTCAACAGGGCCTAATAAAAAGCGCTGTACGTTTACGTGACACTTGTCAATAAAGTTTTGAACTGTTCACCGTTGCCACAGACGACAAACTTGGCACACACACACACACACACACAAGGCTACATATGTATGTGTGCGTATAGGTTAAGAGGTTGCTGTGGATTCAGGGGTCGGCTTAGTTGGCCAACAAGTCATTGGCATTGACACACTGCCAAATTTTGATGTCTGTCGTGTGCACCGTGCACAATGCTTGCGTAATGTGCCGCCAGCGTAGACAAATCCAATTACAATCGTAGCAGGATAGAGAGAGGGAGAGAGAGAGGGAGCAGGGGAAGCAGAGGAGGGCAAAGGGCAGCAGAGTGGCACGGAGAAGGCAGAGAGGGGGAGAGAGAGAGAGAGAGAGAGAGCGTGTATCAAGCTCCTCATCATCAGTGATTTCTGATAACAGTTTTTGGGCGGAATGCAGCAGGTAGACTTGAGACTTGTATTTACTATGGATGGAAAGCAGATGTGCAAGATCTAGCAAGTATTTAGGATAAGTTCAAGTTTCACAAGTCCAGAATTTGTCTCTACATGTTCTTTGTTCTTCTGACTGAGGAGAAAATACTTTTTATATAACAAACTACAGTAATATGGAGAGTATTTTCTACTCAGGCAGAAGAACAGAAAGATAGAGAGAGAACTTAATATACATGACATTTGTGAGAGAACTGTTAATATGTTTACAGGGTATATCCCCTTCTACCCCAACTATCCTGCCTCCTAAATTTTTTCCTGCCTCTCTTTCTAACTCTAACTCTCCTAGTACATGCTTCATTTACAGCGGCTGACAGACAAAAGCTGATTATTATGTAACTCTAGGCCCAGTTACTCTATCTCTCTCTATCTCCCTCTCTCGCTGATTACGCAGGGGAGCACCTTGTTAACCTTTCGATTGGCTTCTTTGTTTCACAAAATTTGACAATGTTGAATATTTGTTGGGGGGGCTAAAAACACACGCACTGCACGCATAAATCGAGGGGGCCTAATGGCGTAGGAGACTCTATTTGCCTTTGTTTTAGACAGAGGAGGAGAAGACGTAGGAGGCGAGGGGGCGGCACAGCGTATTCATTTAGGGCATGGCAAATTGCAATTAATATGTACCAAAATGATGTGCCACGCAAATTGGCAAGTGGCAAGTGTGGTAGGTGCCAGCATGTGGCAGCGTGTGGCAGCGTGTGGCATGCAGCATGTGCAGAGGGCAAAGCGCATTAAAAAAGCCGCAGCAGACAAAGTGCTTCGCCTGGCGGCGTATAGGCCTCCAAACGGGGTTGGGGTAAGTGGATAGGGTGGGGTGGGGGGCTGGCATTGTTCGCCTGGGCACAGTGGCAAACAAAGTTGCAACACGGCTGTGTGCCTGTTGCCGTTGCCAGTGTTGACTTTAGGCTCGACGGGCGCAAATTAACCGCAAAAGGCACAGCCGGTTTGGGTTCACAGCAAACGTGACTTGAAAGCGTCAAGCATGTGTGTGTTGGTGTGTGTGTGTGTGAGCAAGTCAACCACAAATGCCTGCCCATTGCCCACTGTACTTCATTACTTGTGCTTAAACAATCGAATTAGCCCCGAAAACACACACACACACACACACACAAAGAGCAACAACAACAAGAACTTTGCTTACTCATCTGCCTGTCTAGCTTAGGCGCTCCCCCCTGCCCCATTCCCCAATCCCTTCTCCCAGGCAGCAGGGACAAACTCAGCTCAGAGGCATCATCTCGCCTCGTCAGAGATTTGCATTGTGTCTTCTTGATTAGACTCACTTTGCAATGCCATCTCAAGCCTCAACGATTATTTCAGTTGGCAAACAGCTGTGGCTAACACGAATCAGGAGGAGGAGGAGGAGGAGGAGGAGGTGAAACATGAGAACAGAAAGACAGACTGAGAGAGAGACAGAGAGAGAGAGAGAGGCTAGCCAGACCCTTGACACTTGTTCAATTTACTGCAGCAAGCTCAAGCGGTCAATTGTGCACTCTCTCAATCGTTCAATTGTTCTTGCCTGCTTCTCTTCTACTTACCACTAAAAGTCAAAACATAAAGAGCAAAAGAGGAAGTAAAGAGAGAGAGAGAGAGAGAGAGAGAGAGAGAGAGAGAGAGAGAGAGAGAGAGAGAGGGAACAACGTTGCAATGCCCCATTAGCCCGCAGGCTGACAATGTGTTTCCAGCTGCAGCTGCAGCAAACGGAAGCCAACAGAACAATTAGCTCGGAATCGAGCGAATTCTGAACTGAGGAACTGAAGAGCTGAAGAACTGAAGAGCTGAAGAACTGAAGAGCTGAGACAATGTGACGCAACTCGAGTCGAATCGAGTGCATTGAGTTCTCGCACCGAACGTGATTTCACAATTAAAAACAACACAAGTTTACGATTGCTTCAAATGAGATTTATTTTCTAAGAAAACTTTCCCCGCAGTGAAACAATTGCAAACGCCACAGTCAAGTTTTGTACTGCATCATGGAATCGATATTTTATGTATAAATAATAACTTCTTTATTTATCACACCAGGAGAAATCAAGGATATCGATATCGATATCGACATAGATATTTGTGTAAAATATAGATATTTCATATCGTTTTAATATGCAACTTTTTCGATTTTTCAGGGTTGTCTCTCCACTCTCACATCGATATTAGTGAAAAATATGGATATTTTTAATCGTTTTTTTAACTCTAATATGGCCAAAAATTTTGATCTCGGGATTGTACCTGTATTGATTCTACATTTAAATTTTATCGATTTGGGAACATCGATTTTTTTCGACTTTTTCCATACAAAAATTTCGAAAATATTCAAATATTTGACATATCAATTTTTTGCTTAAAATCAAATAAGATATTCGTAATAAGCATAAAAATCCAATCCGCAGCTAATTCGGATAAAAAACGTAGATAATATGCAACTTTTTCGATTTTTCAGGGTTGTCTCTCCACTCTCACATCGATATTAGTCAAAAATATGGATATTTTTAATCGTTTTTTAACTCTTATATGGCCAAAAATCATTTGTTTTTACTCTAAGAAGGCTTTTTGATCTCGGCACTGAACCTGTATTTATTCTACATTTCAATTTTTTTCGATTTGGGAACTTCGATTTCTTTCGACTTTTTTAAAATGGGTTAATATTTTTGGCAATTTAAAATATTTAACAAAATTTTAAATTTTGTGATTTTAACAATGGTCCCCCACAGTAAAATTTTCAGAAATTTTTTTTTTTCAAAATTTAAAATCCTCACTTTTCTCACTTCATAATTTTCTTAAAAATCAAACGATTTTCTTCGGGTAAAGCATTTTGTTCATGGTTTTAGTTCAAGAATAGAATGGGTTATTTTTTTTGGCAATTTAAAATATTTAAAAAAGTTTAATTTTTGTGATTTTAACAATGGTCCCCCACAGTAAAATTTTCAGAAAATTTTTTTTTCAAAATTTAAAATCCTCACTTTTCTCACTTCATAACTTTCTTAAAAATCATACGATTTTCTTCGGGTAAAGCATTTTGTTCATGGTTTTAGTTAAAGAATAGAATGGGCTAATCTTTTTGGCAATTTCAAATATTTAAAAAAATTTTAATTATTGTGATTTTAACAATGGTCCCCCACAGTAAAATTTTCAGAAAATTTTTTTTCAAAATTTAAAATCCTCACTTTTCTCACTTCATAACTTTCTTAAAAATCATACGATTTTCTTCGGGTAAAGCATTTTGTTCATGGTTTTAGTTAAAGAATAGAATGGGCTAATCTTTTTGGCAATTTCAAATATTTAAAAAAATTTTAATTTTTGTGATTTTAACAATGGTCCCCCACAGTAAAATTTTCAGAAATTTTCTCACTTCATAACTTTCTTAAAAATCATACGATTTTCTTCCGGTAAAGCATTTTGTTCATGGTTTTAGTTCAAGAATAGAATGGGTTAATCTTTTTGGCAATTTAAAATATTTAAAAAAATTTTAATTTTTGTGATTTTAACAATGGTCCCCCACAGTAAAATTTTCAGAAAATTTTTTTTTCAAAATTTAAAATCCTCACTTTTCTCACTTCATAACTTTCTTAAAAATCATACGATTTTCTTCGGGTAAAGCATTTTGTTCATGGTTTTAGTTAAAGAATAGAATGGGCTAATCTTTTTGGCAATTTCAAATATTTAAAAAAATTTTAATTTTTGTGATTTTAACAATGGTCCCCCACAGCAAAATTTTCAGAAAATTTTCTCACTTCATAACTTTCTTAAAAATCATACGATTTTCATCGGGTAAAGCAATTTGTTCATGGGTTTAGTTAAAGAATAGAATGGGTTAATCTTTTTGGCAATTTAAAATATTTAAAAAAATTTTAATTTTTGTGATTTTAACAATGGTCCCCCACAGTAAAATTTTCAGAAAATTTTTTTTTCAAAATTTAAAATCCTCACTTTTCTCACTTCATAACTTTCTTAAAAATCATACGATTTTCTTCCGGTACAGCATTTTGTTCATGGTTTTAGTTCAAGAATAGAATGGGTTAATCTTTTTGGCAATTTAAAATATTTAAAAAAATTTTAATTTTTGTGATTTTAACAATGGTCCCCCACAGCAAAATTTTCAGAAAATTTTCTCACTTCTTAAAAATCATACGATTTTCATCGGGTAAAGCAATTTGTTCATGGGTTTAGTTAAAGAATAGAATGGGTTAATCTTTTTGGCAATTTAAAATATTTAAAAAAATTTTAATTTTTGTGATTTTAACAATGGTCCCCCACAGTAAAATTTTCAGAAAATTTTTTTTTCAAAATTTAAAATCCTCACCTTTTTCACTTCATAACTTTCTTAAAAATCATACGATTTTCTTCGGGTAAAAGCATTTTGTTCATGGTTTTAGTTAAAGAATAGAATGGGTTAATCTTTTTGGCAATTTCAAATATTTAAAAAAATTTTAATTTTTGTGATTTTAACAATGGTCCCCCACAGTAAAATTTTCAGAAAATTTTTTTTCAAAATTTAAAATCCTCACTTTTTTCACTTCATAGTTTTCTTAAAAATCAAACGATTTTCTTCGGGTAAAGCATTTTGTTCATGGTTTTAGTTCAAGAATAGAATGTGTTAATCGTTTTGGCAATTTAAAATATTTAAAAAAAATTGAATTTTTGTGATTGTAACAATGGTCCCCCACAGTAAAATTTTCAGAAATTTGCTCACTTCATAACTTTCTTAAAAATCATACGATTTTCTTCCGGTAAAGCATTTTGTTCGTGGTTTTATTTAAAGAATAGAATGGGTTAATCTTTTTGGCAATTTAAAATATTTAAAAAAATTTTAATTTTTGTGATTTTAACAATGGTCCCCCACAGTAAAATTTTCAGAAAATTTTTTTTCAAAATTTAAAATCCTCACTTTTCTCACTTCATAACTTTCTTAAAAATCATACGATTTTCTTCCGGTACAGCATTTTGTTCATGGTTTTAGTTCAAGAATAGAATGGGTTAATCTTTTGGCAATTTAAAATATTTAAAAAAATTTTAATTTTTGTGATTTTAACAATGGTCCCCCACAGTAAAATTTTCTGAAATTTTTTTTTTCAAAATTTGAAATCCTCACTTTTCTCACTTCATAATTTTCTTAAAAATCAAACGATTTTCTTCGGGTAAAGCATTTTGTTCATGGTTTTAGTTCAAGAATAGAATGGGTTAATCTTTTTGGTAATTTCAAATATTTAAAAAAAATTTAATTTTTGTGATTTTAACAATGGTCCCCCACAGTAAAATTTTCAGAAAATTTTTTATTCAAAATTTAAAATCCTCACCTTTTTCACTTCATAACTTTCTTAAAAATCATACGATTTTCTTCCGGTAAAGCATTTTGTTCATGGTTTTAGTTAAAGAATAGAATGGGTTAATCTTTTTTGGCAATTTAAAATATTTAAAAAAATTTTAATTTTTGTGATTTTAACAATGGTCCCCCACAGTAAAATTTTCAGAAAATTTTTTTTCAAAATTTAAAATCCTCACTTTTTTCACTTCATAGTTTTCTTAAAGATCAAACGATTTTCTTCGGGTAAAGCATTTTGTTCATGGTTTTAGTTCAAGAATAGAATGTGTTAATCGTTTTGGCAATTTAAAATATTTAAAAAAAATTGAATTTTTGTGATTGTAACAATGGTCCCCCACAGTAAAATTTTCAGAAAATGTTCTCACTTTATAACTTTCTTAAAAATCATACGATTTTCTTCGGGTAAAGCATTTTGTTCATGGTTTTAGTTAAAGAATAGAATGGGTTAATCTTTTTGGCAATTTCAAATATTTAAAAAATTTAAATTTTTGTGATTTTAACAATGGTCCCCCACAGTAAAATTTTCAGAAAATTTTTTTTCCAAAATTTAAAATCCTCACTTTTCTCACTTCATAACTTTCTTAAAAATCAAACGATTTTCTTCGGGTAAAGCATTTTGTTCATGGTTTTAGTTCAAGAATAGAATGGGTTAATCTTTTTGGCAATTTAAAACATTAAAAAAAAATTTTAATTTTTGTGATTTTAACAATGGTCCCCCACAGTACAATTTTCAGAAAATTTTTTTTCCAAAATTTAAAATCCTCACTTTTCTCACTTCATAACTTTCTTAAAAATCAAACGATTTTCTTCGGGTAAAGCATTTTGTTCATGGTTTTAGTTCAAGAATAGAATGGGTTAATCTTTTTGGCAATTTAAAACATTAAAAAAAAATTTTAATTTTTGTGATTTTAACAATGGTCCCCCACAGTAAAATTTTCAGAAATTTTTTTTTTCAAAATTTAAAATCCTCACTTTTCTCACTTCATAACTTTCTTAAAAATCAAACGATTTTCTTCGGGTAAAGCATTTTGTTCATGGTTTTAGTTCAAGAATAGAATGGGTTAATCTTTTTGGCAATTTAAAACATTTAAAAAAATTTTGATTTTTGTGATTTTAACAATGGTCCCCCACAGAACAATTTTCATAAATTTTCTCACTTCATAACTTTCTTAAAAATCAAACGATTTTCTTCGGGTAACGCATTTTGTTCATGGTATTAGTTCTAGAATAGAATGGGTTAATCTTTTTGGCAATTTAAAACATTTAAAAAAATTTTGATTTTTGTGATTTTAACAATGGTCCCCCACAGTAAAATTTTCAGAAAATTTTTTTTCAAAATTTAAAATCCTCACTTCTCTCACTTCATAACTTTCTTAAAAATCAAACGATTTTCTTCGGGTAAAGCATTTTGTTCATGGTTTTAGTTAAAGAATAGAATGGGTTAATCTTTTTGGCAATTTCAAATATTTAAAAAATTTTAATTTTTGTGATTTTAACAATGGTCCCCCACAGTAAAATTTTCAGAAAATTTGTTTTCCAAAATTTAAAATCCTCACTTTTCTCACTTCATAACTTTCTTAAAAATCAAACGATTTTCTTCGGGTAAAGCATTTTGTTCATGGTTTTAGTTAAAGAATAGAATGGGTTAATCTTTTTGGCAATTTAAAACATTAAAAAAAAATTTTAATTTTTGTGATTTTAACAATGGTCCCCCACAGTAAAATTTTCAGAAATTTTTTATTTCAAAATTTAAAATCCTCACTTTTCTCACTTCATAACTTTCTTAAAAATCAAACGATTTTCTTCGGGTAAAGCATTTTGTTCATGGTTTTAGTTCAAGAATAGAATGGGTTAATCTTTTTGGCAATTTAAAACATTAAAAAAAAATTTTAATTTTTGTGATTTTAACAATGGTCCCCCACAGTAAAATTTTCAGAAATTTTTTTTTTCAAAATTTAAAATCCTCACTTTTCTCACTTCATAACTTTCTTAAAAATCAAACGATTTTCTTCGGGTAACGCATTTTGTTCATGGTATTAGTTCTAGAATAGAATGGGTTAATCTTTTTGGCAATTTAAAACATTTAAAAAAATTTTGATTTTTGTGATTTTAACAATGGTCCCCCACAGTAAAATTTTCAGAAAATTTTTTTTCCAAAATTTAAAATCCTCACTTTTCTCACTTCATAACTTTCTTAAAAATCAAACGATTTTCTTCGGGTAAAGCATTTTGTTCATGGTTTTAGTTCAAGAATAGAATGGGTTAATCTTTTTGGCAATTTAAAACATTTAAAAAAATTTTGATTTTTGTGATTTTAACAATGGTCCCCCACAGAACAATTTTCATAAATTTTCTCACTTCATAACTTTCTTAAAAATCAAACGATTTTCTTCGGGTAACGCATTTTGTTCATGGTATTAGTTCTAGAATAGAATGGGTTAATCTTTTTGGCAATTTAAAACATTTAAAAAAATTTTAATTTTTGTGATTTTAACAATGGTCCCCCACAGTAAAATTTTCAGAAAATTTTTTTTCCAAAATTTAAAATCCTCACTTTTCTCACTTCATAACTTTCTTAAAAATCAAACGATTTTCTTCGGGTAAAGCATTTTGTTCATGGTTTTAGTTCAAGAATAGAATGGGTTAATCTTTTTGGCAATTTAAAACTTTTAAAAAAATTTTAATTTTTGTGATTTTAACAATGGTCCCCCACAGTAAAATTTTCAGAAAATTTTTTTTCCAAAATTTAAAATCCTCACTTTTCTCACTTCATAACTTTCTTAAAAATCAAACGATTTTCTTCGGGTAAAGCATTTTGTTCATGGTTTTAGTTCAAGAATAGAATGGGTTAATCTTTTTGGCAATTTAAAACATTAAAAAAATTTTTAATTTTTGTGATTTTAACAATGGTCCCCCACAGTACAATTTTCAGAAAATTTTTTTTTCCAAAATTTAAAATCCTCACTTTTCTCACTTCATAACTTTCTTAAAAATCAAACGATTTTCTTCGGGTAAAGCATTTTGTTCATGATTTTAGTTAAAGAATAGAATGGTTTAATCTTTTTGGCAATTTAAAATATTTAAAAAAATTTTAATTTTTGTGATTTTAACAATGGTCCCCCACAGTAAAATTTTCAGAAAATTTTTTTTTCAAAATTTAAAATCCTCACTTTTCTCACTTCATAATTTTCTTAAAAATCATACGATTTTCTTCGGGTAAAGCATTTTGTTCATGGTTTTAGTTAAAGAAGAGAATGGGTTAATCTTTTTGGCAATTTAAAATATTTAAAAAAATTTTAATGTTTGTGATTTTAACAATGGTCCCCCACAGCAAAATTTTCAGAAAATTTTCTCACTTCATAACTTTCTTAAAAATCATACGATTTTCATCGGGTAAAGCAATTTGTTCATGGTTTTAGTTAAAGAATAGAATGGGTTAATCTTTTTGGCAATTTAAAATATTTAAAAAAATTTTAATTTTTGTGATTTTAACAATGGTCCCCCACAGTAAAATTTTTAGAAAATTTTTTTTCAAAATTTAAAATCCTCACTTTTTTCACTTCATAGTTTTCTTAAAGATCAAACGATTTTCTTCGGGTAAAGCATTTTGTTCATGGTTTTAGTTCAAGAATAGAATGTGTTAATCGTTTTGGCAATTTAAAATATTTAAAAAAAATTGAATTTTTGTGATTGTAACAATGGTCCCCCACAGTAAAATTTTCAGAAAATGTTCTCACTTCATAACTTTCTTAAAAATCATACGATTTTCTTCGGGTAAAGCATTTTGTTCATGGTTTTAGTTCAAGAATAGAATGGGTTAATCTTTTTGGCAATTTCAAATATTTAAAAAATTTTAATTTTTGTGATTTTAACAATGGTCCCCCACAGTAAAATTTTCAAAAATTTTTTTTTCAAAATTTAAAATCCTCACTTTTCTCACTTCATAATTTTCTTAAAAATCAAACGATTTTCTTCGGATAAAGCATTTTGTTCATGGTTTTAGTTCAAGAATAGAATGGGTTAATCTTTTAAAATATATAAAAAAATTTTAGTTTTTGTGATTTTAACAATGGTCCCCCACAGTAAAATTTGCAGAAAATTTTTTTTTCAAAATTTAAAATCCTCACTTTTTTCACTTCATAGTTTTCTTAAAAATCAAACGATTTTCTTCGGGTAAAGCATTTTGTTCATGGTTTTAGTTCAAGAATAGAATGGGTTAATCTTTTTGGCAATTTAAAATATTTAAAAAAATTTTAATTTTTGTGATTTTAACAATGGTCCCCCACAGTAAAATTTTCAGAAAATTTTTTTTTCAAAATTTAAAATCCTCACTTTTCTCACTTCATAATTTTCTTAAAAATCATACGATTTTCTTCGGGTAAAGCATTTTGTTCATGGTTTTAGTTAAAGAATAGAATGGGTTAATCTTTTTGGCAATTTAAAATATTTAAAAAAATTTTAATGTTTGTGATTTCAACAATGGTCCCCCACAGCAAAATTTTCAGAAAATTTTCTCACTTCATAACTTTCTTAAAAATCATACGATTTTCATCGGGTAAAGCAATTTGTTCATGGTTTTAGTTAAAGAATAGAATGGGTTAATCTTTTTGGCAATTTAAAATATTTAAAAAAATTTTAATTTTTGTGATTTTAACAATGGTCCCCCACAGTAAAATTTTCAGAAAATTTTTTTTTCAAAATTTAATATCCTCACTTTTTTCACTTCATAATTTTCTTAAAAAATCAAACGATTTTCATCGGGTAAAGCATTTTGTTCATGGTTTTAGTTCAAGAATAGAATGGGTTAATCTTTTCGGCAATTTAAAATATTTAAAAAAATTTTAATTTTTGTGATTTTAACAATGGTCCCCCACAGTAAAATTTTCAGAAAATTTTTTTTTTCAAAATTTAAAATCCTCACTTTTCTCACTTCATAATTTTCTTAAAAATCATACGATTTTCTTCGGGTAAAGCATTTTGTTCATGGTTTTAGTTCAAGAATAGAATGGGTTAATCTTTTTGGCAATTTAAAATATTTAAAAAAATTTTAATGTTTGTGATTTTAACAATGGTCCCCCACAGCAAAATTTTCAGAAAATTTTCTCACTTCATAACTTTCTTAAAAATCATACGATTTTCATCGGGTAAAGCAATTTGTTCATGGTTTTAGTTAAAGAATAGAATGGGTTAATCTTTTTGGCAATTTAAAATATTTAAAAAAATTTTAATTTTTGTGATTTTAACAATGGTCCCCCACAGTAAAATTTTCAGAAAATTTTTTTTTCAAAATTTAAAATCCTCACTTTTTTCACTTCATAATTTTCTTAAAAATCAAACGATTTTCTTCGGGTAAAGCATTTTGTTCATGGTTTTAGTTCAAGAATAGAATGGGTTAATCTTTTCGGCAATTTAAAATATTTAACAAAATTTTAAATTTTGTGATTTTAACAATGGTCCCCCACAGTAAAATTTTCAGATATTTTCTCACTTCATAACTTTCTTAAAAATCATACGATTTTCTTCCGGTAAAGCATTTTGTTCATGGTTTTAGTTAAAGAATAGAATGGGTTAATCTTTTTGGCAATTCAAAATATTTAAAAAAATTTTAATTTTTATGATTTTAACACAGAAAAATTTTCAGAAAATTTTTTTTTTCAAAATTTAAAATCCTCACTTTTTTCACTTCATAATTTTCTTAAAAATCAAACGATTTACTTCGGGTAACACATTTTGTTCATGGTTTTAGTTCAAGAATAGAATGGGTTAATCTTTTCGGCAATTTAAAATATTTAACAAAATTTTAAATTTTGTGATTTTAACAATGGTCCCCCACAGTAAATTTTCAGAAATTTTCTCACTTCATAACTTTCTTAAAAATCATACGATTTTCTTCCGGTAAAGCATTTTGTTCATGGTTTTAGTTAAAGAATAGAATGGGTTAATCTTTTTGGCAATTCAAAATATTTAAAAAAATTTTAATTTTTGTGATTTTAACAATGGTCCCCCACAGTAAAATTTTCATAAAATTTGTTTTTCAAAATTTAAAATCCTCACTTTTCTCACTTCATAATTTTCTTAAAAATCAAACGATTTTCTTCGGATAAAGCATTTTGTTCATGGTTTTAGTTCAAGAATAGAATGGGTTAATCTTTTTGGCAATTTAAAATATTTAACAAAATTTTAAATTTTTTGATTTTAACAATGGTCCCCCACAGTAAAATTTTCAGAAATTTTCTCACTTCATAACTTTCTTAAAAATCATACGATTTTCTTCCGGTAAAGCATTTTGTTCATGGTTTTAGTTAAAGAATAGAATGGGTTAATCTTTTTGGCAATTTAAAATATTTAAAAAAATTTTAATTTTTGTGATTTTAACAATGGTCCCCCACAGTAAAATTTTCATAAAATTTGTTTTTCAAAATTTAAAATCCTCACTTTTCTCACTTCATAATTTTCTTAAAAATCAAACGATTTTCTTCGGATAAAGCATTTTGTTCATGGTTTTAGTTCAAGAATAGAATGGGTTAATCTTTTTGGCAATTTAAAATATTTAAAAAATTTTAATTTTTGTGATTTTAACAATGGTCCCCCAAAGTAAAATTTTCAGAAAATTTTTTTTTCAAAATTTAAAATCCTCACTTTTCTCACTTCATAATTTTCTTAAAAATCAAACGATTTTCTTCGGGTAGAGCATTTTGTTCATGGTTTTAGTTCAAGAATAGAATGGGTTAATCTTTTGGCAATTTAAAATATTTAACAAAATTTTAAATTTTGTGATTTTAACAATGGTCCCCCACAGTAAAATTTTCAGAAAATTTTCTCACTTCATAACTTTCTTAAAAATCATACGATTTTCATCGGGTAAAGCAATTTGTTCATGGTTTTAGTTAAAGAATAGAATGGGTTAATCTTTTTGGCAATTTAAAATATTTAAAAGAATTTTAATTTTTGTGATTTTAACAATGGTCCCCCAAAGTAAAATTTTCAGAAAATTTTTTTTCAAAATTTAAAATCCCCACTTTTCTCACTTCATAATTTTCTTAAAAATCAAACGATTTTCTTCGGGTAGAGCATTTTGTTCATGGTTTTAGTTCAAGAATAGAATGGGTTAATCTTTTTGGCAATTTAAAATATTTAACAAAATTTTAAATTTTGTGATTTTAACAATGGTCCCCCACAGTAAAATTTTCAGAAATTTTCTCACTTCATAACTTTCTTAAAAATCATACGATTTTCTTCCGGTAAAGCATTTTGTTCATGGTTTTAGTTCAAGAATAGAATGGGTTAATCTTTTTGGCAATTTAAAATATTTAAAAAATTTTAATTTTTGTGATTTTAACAATGGTCCCCCACAGTAAAATTTTCATAAAATTTGTTTTTCAAAATTTAAAATCCTCACTTTTCTCACTTCATAATTTTCTTAAAAATCAAACGATTTTCTTCGGATAAAGCATTTTGTTCATGGTTTTAGTTCAAGAATAGAATGGCTTAATCTTTTTGGCAATTTAAAATATTTAAAAAAATTTTAATTTTTGTGATTTTAACAATGGTCCCCCACAGTAAAATTTTCAGAAAATTTTCTCACTTCATAACTTTCTTAAAAATCATACGATTTTCATCGGGTAAAGCAATTTGTTCATGGTTTTAGTTAAAGAATAGAATGGGTTAATCTTTTTGGCAATTTAAAATATTTAAAAAAATTTTAATTTTTGTGATTTTAACAATGGTCCCCCAAAGTAAAATTTTCAGAAAAATTTTTTTTCAAAATTTAAAATCCTCACTTTTCTCACTTCATAATTTTCTTAAAAATCAAACGATTTTCTTCGGGTAAAGCATTTTGTTCATGGTTTTAGTTCAAGAATAGAATGGGTTAATCTTTTTGGCAATTTAAAATATTTAACAAAATTTTAATTTTTGTGATTTTAACAATGGTCCCCCCACAGTAAAATTTTCATAAAATTTTTTTTTCAAAATTTAAAATCCTCACTTTTCTCACTTCATAATTTTCTTAAAAATCAAACGATTTTCTTCGGGTAAAGCATTTTGTTCATGGTTTTAGTTCAAGAATAGAATGTGTTAATCTTTTTGGCAATTTAAAATATTTAAAAAAATTTTAATTTTTGTGATTTTAACAATGGTCCCCCACAGTAAAATTTTCAGAAAATTTTCTCACTTCATAACTTTCTTAAAAATCATACGATTTTCATCGGGTAAAGCAATTTGTTCATGGTTTTAGTTAAAGAATAGAATGGGTTAATCTTTTTGGCAATTTAAAATATTTAAAAAAATTTTAATTTTTGTGATTTTAACAATGGTCCCCCACAGTAAAATTTTCAGAAAATTTTTTTTCAAAATTTAAAATCCTCACTTTTCTCACTTCATAATTTTCTTAAAAATCAAACGATTTTCTTCGGGTAAAGCATTTTGTTCATGGTTTTAGTTCAAGAATAGAATGTGTTAATCTTTTTGGCAATTTAAAATATTTAAAAAAATTTTAATTTTTGTGATTTTAACAATGGTCCCCCACAGTAAAATTTTCAGAAAATTTTCTCACTTCATAACTTTCTTAAAAATCATACGATTTTCTTCCGGTAAAGCATTTTGTTCATGGTTTTAGTTCAAGAATAGAATGGGTTAATCTTTTTGGCAATTTAAAATATTTAACAAAATTTTAATTTTTGTGATTTTAACAATGGTCCCCCACAGTAAAATTTTCAGAAAATTTTTTTTCAAAATTTAAAATCCTCACTTTTCTCACTTCATAATTTTCTTAAAAATCAAACGATTTTCTTCGGGTAAAGCATTTTGTTCATGGTTTTAGTTCAAGAATAGAATGGGTTAATCTTTTTGGCAATTTAAAATATTTAACAAAATTTTAAATTTTGTGATTTTAACGATGGTCCCCCACAGTAAAATTTTCAGAAATTTTCTAACTTCATATCTTTCTTAAAAATCATACGATTTTCTTCCGGTAAAGCATTTTGTTCATGGTTTTAGTTCAAGAATAGAATGGGTTAATCTTTTTGGCAATTTAAAATATTTAACAAAATTTTAATTTTTGTGATTTTAACAATGGTCCCCCACAGTAAAATTTTCAGAAATTTTCTCACTTCATAACTTTCTTAAATATCAAACGATTTTCTTCGGGTAAAGCATGTTGTTAATGGTTTTAGTTCAAGAATAAAATGGGTTAATCTTTTTGGCAATTTAAAATATTTAACAAAATTTAATTTTTGTGATTTTTACAATGGTCCCCCACTGTAAAATTTTCAGAAAATTTTTTTTTCAAAATTTAAAATCCTCACTTTTCTCACTTCATAACTTTCTTAAAAATCAAACGATTTTGTTCGGGTAAAGCATTTTTGACGTGGTATGAGTTCAAGAATATAATGGGATAATATTTTTGGCAATTTTAAATATTTAAAAAAAATTTTAATTTTTGTGATTTTAATAATGGTCCCCCACAAAAAAATTTTCATGGCATTGTACCTGTATTGATTCTACATTTCAATTTGATCGATTTGGGAACTTCGATCTTTTTCGACTTTTTCCATCCAACCCCCTTACAAAATTTTCGAAAATTTTCAAAAATTAGACATATTAATTTTTTGCTTAAAATCAAATAAGATATTCGTAGGATATTCGCATTTAGCATAAAAATCCAATCCGCCGAGCAGAGGCTCTGTTAAGGTCGTAGAGAGGGGGGGTCGTGGCACGCTGAATAAACGGCAAATGGCGAAAAGCGAAAAGCACAATTTTTATGTTAATGAACATCATTTTTCTCTGTTTGCTTTCACTTGCGTTAAGTGTCGCAAATAAATTCATTAAAGTGGCATTTTTCAATTTTAATGATGAGTCCGCCTTCGTTTTACCAACTCTCCAACTGTCTGGCAACTCTCCCTTCTCTCCTCCTCCCCCTATTCGCTGCTTAACAGCCCCTTGTTGTGGGATAATGAATTCTACTGCTACTGCCATGGGAAATGAATGCCCATTCAAGCAGTAGACCCAACACTCGACCCAACTCAACCCAACCAAACCGAACTGAACCGAACTGAACTGAACTGAACTGAACTGTACCGAATTCGGGGCAAACTGTGCGCGAACTACAGTCAATCCTCCGCTTAAATGCCGCATTAATAACCGAATTACTGTTTATTATTTATCGCTTATTACTTGCAACGATAATTATCAGTGTTTGCTTCCCTGCCTGGTCAAATGAAATCAGAGAGAAAGAGATAGGGAGAGAGAGAGAGGGAAGCGAAGCAGGAGAAAGGATGCCGGAAAAGTTTACGCTTTTGGGTAATAAAACGTTTTAATCTCTTCGCATCGATTCGTCAATTGCCAGTACTATGTTCAGTGTTGTGTAATGCGCAAAGTTGAGATCGCATCGCTGCGAAAATGCCATGTTTAATGAGCCCAGCACATTGGGTACTCGCGAATAGGTTGATTTAACTCGATGCGAAGCTAATAAATCATTCTTTCAATTTATTATCGTACACTGGAAATAATACTCAATAGTTTTCGCAGCGTAACGGATGAAGTTTTATTATCGACTTAGTTAATTTAAAATCATCTTCAATTACTTATTTAAAATATCTGCAAATAAAATAGATTTATTTCAAAAAAAGACAATAAGAATATTATTTATAAATTACATTCGATAACTGCATTGAGTTGATAAACTACAATCGATAACTCAACTTTATAAGCTATCAATTAAATCGAAAAGTCGTTGTTATAGCATATTATATTAGGGCTTTCCTTCCTATATATTTTTATTCCGAGTTAACTCATCCGACTGCAGCGTAGCAAAATGTAACTTGATAAATTTGTGTGTACAAGCAGCAGGCGATAATTACAAAATTATTACTTGAGTTTACTTTCGTTTCGACTTTCTTTGCTATAGACCTTAACCCGTAGTCGTTACCCGTAATCCGTAAGCTGTCAGCCTTCACCTTTTCACTCTGTCGTAATTCTTATCTACTTATCTACCTACATGCGGTTGCCTCTGCCTCTACCTACCGAAACCTATCTTCACTCCGCCTAACTGTGGCCGTAACCGTAACCGTACCCGGAATGCCTGCCATGCGGCATTCCAGTGAGCTTACCCAATTATGAAACATTAAAAATACGCGCATATAAATCGCTTCATTTTTATGCGCAATTATAGCACGACTCCGGCTACGGCTACGGCAACACGGCTAAGGCTACGGCAACACGGTACCATCTCCGTCTTTAGCTACGGCCGTAGTTGCTGCTGCTGCTGCTGCCGTCACTTCTCACGCTACTCAATTAACTTAATTCCCCTTTGCATAAGCCCGCCGGAGCTGACAACGCGTACGCCGGGCAGAGCAGGGCAGGGCCATGCTACAACATTTCTCATGTATTTTTTATTTATTTTATATTTAAACGATTTTCAGCTCGCCCGCGCAAACTACTCAACCGTGTGCACTTTGGCCAAAGTGTCAAACGTAAGTGGCGAAATGCGAAATGCGGAAAAAGGGAAATGAGGAGAACGGAGGAGGATGGGCAAAAAAGGGAAAAACAGGGCAGGGCAACATTCAGGGACAAACGCAAAATTAGCTGGCAACGTTGTCGACCATTGTGCCGGGTATCTGCCCGGAAGTTGAGGCGACCACGAAAACCCTAAAAAAAAAAAAAATAAAATAAAAAAAAAACCAACGCCAAACCGTCTAAAAAACTGCGAAATTTTTAAATGCTCTCGCAGTGTGGCAGATGCGTTCACAGTTCGGGCTAATGCGATTGCAGAGCAACAGCCGCCTATCTGGCTGGCAGTTGAACAAGTTCCAAGTCGCTTTCCTCCTCCTCCTGCTCCGCTCCGCTTCCAGTTCCGACTTTGGCGGGCCGTGTTCCGCTCTAATGGGATTACGAGGCTGCCAGCAGCAGCAGCAAAAGAAGAGTCCACGTCTCGACTTTCTAGCTGATTATCTGGCCGTGCTGACAGCCAAGTCCGCGGAAGGGAAGAGTGGCAAGAAGAAAAGGCAGACCGCAAAGCAGAGAGAGAGAGAGAGAGAGAGAGAGAGAGAGAGAGAGAGAGAGAGAGAGGGAGAGAGGGAGCGCTGTAGGAGACGGACAAAGTTGGAAACGGTGGCAAGACAAGACGTTAATATTATTATACGCTTTGTAAACAAATTATGAATTATGTTGGATAAATAGAAAAACTTAATAATAACTTGATTGCGGCATTTGGCTTCGACTGAGGCAACGGCTACGGCTCCGTCTCTCTCTCTCTCCCTTGGTTTCCTGCTCCTTCATGTTGCTAAATGAATGCTCCCTACACTGCACGAAAATCGGGATTGTTCATTTGTATGCAAAGCAGAGAGGAAACACGCTTTATTTGCCTCGCTTTCTATATCAATCTAACTTCAATTCAGATTTGCCTTGATTCCCTTTCTTCCGTCTTTCTTCCCCTCTCTTAGAATCTTTACCCCAGTTCTCTCACTCTCTCTCTCTCTCTTTCCCTCATTATACCTTTGCAAAGGCTATCGTATTTTGTTCAGTTATTTACAACGTATCTTCTTCGAACTCATAAAGTATATATATATATATATATATGTTCTTGTTCATGATTGTTGAGGCTAGCTAGCCTTGTCGGTCTATCTAATCTTTCTCTCCCCCGCGTTCTTTAGTTCCTCTATCTACATCTCTCTTTTCTCATATTTACTTTTTCTTTTCTTCCTCCTGCTTATCTTCTATACTAGCTCTACATTATTACTCTCTCTCTCTCTTTTCCCACTTTCTCCTGCCTCTACGCACCCCCAACCCATACCCCACCCCATTTCTCTCAGTGTGCCTTGATTTCGTTTACATTTCTGTTTCCCAGCCAAATGCGCCACACTAAACTGCTCACTCTATGCGCGACACAGGCTCAGGCTCAGGCACAGGCGGAGGCGGAGGCACAGGCTCAGTCTCTGTCCCAGTCTCAGGTTCAATCTCAGTCGCAGTAGCAGGTCCTGCCTCCGCTTCAGCCTGGTGGCAGGTGGCGTCCTTGGGCCTGCTCGGCCTCTGTGCGCTGTGGTATCTGGCAACTGTGGCAGTGGGAGCCTCAGGCTCTGGCGTCACGTTAATTATGGCACAAAAATGGCCAAATTGTGCAGGCAAAATACAAAATGCTTACCGGTTTAAGGGGGCGTGGGACGGGAGGTCTTTGCCGGAATGGAGGCGTGTCCGGCGAAATGGGACGTTGCACGGCGCGCGCTCGCTGCAGGTTGTTGTCGACGGCGAATGAGAGACAGAAAGAAAGAAAGAAAGTATAGTAGAGCAAAGCAAAGCAACACAGAAAGAAAGAAAGAAAGAAAGAAAAAATAAAGTAAAAACAAATTGAAAAGTTTTCCGCGATATAAATTTGCATTAATTTTGGGCGCTCTACCCCCTGCTTCTCTTTTGTGTGTGTTGCTGGCGACCTGAGCTGCCTTTGCCACGCCCCTCCCACAACCAACCCCCATCTCTGAGCTGGCGTGCCTGGCATTAGCAGATACAATATGCAGACGGACTATATACACACTTATACACAAATTGCTTAAATCGAAAAAGTTTCGTTTCTTTCAAAATACCCTGCAAGTTAGAGAGTTGCAGGGTATGATAGTTGGTCATACCAAGCGCACAGCACTTCGGCATCTGCCAGTCGAACATGCCGCGCTTGGACATGCATCGCTTTTTTTATTTTTTTAGCGGGAACAACACCTACAAAGGCGATAACGAAACTCAGACTGAGAAATCCCGACCAAACTCTACAAAGCCGTCAAAATCAGTGCGACTCCACAAGGGGAGGGGAGTGGAATGAGGGGAGGGTTGGACCAGCAGCAACAACATGAAGACTAGCAGCAGCTGTTGTTGTCCTTGTGCTGCTGCTGCTGCTGCTGTTGTTGCTGTTGTTGCTGTTGCTGCTGTTGTTGCTGCTGTTGTTGCTGTTGCTGTTGTGCTACCTTTTTGAATATTTATGAAAAATTGAAACGTTTTAGCGCGCGCGGTCTGCCAGGATTGTGTTCCCTTTTTATACCCTGCAACGGTTGGGTATGCGCAGCTAGAGCGACAGTTGGTTACAAAAAAAAATATCTGCATTAGTTGTTCTTTATTTAGTTTATAGTAAAGATAAGTTAAGCTTAGTTTATCCTCATGAAAAGTGAAACGAGGCGTAACTGAACGATATATAGTTATTTTATTTATTTTTTATTTTAACAAATATAGTTTAAAACAAAATTCTAAACCTAATATAAACTTATAGCAACAACATATAGAATTTATTATCTATAAGCATAGTTATAAACGCTGAAAGGGTATCAAAACTTCGGCATTGCCAAGCTTGCATTTCTTTTTTGTTTTTTATGTCACTCGCCTCCATTCCCGCTTGTTAGTTAACTAATTGTAACTTTTTTTTGTAGCTTCCGTTATTGTTGTTGCAGCTGCTGTTGTTGCCGATGTTGCTGCCCATGTTGCTGTTGTTGTTGCTGTTGCTGTTGTTGCTGTTGCTGTTGCTGTTGATGCTTTTGTCGCGTTTTGCGTTAGTGGCAACCGCCCACGCACAAAAATGATTTAAGTGCGCCTTCATTAATTACGTTTTACCACTAAGGTTGGCCATGGGTTCAGCAGCCCAAGTGTGGGCCAGGAGTGAGGGCGGGGCGGGGGGATCTCGGCGGTACAGCAAAGATAGCAGCAGGGCGGACGAGCCCCGGCACAGGCACCACCCGTGGCTGCTGAAACTTTAATAGACCGCATTTCAGCATAATTAACACGGCAGCGATTGAATGATGCATGACAAATCGCTGTCGGGTGGCAGCCAGCAGAAACCAGCATGGCCCACGGGTTGCCACAATCCCCCCATTTCCCTCTTCCTCTCCTGCTCCTGCTGCACTCTAATAATTGCAAACGCTTAAATGAAAATTGTGATTAAGTTGGAGTTAGAGAAGAAAGCGACGCAGAGCAACCCAACGCGTTTTTAATGCGATTTTATGAAGGAAACGCAAAGCGAAGAGCGAAGGAGAGAGAGAGAGAGAGTAGGGGATTTCCATTTACAACCACATCAAATGAGCTGCGAATTGGCCGAGAAAGCGGAAAGAAGCAGCAATTAATGGCAAATGCGATGGGAGGTTTGGTTGAATTAAAAAGCAGCAGCATTAACATTTGCCGTGATAATATTAGATTAGAAATATGACATTTTGAAGTGTTTTAAGGAGATTAAAGTGGAAATAGCTAGCCATATATACAAAAATTAAAATAATTGAGATATTTGCATGCAACAAAAATATTACAGCCAGCCTGCAGCCAGTATGCCATATTTTTTATGTAGTCAATTTCGGCCGCCAGCTGTGCACAAATAAAATTCAATGGCAATTTATATGTAACTATTAACATAAATAAATTGCAAACAATATAAAATGTCTTTGATTTACCAATTGCAGGCAGTCGAATTCCAAGGCCAGCCTGAAAGTAGGCAACAGTTTTGTGTAAGTGTCAAATTCTAAGGACAGCCTGAAAGTATGCAACACTTTTTGCACTTTCCACTTTTGGCCGCGTAAAGTCGCTTAAAAATAGCTTTAGAACCGGTCGATCGACTGACCCAATTAAACAAATGAGTTCAACACATGAGAATGTTAATTTCTCGCTTCTCGCCGTGTCGATTCACGATTCATTATTCGCGATTCTTTGCGAATGCAGCACAAACAAAAAACCCTCAAAAAAACTCGTCCCATAATTTCTCAGCTCAGTTCGGTCGCATCTTCGGTGATTTGTCAGCATCCAGTGTGGGCGGCGGGAGGTGCCGAGCTGAGCTGAGCTGCCTTGTCACAGCGAATGCAAATCGGATGTCGCAGCACTTGTCAACACTAGACGAGGAGCAGCTAAATGCGATTTATGCGTTCGATTTGCAGCCCGATCGCACGCTGTTTCCCCCGTCCATATAAAAGTCTTGCAGCGCGAGAGTGTGCAACGCATTCGACGCTGCAGCGCAGTCAAGAGGATTAGACAAGCACTGTCCAGCGTACCCCCCAATTCCCTCCCAGTGTAACCATGTCCATCCCTCCGCTCCTGCTCCTCCTGCTCATTGCGAGCACCTTTGGCCAGAGATTGCCTGTGCCCAGGCGGCAACTTTTGGCGCCCACTGTACGCTTTGCCGAGAGCTTTGAGAGTTTCGACAGCGATGCGGATGATGAGGATGATACGCAGGACAGAATGCAGCGTACGCGGGAGCAACTGCGACAGCTGCTGGGACGGCAACTGAGCAGCGCAGTGGCACCGCTGACAGCGGCGGTTCCCTTTGCTGCGGGACTAATCCGACGTCAGCCTGGCATTGTGGCACCCAGTTCGGGCATTGCAGCTGCCCAACACTTTGCCCAACACACACAGCGCGATGAGCAAGAGTCCAGTGAGGAGGACGAGGAGTCCAATGGCAGTGGCAGCACTGAAACGGAGACGGATGGAGGCAATGCGGAAACGGATCTCGATGCCGAACAGCAGCCCATTTCCGAGCCGGCGCCACAGCCACAGCCGGAGCCGGAGTACAATCCGTATCGCGACAACTTTGAGGACCGCAACGAGGATGGCAGCTATGTTTTTGGGTGAGTTGAGGCATCGATCCCAGCTGACCATGTAACCGATTCCGTTCTCTCTCTCTCTGGCACAGGTACTCGCTGCCCAATGGCGTTCGGCGCTGGGAGCGCAGCTACCTCACTCAGCAGGGTCGCGTCGTCGAGGGTTTCTACACCCAGCCCCGTCAGGTGGGATACGGCAAGGCTGTTGAGTACGAGCTGCGTTGCTATCGCGCCGATGCCCATGGTTATCATCCGCTGACAGGTGAGTGGAGTACTCCATTCTTGTCCATCCATCTTCACCTCATTCCTTTCCTTTGCAGTGGAATATCTGGCACAGCCACCACGTGTGCGTCGATATGAGCTGCCCAGTGTGGGTTGCTTGAAACGATAAGTGATAGGCGATAAACGATAAACGATAACGATAACACACTGGCTGCCAATCGTCAGCTATCAATTGTGAATTAAGAGTTTAGATCTTCCCACTTTTTTTGTGCACGTAATAAAATTTAGTAAAACTACTCTCAAATTGAAAAAGAAACTAAATTTATAATTATAATTATATATCATATTATATATTATAATATATGGGGAAAGATGCTAGGGACTGGTAAGCTGGATACACCATAGCAGGCGCGTTGAAAGAACTAAAAATAAATGCCGCAAGTACTTAAAGTGAACAACCTTGACTTTCAGAAGTCGACTCCCTCTCTCTCTCTCTCTCTCTCTTTCTCTCTCTCTCTCTCTCTCCCTCTCTCTCTCTCTCTCTCTCGCGAGCGTGCGCTGAGAGTGTACTCAGAATGGTTGACATCCTGCCTGACTGTCATTATTTGCACAGCTTTATGATACTCGGTTGACCCATTTTGTGTGGGTACAGGGTATACAAAACGTGAGCGCAATGAACCAGTTTTTCATTGCGTTTCTTTTCTCTTCTTTTTTTTGTTTTAATTTAACTTTCTTTGCTTACCCTGTGTGTAGAGCGAGACAAAGTGGGGTAGACTGGCTGACTTAGTTAGCTGTGCTGCCTGCTAGGCAGGGTATCTGCAAGTGCAGCAAGTTAAATCACAATTTGTTTGACAAACTCTTTGTCAGTTTGTCAGTTTGGCCGTTCGGCTCTTTATCTGTTTGACGGCCCCACGCGCGGAATATGCAAGTAGACGACAAATGGAACGTTAGGGGACAATGGGAGGGAGGGACTATGGGGGGGAGGGACTATGGGACAATGTTACTTGTCGAAATAAAACAAAACTTGCGACGATACTTGCCACAAAACTTGCTTTTCGTGTGTTGATTTAGGCAAATTTGTGTTTAAACAATAACAACAATAACACCAAGAGAGCGACAACAACAACAACAACAACGAAAACAACAACAACAGCAATAAGAACAACTACAATGTTATTGACAATAGAAACGCGGATGCGGATGCGGATGCGAGTACCCCTTGGCGAGCAGAGAAAAAGAGAAAAACAAAAGTAACAAAAGTAACAAAAGCTACGCTCGAATGCGCCCCAGCAGTAGAATACCCTGCCAAGTGTGACGCTTAAGAAGAAGTTGCTCATGGTATCTAAAATTTGAACTAAGATTGTGCTACATATGATATACGACTTTGATATCTCTAGCTTTTATAATTGTTGCGATTTGCGTGTTCATACACACAGTATACCCCATTTCGTACTGCAACAGGAAAGAAACCAAAAAAAAAAAACAAAGCAAAAACAATTGCTGGCAGCATCAAGAACGAGTTGTGCTGCGGATGCGGATGCGTGGATGTTGACGTCGATGTGGACGTGGATTCAGATACAGATACAGATTCGGATACGGATTGTCTGGCACACAAAAGGCGCCTCATCAACGCAACCGGCAACAATGACAGCTAACAAACCGTTAAGTGCCGCAACAAATCGCCAAAAATTGAAAACTGTGGGAATACCCACGACGCCAGAGACACCGCAGCACACGCTCTGAGCGCAACGGCACCGCAACGCAGCCCCATCGGGTCCCATCAAGATGTGCAGAGAGACAGAGACAGACACGGACACAGACACACCACACCACACCCTACTCGCATAGAGAGATAGATAGAAATCTCGGACTGCGCGAAAGAACACTCAGCGCAAACAATCAGCAAAGACAATGAAAGCAAATAATAAGTATAAAACCAGGGCAACGCAAACGAGGAAGCACTCAGGTTGCCAGGGCTGCATGGGAATGTTTGTATTTGATTGCGAAAATCAAAGCAGGAAAGTAATGATTGCATAGCTTGAAATCGATTGAGTGGGAGCGCAGTCAAGAACCTGCTTATATCTGAAGACGGTTTAGGTTGGTTGCCCAGTGAAAACTCCCTGATAATCTCCCCCTTTGCGCAGCAGCTTGTTGTCCGCCCTAGCTCTTGAGTTACCCAGCTAGGACTCAGCTTAAGTAGATCTATTCTAACTATGTTGTTTCAGCTTGTCAAAAGCTGCCTTAAGTCTTGAGTTACCTAGCTAGGACTCAACAATCCTATATTCGTCCTAGCTAGGACTCAGCTATCGTTTATGCGTCCTAGCTAGGATCTTACGTAGCTAGGACTCAGCTTTGGTATATCCGTCCTAGCTAGGACTTAGCTATCGTTTATCGTTTATCTTACCTAGCTAGGACTTAGCTACCGTTTATCCGTCCTAGCTAGGACTCAGCTATCGTTTATCAGTCCTAGCTAGGATCTTTTAGCTTTTTTTGGTAACTCAGAAGAGTATGCGCAGATCTATAAAGATATTTGGCTCTATCTAATGAAACCCGTTATGCGGAGGAGGGGAGGGAGCTTGTTAAACGTCATGACATCAGCCTGATGTGTTTTTGGGCAGGTAGACAAAGCAGGTAGATAGTCAGATAGCCAGGCAAATCAGACACCTTCAGATACCTTCGGGCCCATTGACGCCTGCGATTGCGATTTCAATTCCGATTGCCAGGCCCGCAAAACATTTTCACTCCTGTTTGAGCCAGGGACCCCTTGGCCTTTCCACCCCACCCCACCACTCCGCCCACCCAAGTCAAGTGCACACGCAATTTGCATAAGCTGTGACAAAACTTTCCGCCCTGCCCCACATGGGCGTGGGTTTTGAGGGATGCAAAATTTGCCAGATGACTTTGGACTTGGGGAAATCGAGAAATCTTCAAGTTGGCCGCAGGCAAAGCGATTGTCAACTGACAAAACAATCCTGCTTGCCGGGAGAGCCTAGCGAGGTGCCTCTGCCCCGTCCTGCTGCTCCTCCTCCAGCTTCCTCTTTCGATATGTGCAACGAGTGTTGCAAGTTGTGTTGTTGCCTTTCAACAAGTTTGCACTGAAAAGTGTTTGACTGATGCGCAAATTTTTGCGCAAACAAGTAAATAACTTGAAGTTCGTCGCAAACTCTGTAGCCCGTAATCAACTTTAAGCGAAACTTTTGCAACAAACTTTTGTGGGGGGGAGGGGAGGGGAGCGGGATGCGTGAGGGTGTTGTGCGGAAAATGATACACACATTCGAATTCGTACTAGATGCCTCGCTTGGCCTATAATTGAGCAATTTACACCACAACAAGGCGGCGAGAGAGAGACAGATAAAGAGAGAGAGAGAGGGAGAGAGAAAACTGACAACAGCAGTTGCTCCCTGCCTCCTCCCTTCCTCCTCCTTCCCTGCTGCTGCTGCTTTTGACCTACGACTTTCCACTTGTGACCCAACCCGGCTGCCACTCCCCCTGCCACGCCCACTGCCACTTGTGCTCGTACTGTGCCCATCAAACAGTGCGTCGACATTGCTGGAATGCGATAAAAATGTTGAGATTATGTAACCGAAATACTTTCAAATCGAAATCGACCAATATAAATTCATGGCTTAGACACTTGCACATGCCAGCGCGCTGGGACTAGGCGCAGAGAGGAAGACAAAGAGAGAGAGAGAGAGAGGGAGAGAGAGACAGAGACTACACTGTGTCCTCGCCTGGCATCCGGTAAGTGGGTGACACTGCCCTGGACAGGATGGGGTATTGGGGTTGGGAAATGAAATATTGTGCAAAATGCCAGAGCAACAAACAAGCTGAGTTTGCCATTTCAGTTTCAGTTTCGGTTTAGGTTTCGGTTTGGGTTTGGGTTGGGTTTCGACTATGCCATTGTCCAACTCGACTTGGGGAAACAGTATTTTATGCGTATATGGTTAAAAATATTTATTAGTTTGTTGTTCTGCGTGTGTGTGTTGATGTTGACAACGGATTTGCAGCTGCAGCGGCCATTTGAATTCCCTTTTTTATGGCGCTGCATTCGCGCTGGAGTTGACGATGGCAATGGAAATGATGATTTTATTATGGATTCGTCTTGGGCCATCACATCATTTCGTTTTGGCCATCTAACGGTGCCTGTCAAAACGGTTGCCCAAATAAATGTTTAAATTTATTAATTGCCCTTTTAGCTTGATGTGCGCGGAATTTCATCTGACTAAGTGTTCGTCCCTTCTTCAATCTCCCCATCCTCTCCCCCTTCTCGCCTGTAATTGCAGTCGTTAAATGAGCGAACGTTGACCGGTCTCCAGGCCTGGGAACTGTTTCAGTTGGCACCTTGGATTATTGTAAAAAGGAAGAGAGCAAAGGGAGTGGGATTGGGTTTGGGTCTGGGGTGGATGCTGCCTTCTTATCGCTCATCATCAGTTATTTATAAGGCAAAAGCACTCAGGCTGTAGCTGTTGTAGAGTAAATAGAAAAGGGGCGAAATAAATCAATCTTCCAGTAACTTAATAAATTAGAGCTTCTAAAAATAGCAAATGGAAAATTCGCTTTAGAGAGAAAATTCCATTTTAAAGTGACAAATCGTATGCAAATTAAACGAATTAAAGTTTTATCTAACACTCTCCAGTGCGATTATAAATAATTGCATTTAAAAATGATATTTGAAATAGATTTGCCATTGAATGGCATCATAAATAACACAACACACACACACACACACACACACACACACACACACAAATGGCAATTGCCATAAAACTGAAAACTGAATTCAATTGAATTGCGCAAAGTTTGCAAAAGCCTATAAAATGCAAGCATAACGATTATTATTATTATTATTATTATATTTGAATTCTGTTTTTTTTTTTTTATTAGTTATTACTATCATCGAGCGTAGAGGCAATTCAAGCGGCAAATATTTCTCAATTGCCCGCAGACGGCTTTTTGTTCGTTCTCTTCCGCTCTCTCTCTCTCTCTCTCTCTCTCTCGGTCTGCGTCGATTAAACACAATGCACATCGATAAAAACAACGATGATGACGTTGATTGACTTGCCTGTCTCTCTCTCTCTCCCTCTCTGTCTGTCTGCATATCTGTCTGGCATTTATCAGCCACCGCCTTCGGGCAGTCGTTCCATTGTCAAGGACACACTCAAGTGTTAAAGAGCGGGAGCGCGGGGGGCAAGTCGAAAACAATAACAGAAAAGAGGCGAAAAAAAGCAAAGCGAACGCACCGAAAGGCATTGCACTCTCTTCACGCCAGCGACTCTCTTCCTTTTGCTCTCTTCCTCTCGACTACCACAGCATCCTGTGCTGGTCAATGAACCGCAAATTTGGCAGAACAAAACAGAAATACACAAGGAGAAAAGGAATATTACTACGATTTTTATTTTATTTACTTCGCTTTTGTTTTTGTAAGCCAGAGCACGCATTTCCTCTGCAGTTGCTGCACTTACACTAAGAGAGCACACACTGCAAATGCGCTCTCTTATTAAGTAGAGCATAGCGAAAAAAAACCCGCGCTTGTTGTTGTTAGTTGCGCCTTGGCGTCGCAGTTGCTGCGCGCTTGAAGAGAGCCTCGCCTCGACGTCAGATGTGCACGTGTAAATGAGCGCAGAGAGCGCTGAGCGAATTACTTGCTGCGCTGTAAGTGTGAATGAGACATAAGCATTACTTGCGTGCGTGACTAGCTCAAAGCAGTGAGAGCGCAGCACAAATTGTTGTTGCTGCGCCTGCTTGGCGTACGTGACTTAGACGAAAGCTGAGAGAGCGGAGAGCGTAGAGCGAAGAGCGAACTCTTTGCAATTTCGATCCCTGCTGCACTTTGTTAGAGAGCGCTATGGCAAAGCTAGTCCCTGCGTGAGAGCAGGACAAAACGAAGGTAGCTGAAATTCAAAATGGAAGCTCAGAGCAGCCATAATTGTTATGATAATTGAGTATGAATATACACATACTCTGCATGTAAATAGAACATTCTCCATTTTTAAATTCGTTTTCGTTTCAAGTTCTTTCGCTCAGTGCACAGCCGCACAACTGCGCTTGACACACATAACTTGACGCACACAATGAAAGTCAGGCCAGAAAGAAATCAGAGTCAGAATCAGCAAACCAAACCAAAAGGCAAAGTCGAAATGCCAAACATACCGAACCGCAGTCCGAGTCCAAGTTCAATTTCAGAACCCCGAAAAGAATAAAGAAAAGAAATGTTGTCAAAATCACAATGCCGACTGAATGGACTCAAAGTCAGTTTTTGGAGTGCGAGTTTGGGTGTTAATGAACGTGTGTGTGTGTGTGTATGTGTGTGGAGTGGCAAATGGGCTTAGGGATTGAGTAATTGGGCGTTGCTGCCCAGGATGTATGTAGGTGGAGAAAGGTGAAGACGCAGATGCTCCACATGTGTGTGTGTGTGTGTTGGCGACGGACGGCCGAGTGCCAAATCATCATCTGACTGGCGAGTTTATTATCGGTTCTTTCTTTAGCCTTTGCTGCGGCCTGTGCCTGCGCCTCTGCCTCCGTCTGAGCCTCTGCCTGCACCTCCGCCTATACCTCTGCCTGTGCCTCTGCCTCTGCCTCCGTCTGAGCCTCTGCCTGCACCTCCGCCTGTGCCTTCGTCTAAGCCTCCACCCGCGCCTCTGTGTGCTCCTCCGCCTGCGCCTCTGCCCCTGCCTTGACCGCAGCGCATTTTTCATCTTTAGGCTTAATTCCCTTGTGATTGGAGCGTAGCTGGGTATAAAAGGCCAAGCATCGGCAGGCCAAGGAATCAATTATTGCCTCGTCGTTTGGCTGAACATGCTGCTTCTCGCCAGAATAATGTGGTCCCAGTGGCTGTTGCTCGCTCTGAGCCTGTGTGCCGTTCAAGCGGCTACCAGACGCCGCACAACCACGCCACGTAGCGCCACAACAACAACAGCAGCGGCAGCAACAACCACAGCAGATCGTCATCAACATGTGCATCACTGGCCGCCACTGGTGGCGCCTCCATACAGTCCCCAGCCCGAGTTGCCAGTCGCGATACGTCTCATCGATGGCTACGATCAGCGCTCACCCGATGGCGAGCATGAGTTCAGGTGAAGAGAAAAATGATTGAGATTTCAACAACTTAGCTAACCCTCCTCCTCCCCCTTTAGATATGAACTGAGCAATGGCGACACGCGCTACGAGCGCACCTATTGGCTGCCCGTGGGCAAGGGACGCGTGCTCGCCCGCCGCGGCTTCTACTCGGTGCCATTGCCCAACTCACAGTACTCCACAGTCTACTACAGGGCCGATCACCAGGGCTACCACGTGGAGGCGAGTAAGTATGCCTGTGTGTGTGTGCCTGACCGAGCGTAAAATTTTATGCCCAAAACGCAGACACATTATCCGACGAGCAGCCGCTGCTGCCGCGCAGTCTCGATGTGGCGCCCCTTGACACGGCAGGAGCAGCAGCAGCAGCAACTAAACGAAATTCAATAAGCGTGCCAGAGCGTAACGACTCCGAGCAGCAAAAGGAGGAGCAGCTAGCGATGGAACCCAATGCTGGTGTTGATGATGATGATGATGTGGTTGCGACTAGGAACGGGAATGGGAATGGGAATGTGAATGGAAGCCGTGTCCGTTATCCAAGCAAAGTCAAAGTTCAAACAGAACTGGAGCAGGCTGTAAGTGGCCACTAGCTGGCAGTGCATTTTAATACCAAAAGGGGAGGGGGGGATCCATCCCAGCATGCCTGGCAGGCACACAGTGACAAAACATCAGAGTAACCATGTTACAATTGCAGATAGTGAACAAAACCAAAGACGTTGAGAACATTTTGGCAAGCCAAGTTGGCAGTGAAACAGTCCAGGAGCAGCTCCATGCGGATGATGATGATGGTGATATGTTGGCTCATGATGACCATGTGTCAGCCAGCAGAGTAAACTGAAAGTCAGGGCGTGAATGTGAGCAGCAGGATGAGGTCGATGACGATGACGATGACGATGCTTGCTCGTAATCGTGGTCGGTAAAGTGACATCGAATAGCAGCACGTATGTGGATCTACCTTACTTTCCCCCCCTGGAACCACAACTCTCCTGTATCTCACTTTAGCTCACTCTGTCCAGGACAGGCTTCACTTGCTTCAAATCGAATTGAAACAATTGCCGCAGCTGCCACAGCACTTGCAGCTGACTACGGCTGAGTTGGCCTGTCGAAAAGCATTTTGCCAGAGCAGATTGTAACACAATTTACCCACAGGGAGCAAGAGTGAGAGAGAGAGAGAGAGAGAGGGAGAAAGAGAGGGAGAGAGACCCCCTACCTACAACGATACACATCATCAGTTGCTCACATTACGCCCGCATCAGAATTCAAATTCGATTTGAGTAAACAAATACAATGGAAATTATGCCAGAGATGTGCAAAAAAAAAAAAAAAAAAGTGTCCGAAAATGTGTTGCCAATACATTTTGGCAACTCTTTTCCCCAGCTACCCCTCCCCCTCCTTCTTACACATCTCAAAATTCTTTCGTCTAAATTAATCACAAGCTCCTAAGCTCATTGTGGGCTTTCATGCTGTTTCCCAAATTGATTTTCATGTCTCGATTAGGCACATTTACACTGCAAATAAATTTGTAACACTTTTCATAAGATCTTTAAAAATTATTATGTATTTTTTCTAATATCTAAATTATGTTTGTTATATATAAGACTTACTTTAAGCTACTGCAATACTTGCGAGAGTTGTCCGTAAATTTCGTAGCTCTAGCTCCTAAAGTTCCCGAGTTATAGATGTTCATACAGACATCGATACTCCCGTTTATGCTTTACACAATTTTCAAGTGAAATCTTAAAACCGAAGTCTGCAACTCTTCAACACATTGTGGAATACACTTTCTGCTGCATTTTCATTTGCAGATGAGATGCTGTCAGGTGACAGCAGGTTGTATGGTTGAGTATGCAAGTGCGGGGTGCTGGTGGATGCTTGTTAAAAGCTCGCAGATAATGTCAGCTCTTGACAATTGCGTTGCTTGCGTCATTATCAACTTAATCATCGTGCATGCATCGTTATCGTATGGCCCAAACGGTAGCACTCCCTTTCTCTCCCTCCCTCTCTCTCTCCCTCCCTCTCTCTGTGTGTCTGCAGAGAAAATACTCGCTGTCGAATGCCAAAAGGCAAGAGCACAATGCCTGACAGTAAGAGGAGAAGTGGGCGGTAGCTAGGGAGGGGAAGAGTGAGGTGTGGGGCGAGGCGAATGCCTTGTAACCAAAAACCCAACTGTCATTGTCATTGCCACAGAATGTTTGAGTTCAGCAAGCATTTCTCATAATTTACTCGCATTCTTGAAGCGTCGGTAATTTGTAGCGCTTTGTGGGAGCCAAACCGACTCTACACTCCTGAGTGCCGTTAGTGCCCCTCCCCCGCCCCTCTTTCTCACCCCTCTGCTCTGCAAATACAGAATTCCTGCGTATCTGCCAATAATTTCTGTACTGTTCTCGTTTTCAATTTCTCACTGTTTTTTTTTTCAAATTTATTTCATTGCCTTAATTAAGATTTAATTGAGACAGAATTGTAGGTAAATTTCTGTCTGTTTGAACTACTCTATCTCAGAGACCTAGAGAGCCACGCCTACTTGCCAACTCATAAAGCGATTAATATCAAAAGCCATAACTTTATTACTAAAACAATAACTCTCAAAATACATCATATAATTAATTAATTAATAAAGCAATACATTAAATCTGTGCCTGCTGGCAACCCTGCCACTACAATGACAGCTCTCACAAGCTGCCTGCTATGCGCCTCGCCCAGCGGAAAGTAATTTGATACCGGAAGTGGGCGGAAAATGAAATGAAAACGTTTTGAAATTGATGCGAATTTGAACGGCATAGAGAACAAGGCTAAGCAAAGAATGGGGCGTGGCAAAGGGGCGAGGGATTGTTAAAAGGCAACCCGCACCTTGAAAATCTGCACACTCCCCTCCCCTGCCCCGCCTCTTCCCACTGTAAACTAAGGCAGCAGCTCGGATTCATTTGCGCAATTAGTATTCAAACTGTATGAGAACTAACTGCGCTTTTTATGCCACCAAGCTGGACAAGGTACCAGCAGGTAGCTATGCCTGTCCCCCCCTCTCTCTCTCTCTCTCTCTCTCTCTTTCTCTCCTGCTGCTTGACTCGCCTCCTTTTCTAGCTTGGCTTTGCCAGCACAGCTTTTAGTTAAGGCAACGCAACGATGCCTGGTCGTGCATGAAAGGCGGCAAAAGATGCCCACGGGCAGGCCATTCATTCATTCGTTCATTCATTCATGCACTCATTCATGCATTCGCTTGTGCATTCATTCATTCATGCACTCACACGACTCGTGTCGCCCGCACCGGTTTCAGTTTCAGGTCTCCTTATTCATTAGACGGCACCGGCTCCGGCAAGTCGCCTTGCTAATAAACTGACGCCCAGCCCGCATCGCATAACTAACGAAATGAATAGCTGCAGCCGAGCTATCCTGCTGCTCCCAGCTCCTGCTGCTCCCAGCTCCTGCTGCTGCTGCATTTAACGAGCAGCACATGCTGTCCCTGTGCGCCTCCTCTGCTGCTCCTGCTCCTCCCCTAGCCGGAACGATTTGCCGCTGACAAAAATGTCCGCTGGTAGCCAGAATTTTACCAAAGGAGAGCGGACACAGTTCCAGCTGCAGTTCTACTCCCCCTACTGCCCCCCCTCCCCCCTGCAATTGCCAGCGACAGCTTCTAATAATGTCATGCTTAGGCCATCAAATCATGTGGCTTAAATGAGCCTCGCAATTGCTTTAATCTTAACGTTGATTATGGGCTAGACAGGCAGTTAGAAAATATAGAAAGAGAGAGAGAGAGCAAGCGAGCTCATTTGTGATTACAAATCTGTCGTTACCTGATCATTATGTCAGCCACGCCCACTCTGCCACACGCCCATCTCCTCCAATCAAGCTGGGTGTCAACTTGTGCGACTTGTGCAATCTGTTGCAATCTGAATAAATTGCAGAATGTCGCGACGCGGCGTCGCATGCGAAGATGCTGCTGCAGCTGAGACATGACTCGATGGAATGCCCCCTCCCCCACAAGGTATTCCCTAGTCATTGTATTCACTCTCTATTCACATTTTCCTACTGCGATTCAAGCTAATCGAGTGAAAGATGCCAACAAAATGCGACGCCCCACAGAGAGATGGGACACACACAATGGAAGCAAAAGCTTCTCTCATTTTTATTTGATTTAAATGTTAGCTGATAATAATGTGAGGGGCGTGGCAAAAGGTGGGCAGGGTAGTGGCGATTTCGAGGGTTCTCAATTGTGGCTATTTATAGGGAACCAACATTCCCCCACTCTAGCACGTGTGTGTGAATGTGAAAAAGGTCTGACCCGGCATGGCAGGCAGCATATGCATAAGCACAGTTGAAATCCATTTGCGGATGGATGCTTAACCCCATCATTAATCCATCTGCAGAAGGGACAGGGTTGGGGGGAGGCGATAGCGAGGTCGGAGTGTTGAACAAGGCATTGACAGCGCATTCAATTCGATTCCCAGGCGTAACATTGCCTTTTAGCACGCCATTCCCATTGCCCAAACACGAAGGGGGGAACAGGGAAGGGGGGAAGGGAAAGGGTAGGAGTAAAATGGTTAAAAGGGTCTAGCACATAAATAAATAAACGAACCGCAAATAAATAAATAAATTAAGTAATTGCCATAATTGACCCAAGCAGCAGGCACATGGCAACAGGCAACCGAAAAGCAAAGAAAGGGGCGTGGCAAAACCATAAATCGATTCTAGTAGGTTAATTCATAAGAAACTTGAGCTTTAAACATCGCTTGAGAACTTGAGCAAGTTAGGTATATCATATACCCATGAAATATGCATAAACAAATAGACTCTGTCTGTTTGAACACGCAGATCTTGGCTATTAAACAAGTTAGGTATACCAAATTTGGCATGTGGCTTTAACTATAACATACACAGCTTAATCAAACTTTAAATATTTAGTAACATGCCCAAGGCTGCTATAAAGCTATAATATAATATATATAATTGTTATTCTATTTGAAAGCAAAACCATAAATCGATTCTAGTAGGCTAATTCAAAAGAAACTTGAGCTTTAAACATCGCTTGAGAACTTCAGCAAGTTAGGTATATCATATACCCATGAAATATGCATAAACAAATAGACTGTGTCTGTTTGAACACGCAGATCTTGACTATTATACCAGCTAGGTATAGCAAATTTGGCATGTGGCTGTATCTATAACATACACAGCTTTATCAATCTTAAAATGTTTAGCAACATGCCCAATGCTGCTGCAAAGCTATAGTATAAATTTGTTATTCCATTTTAAAGCGACAGTTAAAAGATATAGACATTCGCCTTAACCTCAAGTAAGCTGGCTATAATATACAGCTATGCTACAAATTTCAAACAGATCGGTTAATAAAAACAAAAGTAATTCAAGTAAACATAGCCCTGCAAAAAACCTGAAGTAAATTCATGAAGATAGACAGGCTGCTGCTAGAGCACATCGCACAGATCCATGGCAGTACATTGAAGCTACTTACCAGCCCTGCTCCGCCCTCTGCTCCGCCCTCTGCTCCCTCGCATTGCGACTCACATGTTTTGCATTTTAAAGAACGTAACCGAGGCAAACACTCGAAAGAACACTCCATCTCCGTCACAGATTGAATTAAATGTTCTCAGTGTAAGTCGGCAACACACGTCCTACTAGATACACCACATAGTATACCACTCTGGACAGATGCGGCGGCGGCAGATACACGCCTATCAGGGACACGACACTCAATCTAATCTTGAGATTAATAATGTTGGCTTTTTGTGCATTTCAATTGCGGCCAGCAGGCAAATCAAGGGCACAACGAGGTGGAGTAGGGCTGGGGCTGGGGCTGGGGCATGTAGCAGGGATTTAATGAATGACCGAGCAGGTGCCGGTGCCAGGAGCAGGAGCAGGAGCTGCTGCTGCAGTTGCCGTGTAAGTCACAGCTGCAATTGGACTCCGGCAAATCCGAGCAGGGCGATTACATGCAAAAAGCCTTTTTCGGTTGCAGTTTTATTGGCCGGGATTAGTTGGGGGTGTGTGTGTGTGTGTGTGTGTATCTTAAAGATGCGCCCCCTTCCCACCTTGCCCTTTCTGACCAAATTGCGCATATTTTGGTAATTGCCAATTGCCAAAAACAGCAAATGGGGCAACATGAAGCTGCCGCCTCTGCATAGATATAAATAAATATATATCGATATCGATATCGATAGCGATGGCAGCGGCATCTGCAGTCGATTTGTGCTTACGCAGCGGCATGCGGCATTTATAATTTATGCACGACACCGGCAACACGGCTCGACTTAAGGCTTACAAATTGTTTTGAGATGCGATGCAGGGCAGGGGCAGGGGTAGGGGCAGGGGAAGGGCCAGGGAAGGGGGCCAAATAGCGAAACCAAAAGCAAAGGCAAATAAATACAGCACGCAAAACCCGCAACCCGCCCGCACTCTGCGGCATCCCGAAATCTGAATCAGTTTTGAAGAGTTCCAAAGAGAGAGAGAGAGAGAGAGAGAGAGGGGGGGGCAACAGGGGCAGCAGCGACGTGATTTGATGCGAATTATACCATGCCGTGCCCCAAAACGAAACTCAAACTCAAACTCAAACTGAAACTGAAACGAAGACGGAGACGGAGACGGCAACAGGCGGCAGGCAACTGGCAACTGGCAACGGGCAAAGCCACAAAAAGTGGCCAACAGCCGTTGCCAGTACCAACTCTGACTTGGCTACGACTTGGCCCAACTCTGACTTGGCTGGCTGGCTGGCTGACTTGGCTTGGCTTGGCTTGGCTTGGCTGGCGTAAACAACAAGTTGAATCTCGGGGCGGCATGTCACGTAGCATCGCTACATGGACCATTCATACAAATTTTGTTTTGTTTTATAAGCTACTTTTATGCATTATTTGTGTGTAACTTTGCCCATTCGTCTGTTCCGTGTGTTTATCTTCGTTCCGTACACACACACAGGCACACACACACACACGCTCCTAGCGTATCTGTGTATCTGTATCTACGACTCTGTATCTGTATCTTTTTTGCGGGTGTAATTCGCGTTGTTGCTGTTGTTGCTGTTGCTGTTGCTGCTGCTGTTTTGGTTGTTGCCTCTGTGCTTGTTGCCGTTGCTTGTCGCGCAAAATCACGTGCACCCTGAGGCAAGACAGTAGAATTGTCAGAGAATATATAACACAATATATTTATTTATTTATTTATTCATTTAAGTCAACTATGGCCAGATAAATTAAAAAGAAAATTAAAGTAAAAATTTCAATAAAAAACATTTATATAAAAATATATAAATTAAAAGTTATAAACATTAACATCTGGGGTAAAATAGAAAAAAGATTTTAACCGACATTTGTTGCCTGGATTGGGGAAAACCCAGAAAAACCCAATCCGATCAGGAGGATTAGTGTAAGATTAAATAGATTAAAAATAACATACAACAATATAAAGTAAAATCAAAATAAATATTAAAATTCTATATCAATATAAATAAATATTTTATATAATATTTTTGCAATTAAATATATACTGTAAATTTATAAAAAAATGAATATAAAATTAAATAGCTAACACACACTGCCCTTTTCATGCCCTGCTTGCCGCACTTGCCCCACTGTGCCAGTTGCTAAAGGTGCAGCGCACGTAGCTGCAGTTGACGATGCCGGCGACGAGACGGCAAGGACGACAACAACACCTACAAACCATTGTGGCTGCCACTAGGCTAAACACGCAGCCGACAACTAACTCGACAACAGCAGCAGCAGCAGCAACAGCAGCAGCAACAGCAGCAACAGCAACAGCAGCAGCAACAGCAGCAGCAACAATGCAACTACCAGCCCAAAAATAACTGCCGCCTGCAGGTAATGACAAACAGCGTCCCAGCAGCAACAGCAACAGCAGCAACAACAACAACACAAGCGGACACGCTACCAAGAAACACTTCCTGTCACGCCGCCAACAACGCAACATCAACAACAGCAGCAGCAGCAGCCGCCGCAGCAGCAGCAACAACATCTTCGCATCTTTCTTATCTCCCTTTTTATTTTTGAGGGGGAACTTTGTGATTTTTCGCTTCGTTTTCTTTGTCATCGATAAACGAAACAAATGACCTTGCCAGGCTTTGCTGCTGCTGCTGCTGCTGCCGACGTAGCTGCTGCTGCTTTGGCAGCAACAAGTTTGGCAAACATTTTTGTCGCTTTTGTATTTTAATTCGGTTTTGGGCTTTGTTCAAATGCGAAGCGAATACTTTGCGGCAGTCAGAGATAAATTGCGTTTATAAATAAATCAGACGGGGGAGTAACATGTCATTGCCTTCTGGCAGGACAGTTACTGCTGCTGCTGCTACGGATACCCTGTAATTGTTGAAAGCGACTGAGAATGACTGTAGATGATTTAAGCAGTTAAAAAAAACTGTATAAAATTAAATTAAATTATATAAATATAAAAAGAAAACTTTTAACTCACTATTTATAATAATTTCTAACATTCAGAAACGCTTAACTTCGGTAATTTTTAAGTTTTACCCTAGTTTTTTGAGTATACACCTAGTTTAAATGATGCTGTAGCTGCATACCAAATTTAAGATCATAACGAAAAGATTAGACCATGCAAAACTTCATTATGCACAGCTTAAACGTCTTACACACGAGCACGTCTTACAGAGATCAGATATCTCCACAAAGCTACGTAAATTAGGAGACAGCTACAGTAACTTGCTTAGGTTTCATAGGCCTATACCCTAGATTTTTGGGTAAACCTATTTTTAGTTTATCCATCAAATTTCATGAGAAATCTAAGAGTTTTACTTGAGTTAAACAAGAACAACTTTGGCTGCTGCAGTAAACAACGCTTGTCGCTATTATAGGGTATCTCACAGTCGTGTTTGCTCCCTCATTCTCGTCTCGCCTTGTTGCTGCTGACACTTTCGACGCAGCGCTCTGTTTTTGTCAACTTTCGCGCGCGTTTTGTGGCCTGACGGACTGACAGAGTGACTGCGAAGTGTCACTGTCACAGTCGCTCTCGCTCTCGCTGTCACTGTCACTGTCACAGTCAGTGACTGCGTCACCGACACTGTCACTAGCTCAGTGAACTGCGACTACGCAACTGCGACTACGTAACTGTGACTGTGACTGCAACTGTGACTTTTGTCTGACTGCAACAATGAAATGTGATAAATTTGTGTCGCTGACAGCAGCAGCAGCATCAAAATAAAAATACCCTGCCATAATTTATGTGACAGCATCGATGGCATTAAGTGGCCACACTAGCTGGCACTGTACCTCGAACCGCCCCCTGCCCACCCCCAAACTGACCTTAGAGGTGTGTGCAAATTAATTCATCGACGATAAGCGAACGCGTTGAAGCATCGATCGCCGGGGCGCAACAACGGCATCAGGCTCATTAACTTTGGCCGACTGACCAAGTGCAGCCCACGGAGCCAGCTGCTCCTCCTCCTGCTCCTCCAGCACTGTGTCCCGCCCGCCCGCTGAGCGGCAACTTTCCGCTAAATCGCTGCACATTAAATGCAATTAAGAAATGATTGAAATCATAAATTATCCCTAATTGGCATGCGAGAAGGCGGAGGAGGAAGAGCTCGGAGGAGCTGAAGACTGGAGAGTGGAGACTGGACGAGACTGTAGCCGTAGCGAATGCAGGTGCTCGCGGTCACTTCAACTGGCGGCACGTACTCAAACTCGTTGCACAAATTGTAGGGTGCATTGTAGGGTGTATTTTTAGCTACCGGCGATGGCACAGTGGGCTGCAGAGGCGAAAAACCAAAGGGTTGAGATGGCGTAAGTAATGCAAGGCATCAAGATGGGTTAGGGTAACCTAAGATACCTTCATTCTCAAAGATTATAGATGGAATCATGGAGCAACCTTATGTTAATCTGCCTTTAGAGGTTAGGTCTAGTCCATCGGTTAGGTCTAGTACATTGGTTAGGTCTAGGCCATCCGTTAGGTCCATCGGTTATGTCTAGTCTATCGGTTGGCTTTAATCGGTTAGGTCTTGTCTATCGCTTAGGTCTCGTCCCTCGGTTAAGTCTAGTCCATCAGTTAGGTCTACTCCATTGGTTTAGTCTAGTCCATCGGTTAGGTCTAGTCCATCAGTTAGGTCTATTCCATCGGTTAGGTCTAGTCCATCGGTTAGGTCCAGTCCATTGGTTAGGTCTAGTCCATCGGTTAGCTCTAGTCCATAGGTAATGCAGCCTTAAGACTTGTCTCCTCCTTTCAGCTACACTACCTTCCATCCTCTATCAAGCCAACTCTAATACTCCCTTCGAGGTTAGGTCGAAACGATCAAACCATCGAGGTTAGGTCGAAACAATCGCCAACCATCTCATTAGTTAAACCTACTCAGCTGCTTCTTTCATTTGCAATTCCCGTTGCAGTTCTCGATTTAAGTATGTCAGCTGAGCTCTTACAAAAGATTGGGGTCACTTCTTGTGCATTGTGGTACGATCCATGGGATCGAGGTTGCCTTATAAACTCATTTAGTTCGCATGCCATATAAAGCGTTGGTTACTTTTAAATCATTATCGATACAGTTTGAGCCCTAAGAGAAGCATTCGCTCATTCAAGCAGCGAGTGTTCTCCATGGTCACCATACGGTGGGTTTTCCAATCAACTGACACAGTTAACAAGGCAAAATGCCGATGCTGTCCTCCTTGGACACACATGGGAAGGGACGGTCTCATTAGGCAGCCAATTGAGGCGATTGACCAGGAGCAGCAGCAGGCTGGGCTAGAAGGCTCATCCGTGCTGCGATTAAAGTGGGGTAGAGCACCCTCTCTCTCTGCCTCTCACTCTCTCTCTCTCTCTCTTCCTCTCCATCATCCATGTCCATGGTGGAATCACTTTCAGGCGATTTGGCAGCGGCGCGAACAGATGCCAAAGCAAACACAGCGAAAGAGAAGGCGCAGCCTAATTGCCCAGTTGGCAACCTGCCGATGATGCTGCCGCTCCGCCCCGCTGGCCACGCCCCTCTGTGGTACCTGTTCGCTAACAGCAGCGATGTGTACGTGCGTGCATGTGCCTGCCTCAGTGTGTGTGCGTGTGTGTGTGTGTAAGTAGATGAAATTAAGATTCTCTCTTCTTCTTTTTTTGATTAAGCGTTGAGAATTTTTGACGTTGCCGCCGCCGCCGCCGCCGACGTTGGCTCCGCTGCTGCCGCTGCCGCTGCTGCTGCTGCTGCGGCTATTGACGCTGTCATCCCAACTGGGCCGCCTTGTGAGTTGTTGCCGCGCTGAGCGATCGCGGCAGAGGCAGCGGCAGCGACATCGCAGGTTGGCTATAAAAAGGCGATGTTACGCAGGTTTCCGAATTAAACAGTTAACACAACAACACGACGCCAGATCGCACATCACACCACACCACCACCACCACCACCACACACACCTCACCTCACACCACCACATCCTCAACCTCATCAGTAACTCTCCCACGCCTCCAAAATCTCCTCATTCCCACTTCGAAATGTGCCAAAGTTCGTGTCGCTTTCTAATTGCGTTCCTATCATCGCTGCTGCTGCTGGAACTGTGCACCGCAGCGCCACCTGTTGGCCATCTGGATAAACTGGAGACGGTACGTGGAGCTCGTCTCCTGGATCGCTTCAATCATCGCTATCCCGATGGCAGTTACGAGTTCCGTTTCGAACTGGACGATGGCACAGCACGCTACGAGCGTGGATACTTCGTCTACATCGATAAGGTGAAGACCCTAACGGTTGTGGGGTACTACTCATACCGCATGCCCGACGGACGCTACATCACAGTCTTCTACAATGCGGATCAGTTTGGTTACCGGCAGAATCAATGTGAGTAGAAAAATCTGAAGAGGCAGAAGGAGAAAGTTCAAGTGCGCGACATAGGTGGAAAAAGACTTGGGAATTTGTATAGGATATCCTAATAGATATATGGTTTAGTCACAGAACCCTGGAGGTTGAAGGCAGCATGTAGATAAGTCTTTAAGATCACAACTAGAAGATTGACTTGATTTCTACCCGCTCAACTTAAACGCGCGTCTTACAAAGATCGGAGATCTTCAAGCTAACTACATAAATTAGGGGACGATTTACACGAGCACGTCGTACAGAGATCGGCGATCTTATATAAAAACCTTGAGAGAAGATTTATGTATGTATCTTCCTAGTAAGTCTGAAGTAAGTTTTGAAATACAATCAAAGAGTGACCTATCCCAACAAAGTAAGGCAGGACTTGAGCTTATTTAGATACTTTCTTGACTAATTGATGGCCACATATGTTAGTAGTAATTTCAGAGATTCCTTAAGCAATCTCAAGAAGTAATGCTCTCCTCTATAAATAAGGGTTTCGCCTTGTAGCGCACTAGAGAGCAGCTCCATTCCAATAAGAAACTTCAATTAAATTCATGTTGAGTGTCTTCTGTGCCAGCTGGAGTTCACTTTAAAGGGATTATTTGCCTGGAGACCAAGACCAGACCTAACATAGTTCTTTCTCTCTCTCTCTCTTTCTCTCTCTCTCTCTTTCCTGCTTGCAGCGATAACCCCTGAAACCTATCCCAACTTGCCGCGCTCCATCGAAGTGCCGCTGCTGAAGGAAACGACTACAGCAACCGCAGCATCCTCCTCAGTGCGACAGAAGTCACCGCGACAGCCAAGTCAAAAGCAACAACCAAGCCAGTCGGGTGGCAGCATCTCGTCCAGCTCCGCGCCGCGGGCTACCACGACAACGGCGACGGCGACGGTGACGACATCGCTGCCCACTCGCCGGGCAGGACGTTACTGAGCTGAGCTGCGACCACCTTCTGAATGCTATTATTATTATAATATTATTATTTTTATGCTTTACAAAACGATTTTCAATTTATATATAAACGTATTTTTTTTTTTTTGTGTTGCATTGAAAAGGAATTAAAAAATAATAAAAATTTATTAAGGCAAAGCGAAAATTATGAATTTATTATTGAGCACGTTGTTTGCGATGCTTTTGCTGGAGATTTTATGGCCCAAAACTCTGGACCCTTTCCCGCCCCCGCTAGCCACAATTTTCGGCGATATTTCGAAAGCCGCCGCCGACGCCGACAATTTGGTAATAAATTCACCGCAAAGCGGCTCAGGCAATAAAACATACAAGTGCACAAATCTCCGACTGTGTGTATGAGTGAGTGTATATAACGCAAATGAGTAGCTATATTAAAACCAAACCCGAAACTGAAGCCGATGCCGGTGCTGGTGCCGGTACCCCAATCCCGTGACCAAGTGTGAAGGTCCATCATAAATTCGTGAGTGCAGACAGTTGCCAATTGGTTGGAGTGGACGCAGGATGCGCGATGCCGGGACCAGACCAGACAACGCACCCGCATTCCCACTTACTATATGCATTAAGATCTCTCGGTCATAAAACAAAAATATGGCAAACCCAGAGCGACCCAGCCCCAGTCAATTATTACGATTGCCTGTTTAATTGCAATCCGAAAACTGCATTAAAAGCGACGTCGACGTCGTTAAGCCCCCCGATGCCAGATCAGATTACGAACCATCGATTTATGCCTCTGCGAAGATTTACACGAAACTTAATCAGATGCAAAACAAGGCGATGGAAGGAAACGCTGCTCATAAAGTATCGAGAATTGAGAGTTTCCGATATTCATGTTTCTACAGTTAATCGGCGAAGTTTCGACAGCGAATTACACCAGTAAAACCTAGATAAAATATAAGGAATCTTAACTTTTCTGAAAATTTGTTTAATTTTGCATCAAACCTCATTTAACTTATTAATTAATATAGTTGTTAAATCAGTAAAATTTGCAATTGGCAATAAAAAACACTTTTTTGCCATTCACCCCGAGCCGCATGCACACAGCCCTGCCAAACATGCAGCGCTGCCAGACAACTAGAAGTGTCTGCAGCGTTGCCAGCTAAATTTTGTTTGCCTGGCAAACAATAAATCTCTTAATTATTTTAATTAACAAACTAAAATTATAAAAAACATGTTTTTCAACTATAATAATAATTATAATACTCCTAAACAATAGTTACGCCCATTTAACCCCGTAAGTTTTCAACTCTATCCACATAATTTCTAAATGGTTTGTAAAATTGCCAACAAAGTGAAATCCCTTGGAGTTTCCGTGGGCACCCCTATACCATTTCTATGCTTTAGTATTCTTTGACTGAATAGAATTAACTTCGCAACTACAACTAAATCTGATTTAAATTGAATTAGGGTGCAAATTAGCAGGGATTTCGTAGTAGGATTTACCCCACCCCAACCAGCCCCTAAAAAAATGCTTTGTCAACATGTGAAAGCAGGTGAAGAGCTGCAGGTAAATTCCGGCAAACTGCGCTATAAAATTAACAAATGAAATGCTTCAACAAAAAAAAAAAAGAGAAGCATACCACGCGCACATTTGCTTGGATTGCTCATCGTATAAGTGAGGGAGATGTAGCGGGATTACGTTGCGACTAGGATCGGGGGGATGCCAGTCGGAGAATTGGGGGAGAATTCGTTGGTTGGGTTGGGGTTCGGGTTCGGGAAACATTGCTACAGTGTTTTTTTTTTTTTTTTGTGTGCGATTGTCGAGCTGAAAACTTTTGCGCGCACAAAATGAACAAAATTGTCACCGTCTGCGATGAAAGACAAAACTGTAAAAATAACCAACTAAATAAACCAAAAAGCCAACGGAAAAAACAACAAGAACAACAACAAAAGCAGTGCAAAGTAAAGCTAATCAAAATAAAAAAGAAAAAATAAAAAATTAAAATGAAAAACTTATTGGAGCAAGCGCACTGCCATAAAAGCAACACTTGGCGCCCTTTTTTAAGGGCGTGGAAAGAGGAGATAAGGACATAGACCGACAGAGAGCGAGAAAGTGTGAGAGAGAGAGAGAGAGAGATGCAGGATATGCGCCTGAGTGAGATGAGAGAGTGAGAGCGAGAGAGAGAGCAAAGATGAAAGTGCCAACTGCACCGGCAACTAAACATCCAATCAATATACCCCATACGCCTCCCACGCACAGGGTATGCCAAGCAAAATCGTACAAAATAAAGCAACTTTGAAAAGTACTAAAAGCGCCTTTTGAGCTTAGCGCGAACTGAAGGACCCAGCACACAGCACAGGGGACATTGTGGACAATGGACAAAAAGAAGTAGAGGACAGGCCAGGGGGGGACAGGATGGAGGGGCACATGTAGTTACAGTAGTTAAAATTATCAATGAAAGTTTACAATCACGACACGAGGACGAAAAGCGATGCAGTAGATGATGGCGCTAATGGTGGGGAAAAGTGAAAGAAAACTGAGAGAGAGAAAACTGAAAGAAAAACTAAGAGAAAACTGCGCTAAAAGTATCCAGCGCCAATGAGCTGAAAGTTGAAAGTGCAACTTTGTTAAGTTTGCTTCCTATTAAAGCCAGCGCGAGTTGCCTGGCTAAGCAGTAGATAGGGGGAGGGGGAGGATAGGGGGGGCCAGAGAGTCGAGGGTGAGAGGTGAAAGGTGCGAGTTGGGATACTTTGGGAATCTGAGCTAACGACAACTTGAAAAGCAGACTAGATAGAGTATGAACTTTGGTCAGGTTGTGCGTGGGGCACACAATTAAAAAGATGCTCAAATTCAGGCGAAGCCATCCCTGTTCTCTCTCTCCCTCTCCCTCTCCCCCCTGCTTTAATCGTGTGCTATGCCAATGTCAAGTTCTTTAATATTCCCCCAATACCATGCTAATTAAATGTGCATCAGAGGCGAAGGTGAACTCGGGGCAGGTGTAGATGGGGGCAGCAAACTGTGCTTAAAATTTCCTAATCAAAACGCAATAAATATTGCAAATGCGACTGGGCGGCCGAAAGTTGAGCATGGACACGGTGGCCAAAGCCCATGAAAGTGAAACAGCAGCAGCAGCCCAAAATCCCATCCCACACCACCCACTCTCTCTCTCTTTCTTTCGCAACAAAAATAACAACAGGAAATGGCAGCAAAATGTTTGCATGCTGCGGTAACACAACGGCAACAGCAGCAGCAACAACAACCAGAAGAACCTAGAAACCAAAGGATAAAAAATAAACAAAAGCGCAGAAAAAATGCCAAGCGCGTGGCACAGTGTGGTTGGATATCACAGGGTGTGCGAGGCAAGCTCTCCATCTCCCACTCCATCTCCCTCTCCCACTCCACCTCCCTCTCCTTCTCCCACTCCTTCTCAACATCAGCAGCAGCGAAAAAAAATTAAATATAAAATGCAAAAATGGCTTTTAAGCAGCGAAAGTCGCGTTTAGTGCCCGTTTTTATACCCTACTCGGCAGCCTAATGTGATTAGCTGCAGCATGCAAAGCACTTATAGGGCATATATCCTATATATATATAAACATAAAAATGCTCGATCCACAGCAGTTGATGAGCGATTCAAGCTGAAATATGGCAGATCAGCCTATATAGTCCTAGAGATGTAATAAAATAAATTGTTGGCTTATTTTTAAGAGTGTTTTTTTAATCGCAAATTATAATATTTTTCAGAGTTTTAAAAATATTTCTTGTATTATAATTTTTTTTTTTTTTTAAAAATCAATTTTGCTGTTTTGCACACATTTTATAGATAGTTTATTTAATATATGTACTGTATGGATAGTCTTTAAAAAATCAAAGGGTATCTTAGCTTCGTTGCATCGCCGACAAGTGTTGTCACTTGTGTTGTTTTTTTTTTTCTTGTTTTTTTGAGTCGCGCGCGGATTGCGGTTGCAAATTGGAGGAATGAGAAGAATGGCGTGGGGAGTGTGGGGGAGGCGCGTGAACCCGCCAAGGGACTAAAAACCCTGCCAGGATGTGCTAAAAGGACATTGCTGTTGCCACTGTGGCCGTATATGTGTGTGTGTGTGCGAGTGTGTGTGTTCACTTCATCAGCGACCGCAGCAAAAGGCAACGGCTATAAAACATAACACGAAAAATACAAAAAAAAAAAAAAAAAAAAAAAAACACAGGGTATAAAACAAAAAACGACCCCAGCTAACTGACTGAATTGTAGGGCTGAAAAACAATGCAAGAAATCTGCATAAATTAATCACATTTTTTCAATGAATTCAATTAAATTAATTGAATAAACTACTTATAGGCAGAAAAATAAAAAAAACAGATAATAAATGCAAAACAAAAATTGATTTTAATTAGTTGAGTGCAACAAGCCTAATCTAATGGAATTAGATTTATTATAAAATCCTTTATTTATTCACAAATTATCGCATAATTATGTTTCATATCGTTCCTTTCGCCAACCCTGGCATACCCCATGCTGAGGCCGAGTGGGGAGGCGCAAAGTGCGAGGCGCGAGAAACACGTGCCTCAGCTGGAAACAGAGCCGCAGCCACAAACACCCTCTCTCTCCCTTTCTCTCTCTCTCTCTCTCTTAGTCTCTCTCTTTCTCTGCAGCCTTTCCCGCATCCCTGGACACAACCAGCCGCCCCGCTTTGCTGACAACTTGTAATGAAATTTGCAATCCAAAGTTGTCCTAAGTCGCAGCTAAGCCGCGCTTCACGAAAGAAGCTCGGCCCAGTGTCGTTCCCCCGTTCCCGATCCTGCTATGTAGCTGCATGACAGTTGCCACACATAGAAAGAGATAGAGATAGAGAGCGAGAGAGCGAGAGGGAGAGAACGGGTTGCATGCACATCGCGACGCGACAACTTTGGCTAACTAACGCCGGAGCTCACTTTGTTTACGGAAGCGGAAATTAATTATTTTACGTGCGCTTCGCAAATTATGCAATGCATTCCAAACATTTCAGACTTTTCCCCATGCAATTTTAATGTCACAGATGGACCCGACACCCGCACAATGATGACTGTGTAATTAAAACAGATATCATTAGGCGAGTGTGCCGGGAAACGGTATTATTAGCCGCTAAATTGGATTAGACTCCGAAAAAAAAAAAAAATTGGAAAAAATTTATAAATCTGTTCGCCTAGATGATTTTCTCTATGTAATCTAATGTATAAAATTTATGGAAAGCTTCTTAGATTCAATATAATGCATATAGGTTAAAAGATTTCCTTTCTAGCTTTAAAATAATGCTTGCGAGTCAAATTTTAAGAATTTACAGGATTGCTAGGAGGCGTGAAATGCACTTGTATGTTAGTGCGATATATATACAAGTATTATCAACAAATTTGCGGGCTCTACGTCCTATAGTTCCTGAGATATAGGCGTTCATACAGACAAATAAGGCTAAATCGAGCTAAGAATATATATATATGTTTTATCCTGCTAATTACTTGAGCAAGGGAAACGTAGCTCACCTTGGAATACTTAAAAGTATCCCCCAGTATATGGATGTACATATATAGTATATGCAAAGCAGACTAACACATGCAGGGAGTGTGTGTGTTTGTGTGTGTGTGTGTGTGCGCCCTAATAGCTATGCCTGTTTATGTAGTTTGCGATGCAAGAGTTGCATTATAAATACCAAACGAGGCAAAAGGAAGGCTAAGAGGCAAAAGCGTAAAACAGAGTAATGGCGAATGGAGCAGGAAGAGGAAGAGGAGCAGCAGATGCAGAGCAGTGGATAGCAAGAGAAGATTCTTCCTGCTCCTCTTCTTCTCTTCTTCTGCTTTTTTAGGGCCGTCTCAGTTTTCAGTTTGTGCCGGGTTTTTTACGCCCTTTGTAATTATCACTTTAATGAACTTTACTATTTTGATAGCGTCCAACAAGGCGCAGGCAAACAATGCAGCCGGACGGCCAGCCCGAATCCAACGCCCACAACTAGCACTACTATGCCTGACTTGGACGACGCCAAAGTCAGACTACGACGTAGTCGAAGCCTGTGGAATGCCTGGCTAAAGCGGATAGAAGCGGTGCCGGTGTCGGTTTCGGCTAAGGATGCGACTGCTGCTCCGCCTGCCCCGGTATGCAGTCTGCGGACAACGTGCCCCCAAAGCGTGCCTCCTCCTCCTGCTCGTCATCATGGTCGTGCTGCCTGAGTTTTTATTAAGGAATAAAATTAGTGAGCGCGTGCCGCGCACGCCAAGTTGGCCAAGAAGCATCGTCGTCGGCGGACTGCAAGTTGCACCGTGCTGTGCCGTGCCGTGCCGTGCAAGCAAAGAAAGTAATGCGAAACGAATGTGCACAAAATGGCACAAGATAAACGCGAAAATTCGCGGCAACAAGAAGAGAAGCTGAGGTAGGGGAGAGTGCGGCGTCAAGGCAACGACAGCTAAATAGCCAAAGGAGAATTTGCTTGCCACCAGTGGAGAAGTGGAGAAGAAAGAACGTGAAGAAGAAGAGCAAGAAAAAAAAACAGCCAAAATCCGCCAAAAAAGCCAAGGAAAAGGAGCAGCAGCAGGAGCGACTGCTGTAAATCCTGTAGAATCTTGTAAATCTAGCGTAAATTTAAGATGAAAATCGCATTCGGAGCGGCGGTGGGAGTGAAATTTTCAAAGCGAAAACTTTGCAAATATTTTATTTATGACTTTTCAATTATTTTTTATCTCTGTTTCTGTGTTTGTGTCTGTGTAAACACCCCTTTTTTTGCTATGCTCATTATAAATGAGTTCAAGAGATGAGAAAACGAAATGGAAAGCGTATTTTAGCTTGATTAACATTCAGTTAAGTGGCAACTCTATAATTCAAATTAAAATCGATAAGGAAGATAACTAGAACTATCTGATTTATCGATACCTTTATTTTGTACAATTGATGCATTATGGCAGTTATAACAAGACCAATCGATAAAAAAATAGTAATAAGTAAACAAATATATCGATAATTGCAAGAAAAAAATCGCATGCATGCTATTAATAGTGTAATCAAAAGAGCTGAGAGCAGTGCCAAGCGATTAATCGATATACAATATAACTTATCGATAAATACAGAAGCTGGCCTGCACTGACTTGTTTTTTAAATTTGTTACTAATGCAATGTGAGCAGTTTTAAATGTGAAAACTGTCTGGCAGGACCCCCTCTCTCTCCCCCTACTCCTTTCATGCCCCCTTTACAGGGTATTTCCGCAGCAGGGCATTTTGATGTCGAGTCGAGCGCTCACCTGTGAAATAGACCAGTCAAGCAAGCCAAAACACACGCATCCTGACAACGAGCTTTGCGGCAAACGTGTCGCTTTAACACACACACACACAGGTGTACAATTGACTCTCTCACTCACACACACACACATTCCAGCTGTCTCTGTCTGGCCAATGGGGCTTTCATTTAAAATGGCATCTGAAATGAAATTGCTGAAAAATTAAAAATCGCTCGCGGCATTTTGTTTTTCACGCCACAAGGCGATTAATCATAAAAACAGATTTCTACGTACATGCAGCGACAGTGGCAGCGAGCATGTATGTAACAGGCACATGTGCACATTTATCTGTGTGTGAGTGTGTCAGTGTTCAGTACAGTTCAATTCAGTCGAGTTGAGTTCGCGTTCGTTTCGGTTTGGTTGGGCACATAAAATATGCAAAATATCTTGTAATGTGTTTATCAGTGTGTACATTTAGCATACTCACAGACAGGCAGACAGACAGACAGGCAGACAGACAGAGAGACAGAGAGACAGACAGACAGACAGACATACAGACAGGCAGACAGACAGACAGACCGAACATTGCCCGACAATGTTGGGAGGCGAAAAACGAGGCCAAACTGTGCCTGTTTGTCGGGTTGGAAATAAATTCATTGAATTAACAAATAGCTTTATGTTCATTTTACAAAAATTTGCCTCACGCTTTACGCATTTTGCAACATTGCCACGCCCACGCCCCACTTCCCTGCCCCTGCGCTGCTGCCCTTAACAAAGCAAACAAACAAACAAACATCGCGGCGAAGTTCAGTTCACAATGGCTCTCGTTGTTGGTAAAGCTCTTAGTGGATTTTCGTTAAAAATTTATAGACATACTCACACACAGTCACACACACAGTCACACACACACACCGTCACACACACACACCGTCACACACACACACCGACACACACGTGGCACATTGCCACAGTTGTTTGCGGTTGAATTTTTCGCCACCATTACTTATGCACACATTTAAATGTGTCATGTGTGTGTGTGTGCGTGTGTGTGCGTGTGTGTGTGTGCGTGTGTGCGTGTGTGTGTGTGTATTTATATTTATGCGTCTGTCGCATACATTTCGAGGTGACTGTGCAAAATTGACTTGATCAGGCTTAAGAGGCCGCAATGCCGATACCAATGCCTCGGCCCTGGTCGATGTCGATGTCGATGACGATGGCGATGGCGATGGCAGTCAAAAAGCTTTCGATAAATTCCGCTTAACGTCAGAGCTGGGCAAAGTGGAGCTTGCCGCAGATTAATAATGAATAATGTCATAAGCGGAAACGGAAGTGGGAAATCGAAAATCGAAAATCGTAAAGAAACAGTTGAGCTGCTGAGAACATGCCGATTGTTACAAAGTCGACTTGTTAAATAAGAAAAAAAAAAAAAAAAAAAAGATCCAAGCAGTACGTACATATTTACACTTAAAACTCTCTGCATAATAAAATAACTACCCTAGCTACTCAAAACAACTATACAAAAAGCAAATCGAGCTTAGAAAAACGGAAGAGCGCGTCATATTTCACTTGAATGAATGATTGTTTTTTTTTTTTTTTTTTTTATCTCTCTCTCTCTTCGAAGTTACAAAGAATGAAAGAATACTTAACTTTAACAAGGATTGGGAGAGATTTGGGGGGGGGAGCACTAAAAGCGAGCAATATGAATATAAAGCATTTTAAATAATAAGTATACGACCCGTACTCTCCGACTCGTAACCAATTCCCGTTGCCGCCGCGGCATAGACAACAAAACTTTCCGATTGGTGCCAGCTGCTGCCACCAAAAGGCTGACGAACAATGCAAACTTTGGCGGGCGTAAACAACACAAGGGATGCCAAGATTTATTCCTGCAAAGCCGAGTGGGCGTGGCCATGTTGAAAGAAGCCATAAACAACAATCAAGTGGAGAGAAGGCAAGATGGCAAAAATAAGCAGCAGCTTTCGAGCAAAAACTAAATAAATAAATAAATAAATATGTGTGCAGGCAGACACACACACACACACTGGAATCCACACACTCATACATATGCAAAAATTGCAAAAGGATTGGCCAAAAGTGAAACACTTTGATATGCATCTAAATGGCATCATCAGCATTCGTTTTCGGGGGCCACCAAATGCGACGACATGGAAAACGAGAAGGAGAGAGAGAGAGAGAGAGAGAGACAACAACAGCAACGGGAAACAAGAGGAATTGGAATAGGGAAACACACTGCACACACAATGCAGGAAGCACTAGAGCAGCGTGTGTGCACTCAGGCCATCAAATACTCTACATTTTCCACTCAAATTTTCTATATTATGATTTTCCAGCAAGCTAAAGCAGCGTAGACAAATTCCCAAGCTTCATATGACATATAGCACTTTTTATACCAAATTTCATAACTCTAGCTCTTCTAACTCTCAAGATCTAAGAACTTTTATAGACCAAAGGGTATAAGAACTAGAAAAGCAATCAAGAGTCATGCGATTGAGAAACAAACAAAGCCACAATCCGAGACGAAAGGAAACAAGCAACAAAAAACAAGAAAATAGAAATAAAAACAACAGAAAAAACCGCAAATCATTTTGCGGGCGTTACATTTTATTTGGCATCTTCCTCACTTACATATCCATGCCGAAGTCGCACCGGAATCAAGATGATAGCGATGTGCCTTGTGTATGCAAATCGTGCGTGATTTTGGGAAAGTTATTAAAGTTCTTAGATACCATCTTAACTACAATCGAAACTTACTATCTTTCAATATCTGAAATAATCTACCATTTGATTTTTATCAAAACTTAATTCAATTAAAGATAATATCCTAAGTACTGCAAAAGATCTACATAAGATCCACACGATATCCACATAAGATTCACATCAATTAAGATATTTATTTTCCAAAATTTGTTAAATAATTTTTAATAAATAGAAAAAAAAATAGTTTGAAAAAAAAATTGGTTCCAGTATTGTCACACTTTGTGCCACTGTGCGCTGCTGCTTTGCTCATACATTGCTCGGCTTAGACTGCGGCCTTTTGTTGTGGTTGCTCTGATGGCGCTTGCGAATGGGCAGCACAGCCGGCATGGGACTGTGCTCGACTGCGGAAAGAAGAAGACAACAAGGATAATGATAATACTGAGGATGATGATGGGAAGGGGGATGAACTACTCACTGCGGTAGACATTATAGCCACGCTCATCGGCTATATAGTAAAGCGTCTCGATCTGTGGTTGCAGCCCAGTGGTGGGCACAGAGTTATAGCCCTCCTGCACATTGATCACACGGTCGTCCACATGCTTCAGATATAGCTTGATGTAGTTAACCAGCCCATTGCTAAGTACCAGTCTGGAGAGGAAGGGGGAAGATTAGAGCGAAAAAAGTAGGGTACGGCAGGCTGGCAGGATGCTCCACTTACTTGTGCTCCTCGGTGCCATTGGGATGCCGCATATGATAGTTCTCCAGCACACGCACAGGCGTGCCATCACTTGGTTGGCTTGGCACCAACTCTGGACTGCTGGTCGAGCTGGGGTCGAGGCCGGCTGCTTCATCCAGCTCATCAAAGAAATAATCAAAATTTTCCTCTTGAAAATCCATTTGCGGAAATACGACCAATTGATCCTCGTACAAAGGCGGCAATGTGGGTGCCATTGTGGTTGTAGTTGTGGTTGTTCTCCTTGTTGTTGTTGTTCTTGTTGGAGCTCTGGTCGGTCTCCTTGTTGTTGGTCGTGGTCGTGATGGTCGAGATGGCCGGGATGGTGTTGTTGCTGCTTCTGCTGTGCTAAACTCGTCGTCATCGTCGGGCCAAACAACCAATTGTAATTCATAGACGGGTTGGCTGCTGCTGCCGGCAGACAAGCCGTGTCTCAGCTCCTGCGGTAGAGGAGCTGCCTCCTCGGCTGGCTTATTAGTGCTCGGCTGGCAGTCCTTCGCCAGCAACTGCAGCTGCTCCTGCCGGTCTAACGAGTCCATTGTTGCATCGAAAGTCAATTTGCAGTCAATGCGCTGCTCTGGCTCAAGCGCCGTTTCCATGGTGGTCAACTGTGGCAGCCTCTCCGGCTTCAGTGCCTCCGCTGTGGGCGCTGCTCGAGCACAAATCACACCCAGCAGCTGCAGCAGGAGCAGCTGCAGGATTAGTGTCGACGACATGTTCGATGACATTTGGGGCTGGAATTGCGTCGGGGACTGCAGCACGGATGTGGATTCCTTCTTGAGATTGCACTTGGGATTCTCTTGCGCTCACCTCCTCCTCCTTCTGCGCTCTGCTGCTCTTGTTGTTGCCGCAGCTTGTATTTATACCCAGAGTCCACGACAAGCTCTGCCAACGCCAGCAGCGACGCTGGCAGCGTGTGTTAATCAACAACGATGCTGCGATCCAAAACTCTCTTTTAAGCGTGCGTTACCGTTATGCAATAAATGCAAGAACAGCCATAATAATAACAAACAACAATAATAAAAAAATAAAAAGAGCATGCAGCAGGCGAACTGGCCCAGAAGGGTGCTCCAAAGGACGGCGTGTGTATGTCTGTATTCTGCGCTGCGTTCCCATTAATTTGCGCTCATATTAATTTTATGATGTTATCCATCAGTTTGTGCAAAAATTTAAGTCCTCGTCGGAGCTCGACGCATTTCCCTGAATAAATTATCGTTTGCTGTTCAGTTCTTAAGTTTGCTTTAAAAAGTTCTTTTAATACTTTCAAAAAGTATGCCGGGCAAATATTTTAGTATAACGTTGAAAGACAGCATGGTAAGCAGAAAAGGTTCTCTGTTCGGCTAGCCGAAATTTGTATACTCTTTACTCTAATATTTGTTGTTTCTTTCAATTTTTCAATTTGTAATTAAATTACTCTGCTTGTTATCGATATATTTTAAACAGTCGTAGTAAATGGAACTGAATTCAACGTCTGTGTAATTAAACAATCGATAAGCTATCGAGCACACTATCAAACAGGTCTGGCAAGGATAACCATGGAGAGAGGTAATCAATTTAACATTACGCAAGTCATGCTGCGCTACCGCTCAAAGGCTTCTTCTGCCGTGCGTTGGGTCATCGCGGCAGCTATCGCTGCGATCTGCGGAATCCTCTCTCTCTCTCTCTGCTTTAACTCCCTCTCTAATGCATTTGACAGTTGATTCATTCCCCGCGCTGCAGCGAGCTTTCCATTCTTTTGGTCATTTGGACAACATCATTTATAATAAGATTTTCATGTTGGACAGCCCCCGCTCAAATAACGGCAGCATCGCATCGCAGCAGCTGCACTGAACCGTGGGAGCGCAGTCGCGAAGATGACGACGACAACGACGACGACGACGTCGACAGCGACCATTAACGGAGCATTGCGGTTGACGTCGCTGCTGCCGCTTAGCTTTCGTTATTCTTATTGTATTTGTTCTGCTGTTCTTGTTATTGTGTATAGCCATAAAGTATATTTTATGTTGGAAAGTATTTTTAAACTTTATTTCTGTGCCGGTTTTTGTCAAATTGTGCAAGCACACACACGCATGTGCGAAGCTGAGTGCGTGTGTGTGTGTGCATGTGCCATAATTGCAGTTGTGACGTCACCAGCTAATGGCAGTCTGCTTAAGTGGCAACGCTAATGAGTCTACGTGCGTGGCGAATGGCAACGAATAGAAAGAAAATGGCAAAGCGCCATTACAAATTGGAATTTACAGATTTTAACTTGCATCAATTTGCACTTGTCGAATAGTTCAATATTGAATTTATTTATATACAAACTTATCCATATACATAAATTACGGCAAATACTAAGTTGAACTTTGCAATTCTTGCACTTTCAAGGCCAGCTGCTTCTGCTTCTGTTCCTGTTTCGCATGTTTGTATTTGTGCATAGAAATTTAATTTTCAACAAGAACATAACACAATATGCGTCTTTAATGTGCAATTTGTCAAAACTTATTTGATTTATGAGCCAAGTGGAAGCAACAACAACAACAACAACAGCAGCAGCATGCGCCCAACTGTCGAAACAAACCAAAAACAACAGCAGCAACGACAACGAGAACAACGACAACAACAACAACAACAAGAAAACTTGCGTCCCGTCGCAATTGCGTGCCAGGTTCCGTTCTGTTCACCTACCCCCCGCCTGGCTTGGTCTGTACCGCCCCCCCACAACACCAACTCACCCTGCAACAGCATCACAGCAGGGCTACTAATCGTCCATGGCGCTGAACTTTAAAGCACAACGAATTGAAATTCTCACCCACAAAAATAGCCATGTTAACGTCGTCCGTTCCTGTCTGCAAACGGACCAGCAAAAAAAAAAAGAGCCAGAGTGAGACAGAGCGCGTGAGAGAGTGAGAGAGAGGGAAAAAAGCGAAAAGCAAGCGTTTGCCAATTGCCGGACGAGAGGCGACGTGGCACACTCGAGTTTTTCGTGCACGCTCCAGTTTTGGTCCTCTCGTTCTCGTTCTCCTGGTTCTCCTCCAGCACATGATTTTGCCTAATCTAATTTGTCGTTCGGGGCCCAGGGCTTTAATCATGTGACTGCTGGCGATTTGTCACAGCTGCTGGACAGCCTCAAAGGAAGCCAACCGAGCGAGAGCGAACGGAGCGAAGCGCAGCGCACCCAGAGAAGGCACAAAATCAGTGAGCACTTAATTCCATTTACATATTTGAATTTGATTGAAATTAAATTTTAGTTGACACAAGACTGTGCGAAATTGTGCAAGATTATGCAAGTATGTACATGAACAATATGAAGTCCGTACTACAGAAGATTTGTATTAAATTTATTGCTTATTAAGCTTCTAACAATGACATTAAACACAGTTGCAGTTTCCAGTGACAAACAATGGAATTAATGAGTAGAAGGAGGAGGCGGAACAGGAATGGGAGTGGAATAGAGCAAGTTTTTGTAATCGTTAAGGCTGGGACGAATTCAATAAAGGATATTTGAGTACTCTAAGCCCAACTCCCTTTAATTAACCCCTGAGAAAGTGGAAAAGCTACTGTACGACTGCGGATTTAATACTTATACTAATTTCTATATTATTTCCGTTTTAGTCATATCATTTAAGAGTAGGAGTTCGAGGAGTTAAGAGGAGTTCGTATCACAATTTTTAAAAATTCTCCACGTAAACCTGTTGTATGGCAGCTGCTTTAAGGGTTTAATGCTAATTTCCTTTCCCAATTTCAGTTTCAGTCGTCGTAAGCAAGTTACGATGCACAATTGCTCCAGACTCATTTTCGGTTTATTCCGTTTGACACACTTTCGGTTAATCCACAATAATCGTAACGGCAACTGGTTGCCCAGGCCCATAAAGAGAGCTTCGGAGCTGCATGAAACTGCAATTGCCATAAAAGCCAGCTTAAAATCAGGCAGAGACGAGCACTGGATGGATATACATACATATACATACATATGTATAAAAGAGCATCGGCAGATTGCGAAATCAGACAGAACTGGAGAAGCAGTAAGCATGCAAAGTTATCTGAGTTTTATTCTGCTAATCGGAGCAGTTGCTGCCAAAGTGGCAACCGATGTGGCAACCACTAGGCCGGATTTGCAACGAGAGAAACGTCAATTGGTAGCTATGAGAGATATATATATATGATCTGTACTTTATTTTTCTTTTTTTTTTTATTTCCACCTGCAGAGCCATGCCACCATCGCTATACCCATTTTCTTTGACGGCACCACTGGCACGGTGGAACCAGTGCAGCCAGTGCAAGGGTTGCAACCAGTGCAAGCGCTACAACCAGTGCAAGCCTTACAACCCGTGCAGCCAGTGCAACCCATCACTGTGGTCACTCCGGTGGTGAGCAATACGGCGAATCTGCAGACACCCGGCTTTTTGCCCGCATTCACACAGAATCTTCCCATTGTTGGTCCGCTGTTGGCCAATCTGCCGCTACAGAATCTGCTCGGCGGTCTGGGTGGCATTAATCTTGGCAATTTGGGACAATTGGGTAATCTGGGTCAACTGGGAAATATTGGTAATTTGGTTGGAGGTGGACTAAGGCCACCGGCGACAAATACTGCAGGCACAGCAGCACCAGCGCAGACGTGTGCCATTACCCAAAGACTTACGTGTCGTTGTGAGCCCTTGTTGCCACTGCCACTACTACAGCGTGAGGAGCAGGAATCGCAGCTGGTGAGGATCATCAAGCAGAATATCAGACGCAACGATGATGGCTCCAGTGAGTTGCGTCTGATCATCAGCAACGGCGTCGTACACTACCATCGCAACGAGGAGGATGCAAGCAAACAGCAAGGATATTTTGCACTACCCTTCCAAAAGGAGCTCTATCTGAACATACACTACAGCATCAATCAGACCAACTACACGGTCAGGGCGGACATGAGCAGTTCACCACCGAAATCTGACTTTGATCATGACACAACTCGGTCTACGATGCACATATAAAATAAGTTCTTAAATTGCTCGGTAACGTTTTTTTTATAAGATTTTTTTTTGTAATCTATAATTGGTTTCATAAATCACTTTGTATTCCTGATAATCTTCATTTCTATGACTTTATTGAAATACCCTTAAGACTATGTTGTACTCTATCCTTCGGGAAATTGTAGCTAGCACACTAATTAAAGGGTTTTCCCCGTCCTTTCTTTCCATCTGACTAGTCCGTTCTTGTTCCCTTTCGCACTGCAATTTCTGTTCGTTTTGTTAATTGAACTTCCTAATTTGCCGTATTCGAAATTCTTCCGTTTGCGTTCAAATTTCACAAAACGCAAACAAGAATTTTGTATATTGACGGTGCGCGGCACTGGGAGACAATGAAAGAGATGGAACGATAGAGAGCTGGAGAGAGACAAGGCTGGATTCCACGCCACGCCACATCAGAGAAATGCAACAGGAAAAACATTTTCTCGCAATGCTCTCAATTTGCAAGCGGCAAATGGAAATCAAGCTGAAATTGCAATGCGAACTGCGCGAGTCAAGCGGAAACGCAATGCGAGAGAAAGAGGAGAAGAAATGGAAATGGGGAACAGGGACATGGGAGAGAGAGAAAGAGGAGAGCAAGACGTTGCAGACAACTTTTGCCATGCACAATTTGACAGGATGTGCTCTAGCACAAGCTCAGCTCAAATTGCCACGGCTCCTCAACAGTTGACGACATGATGATTTCCTCTTTTGGAAAACCTAAATTCCTTGTCTCCATTGCACTCTCTCCCTTTCTCTCTCTCTCTCTCTCTCTCTCTCTCTCTCTCTCTCTCGATCTCTGGAGTTTAGGAGTTTGTTTTTTTACAAAATAATTTGTATTGTTTGATTTTCAAGAAAGTGAGGATACTGGTCCTGTCTTACATGTCAATTTTTAGTCGACTTTGACATGATTTTTGGCCAAAAATTAAGTATGATCTAAAATAATTTTAAACACTTGTTTTATACTAATTTTGACCTCCGCAATCGATTAAACATAAAAGCTGGCGATTTAAAATTTTTAAGAAAAAAAAATTTCTGAATATATCATAAATTGTAGAAAATATGCAACTTTTTCGATATTTCAGGGTTGTCTCTCCACTCTCACATCGATATTAGTGAAAAATTTGGATATTTTTAATCGTTTTTTAACTCTAATATGGCCAAAAATCATTTGTTTTTACTCTAAGAAGGCTTTTTGATCTCGGCATTGTACCTGTATTGATTCTACATTTCAATTTTATCGATTTGGGAACTTCGATTTTTTTCGACTTTTTCCATCCAACCCCCTTACAAAAATTTCGAAAATTTTCAAAAATTTGACATATCAATTTTTTGCTTAAAATCAAATAAGATATTCGTAATTAGCATAAAAATCCAATCCGCAGCTAATTCGGATAAAAAACGTAGAAAATATGCAACTTTTTCGATATTTCAGGGTTGTCTCTCCACTCTCACATCGATATTAGTGAAAAATTTGGATATTTTTAATCGTTTTTTAACTCTAATATGGCCAAAAATCATTTGTTTTTACTCTAAGAAGGCTTTTTGATCTCGGCATTGTACCTGTATTGATTCTACATTTCAATTTTATCGATTTGGAAACTTCGATTTTTTTCGACTTTTTCCATCCAACCCCCTTACAAAAATTTCGAAAATTTTCAAAAATTTGACATATCAATTTTTTGCTTAAAATCAAAAAAGGTATTCGTAATTAGCATAAAAATCCAATCCGCAGCTAATTCGGATAAAAAACGTAGATAATATGCAACTTTTTCGATATTTCAGGGTTGTCTCTCCACTCTCACATCGATATTAGTGAAAAATTTGGATATTTTTAATCGTTTTTTAACTCTAATATGGCCAAAAATCATTTGTTTTTACTCTAAGAAGGCTTTTTGATCTCGGCATTGTACCTGTATTGATTCTACATTTCAATTTTATCGATTTGGGAACTTCGATTTTTTTCGACTTTTTCCATCCAACCCCCTTACAAAAATTTCGAAAATTTTCAAAAATTTGACATATCAATTTTTTGCTTAAAATCAAATAAGATATTCGTAATTAGCATAAAAATCCAATCCGCAGCTAATTCGGATAAAAAACGTAGATAATATGCAACTTTTTCGATATTTCAGGGTTGTCTCTCCACTCTCACATCGATATTAGTGAAAAATTTGGATATTTTTAATCGTTTTTTAACTCTAATATGGCCAAAAATCATTTGTTTTTACTCTAAGAAGGCTTTTTGATCTCGGCATTGTACCTGTATTGATTCTACATTTCAATTTTATCGATTTGGGAACTTCGATTTTTTTCGACTTTTTCCATCCAACCCCCTTACAAAAATTTCGAAAATTTTCAAAAATTTGACATATCAATTTTTTGCTTAAAATCAAATAAGATATTCGTAATTAGCATAAAAATCCAATCCGCAGCTAATTCGGATAAAAAACGTAGATAATATGCAACTTTTTCGATATTTCAGGGTTGTCTCTCCACTCTCACATCGATATTAGTGAAAAATTTGGATATTTTTAATCGTTTTTTAACTCTAATATGGCCAAAAATCATTTGTTTTTACTCTAAGAAGGCTTTTTGATCTCGGCATTGTACCTGTATTGATTCTACATTTCAATTTTATCGATTTGGAAACTTCGATTTTTTTCGACTTTTTCCATCCAACCCCCTTACAAAAATTTCGAAAATTTTCAAAAATTTGACATATCAATTTTTTGCTTAAAATCAAATAAGATATTCGTAATTAGCATAAAAATCCAATCCGCAGCTAATTCGGATAAAAAACGTAGATAATATGCAACTTTTTCGATATTTCAGGGTTGTCTCTCCACTCTCACATCGATATTAGTGAAAAATTTGGATATTTTTAATCGTTTTTTAACTCTAATATGGCCAAAAATCATTTGTTTTTACTCTAAGAAGGCTTTTTGATCTCGGCATTGTACCTGTATTGATTCTACATTTCAATTTTATCGATTTGGGAACTTCGATTTTTTTCGACTTTTTCCATCCAACCCCCTTACAAAAATTTCGAAAATTTTCAAAAATTTGACATATCAATTTTTTGCTTAAAATCAAATAAGATATTCGTAATTAGCATAAAAATCCAATCCGCAGCTAATTCGGATAAAAAACGTAGATAATATGCAACTTTTTCGATATTTCAGGGTTGTCTCTCCACTCTCACATCGATATTAGTGAAAAATTTGGATATTTTTAATCGTTTTTTAACTCTAATATGGCCAAAAATCATTTGTTTTTACTCTAAGAAGGCTTTTTGATCTCGGCATTGTACCTGTATTGATTCTACATTTCAATTTTATCGATTTGGAAACTTCGATTTTTTTCGACTTTTTCCATCCAACCCCCTTACAAAAATTTCGAAAATTTTCAAAAATTTGACATATCAATTTTTTGCTTAAAATCAAAAAAGGTATTCGTAATTAGCATAAAAATCCAATCCGCAGCTAATTCGGATAAAAAACGTAGATAATATGCAACTTTTTCGATATTTCAGGGTTGTCTCTCCACTCTCACATCGATATTAGTGAAAAATTTGGATATTTTTAATCGTTTTTTAACTCTAATATGGCCAAAAATCATTTGTTTTTACTCTAAGAAGGCTTTTTGATCTCGGCATTGTACCTGTATTGATTCTACATTTCAATTTTATCGATTTGGAAACTTCGATTTTTTCGACTTTTTCCATCCAACCCCCTTACAAAAATTTCGAAAATTTTCAAAAATTTGACATATCAATTTTTTGCTTAAAATCAAATAAAGGTATTCGTAATTAGCATAAAAATCCAATCCGCAGCTAATTCGGATAAAAAACGTAGATAATATGCAACTTTTTCGATATTTCAGGGTTGTCTCTCCACTCTCACATCGATATTAGTGAAAAATTTGGATATTTTTAATCGTTTTTTAACTCTAATATGGCCAAAAATCATTTGTTTTTACTCTAAGAAGGCTTTTTGATCTCGGCATTGTACCTGTATTGATTCTACATTTCAATTTTATCGATTTGGAAACTTCGATTTTTTTCGACTTTTTCCATCCAACCCCCTTACAAAAATTTCGAAAATTTTCAAAAATTTGACATATCAATTTTTTGCTTAAAATCAAATAAGATATTCGTAATTAGCATAAAAATCCAATCCGCAGCTAATTCGGATAAAAAACGTAGATAATATGCAACTTTTTCGATATTTCAGGGTTGTCTCTCCACTCTCACATCGATATTAGTGAAAAATTTGGATATTTTTAATCGTTTTTTAACTCTAATATGGCCAAAAATCATTTGTTTTTACTCTAAGAAGGCTTTTTGATCTCGGCATTGTACCTGTATTGATTCTACATTTCAATTTTATCGATTTGGGAACTTCGATTTTTTTCGACTTTTTCCATCCAACCCCCTTACAAAAATTTCGAAAATTTTCAAAAATTTGACATATCAATTTTTTGCTTAAAATCAAATAAGATATTCGTAATTAGCATAAAAATCCAATCCGCAGCTAATTCGGATAAAAAACGTAGATAATATGCAACTTTTTCGATATTTCAGGGTTGTCTCTCCACTCTCACATCGATATTAGTGAAAAATTTGGATATTTTTAATCGTTTTTTAACTCTAATATGGCCAAAAATCATTTGTTTTTACTCTAAGAAGGCTTTTTGATCTCGGCATTGTACCTGTATTGATTCTACATTTCAATTTTATCGATTTGGAAACTTCGATTTTTTTCGACTTTTTCCATCCAACCCCCTTACAAAAATTTCGAAAATTTTCAAAAATTTGACATATCAATTTTTTGCTTAAAATCAAATAAGATATTCGTAATTAGCATAAAAATCCAATCCGCAGCTAATTCGGATAAAAAACGTAGATAATATGCAACTTTTTCGATATTTCAGGGTTGTCTCTCCACTCTCACATCGATATTAGTGAAAAATTTGGATATTTTTAATCGTTTTTTAACTCTAATATGGCCAAAAATCATTTGTTTTTACTCTAAGAAGGCTTTTTGATCTCGGCATTGTACCTGTATTGATTCTACATTTCAATTTTATCGATTTGGAAACTTCGATTTTTTTCGACTTTTTCCATCCAACCCCCTTACAAAAATTTCGAAAATTTTCAAAAATTTGACATATCAATTTTTTGCTTAAAATCAAAAAAGGTATTCGTAATTAGCATAAAAATCCAATCCGCAGCTAATTCGGATAAAAAACGTAGATAATATGCAACTTTTTCGATATTTCAGGGTTGTCTCTCCACTCTCACATCGATATTAGTGAAAAATTTGGATATTTTTAATCGTTTTTTAACTCTAATATGGCCAAAAATCATTTGTTTTTACTCTAAGAAGGCTTTTTGATCTCGGCATTGTACCTGTATTGATTCTACATTTCAATTTTATCGATTTGGAAACTTCGATTTTTTTCGACTTTTTCCATCCAACCCCCTTACAAAAATTTCGAAAATTTTCAAAAATTTGACATATCAATTTTTTGCTTAAAATCAAATAAGATATTCGTAATTAGCATAAAAATCCAATCCGCAGCTAATTCGGATAAAAAACGTAGATAATATGCAACTTTTTCGATATTTCAGGGTTGTCTCTCCACTCTCACATCGATATTAGTGAAAAATTTGGATATTTTTAATCGTTTTTTAACTCTAATATGGCCAAAAATCATTTGTTTTTACTCTAAGAAGGCTTTTTGATCTCGGCATTGTACCTGTATTGATTCTACATTTCAATTTTATCGATTTGGAAACTTCGATTTTTTTCGACTTTTTCCATCCAACCCCCTTACAAAAATTTCGAAAATTTTCAAAAATTTGACATATCAATTTTTTGCTTAAAATCAAATAAGATATTCGTAATTAGCATAAAAATCCAATCCGCAGCTAATTCGGATAAAAAACGTAGATAATATGCAACTTTTTCGATATTTCAGGGTTGTCTCTCCACTCTCACATCGATATTAGTGAAAAATTTGGATATTTTTAATCGTTTTTTAACTCTAATATGGCCAAAAATCATTTGTTTTTACTCTAAGAAGGCTTTTTGATCTCGGCATTGTACCTGTATTGATTCTACATTTCAATTTTATCGATTTGGAAACTTCGATTTTTTTTCGACTTTTTCCATCCAACCCCCTTACAAAAATTTCGAAAATTTTCAAAAATTTGACATATCAATTTTTTGCTTAAAATCAAAAAAGATATTCGTAATTAGCATAAAAATCCAATCCGCAGCTAATTCGGATAAAAAACGTAGATAATATGCAACTTTTTCGATATTTCAGGGTTGTCTCTCCACTCTCACATCGATATTAGTGAAAAATTTGGATATTTTTAATCGTTTTTTAACTCTAATATGGCCAAAAATCATTTGTTTTTACTCTAAGAAGGCTTTTTGATCTCGGCATTGTACCTGTATTGATTCTACATTTCAATTTTATCGATTTGGGAACTTCGATTTTTTTCGACTTTTTCCATCCAACCCCCTTACAAAAATTTCGAAAATTTTCAAAAATTTGACATATCAATTTTTTGCTTAAAATCAAATAAGATATTCGTAATTAGCATAAAAATCCAATCCGCAGCTAATTCGGATAAAAAACGTAGATAATATGCAACTTTTTCGATATTTCAGGGTTGTCTCTCCACTCTCACATCGATATTAGTGAAAAATTTGGATATTTTTAATCGTTTTTTAACTCTAATATGGCCAAAAATCATTTGTTTTTACTCTAAGAAGGCTTTTTGATCTCGGCATTGTACCTGTATTGATTCTACATTTCAATTTTATCGATTTGGAAACTTCGATTTTTTTCGACTTTTTCCATCCAACCCCCTTACAAAAATTTCGAAAATTTTCAAAAATTTGACATATCAATTTTTTGCTTAAAATCAAAAAAGGTATTCGTAATTAGCATAAAAATCCAATCCGCAGCTAATTCGGATAAAAAACGTAGATAATATGCAACTTTTTCGATATTTCAGGGTTGTCTCTCCACTCTCACATCGATATTAGTGAAAAATTTGGATATTTTTAATCGTTTTTTAACTCTAATATGGCCAAAAATCATTTGTTTTTACTCTAAGAAGGCTTTTTGATCTCGGCATTGTACCTGTATTGATTCTACATTTCAATTTTATCGATTTGGAAACTTCGATTTTTTTCGACTTTTTCCATCCAACCCCCTTACAAAAATTTCGAAAATTTTCAAAAATTTGACATATCAATTTTTTGCTTAAAATCAAATAAGATATTCGTAATTAGCATAAAAATCCAATCCGCAGCTAATTCGGATAAAAAACGTAGATAATATGCAACTTTTTCGATATTTCAGGGTTGTCTCTCCACTCTCACATCGATATTAGTGAAAAATTTGGATATTTTTAATCGTTTTTTAACTCTAATATGGCCAAAAATCATTTGTTTTTACTCTAAGAAGGCTTTTTGATCTCGGCATTGTACCTGTATTGATTCTACATTTCAATTTTATCGATTTGGAAACTTCGATATTTTTTTCGACTTTTTCCATCCAACCCCCTTACAAAAATTTCGAAAATTTTCAAAAATTTGACATATCAATTTTTTGCTTAAAATCAAAAAAGGATATTCGTAATTAGCATAAAAATCCAATCCGCAGCTAATTCGGATAAAAAACGTAGATAATATGCAACTTTTTCGATATTTCAGGGTTGTCTCTCCACTCTCACATCGATATTAGTGAAAAATTTGGATATTTTTAATCGTTTTTTAACTCTAATATGGCCAAAAATCATTTGTTTTTACTCTAAGAAGGCTTTTTGATCTCGGCATTGTACCTGTATTGATTCTACATTTCAATTTTATCGATTTGGGAACTTCGATTTTTTTCGACTTTTTCCATCCAACCCCCTTACAAAAATTTCGAAAATTTTCAAAAATTTGACATATCAATTTTTTGCTTAAAATCAAATAAGATATTCGTAATTAGCATAAAAATCCAATCCGCAGCTAATTCGGATAAAAAACGTAGATAATATGCAACTTTTTCGATATTTCAGGGTTGTCTCTCCACTCTCACATCGATATTAGTGAAAAATTTGGATATTTTTAATCGTTTTTTAACTCTAATATGGCCAAAAATCATTTGTTTTTACTCTAAGAAGGCTTTTTGATCTCGGCATTGTACCTGTATTGATTCTACATTTCAATTTTATCGATTTGGAAACTTCGATTTTTTTCGACTTTTTCCATCCAACCCCCTTACAAAAATTTCGAAAATTTTCAAAAATTTGACATATCAATTTTTTGCTTAAAATCAAAAAAGGTATTCGTAATTAGCATAAAAATCCAATCCGCAGCTAATTCGGATAAAAAACGTAGATAATATGCAACTTTTTCGATATTTCAGGGTTGTCTCTCCACTCTCACATCGATATTAGTGAAAAATTTGGATATTTTTAATCGTTTTTTAACTCTAATATGGCCAAAAATCATTTGTTTTTACTCTAAGAAGGCTTTTTGATCTCGGCATTGTACCTGTATTGATTCTACATTTCAATTTTATCGATTTGGAAACTTCGATTTTTTTCGACTTTTTCCATCCAACCCCCTTACAAAAATTTCGAAAATTTTCAAAAATTTGACATATCAATTTTTTGCTTAAAATCAAATAAGATATTCGTAATTAGCATAAAAATCCAATCCGCAGCTAATTCGGATAAAAAACGTAGATAATATGCAACTTTTTCGATATTTCAGGGTTGTCTCTCCACTCTCACATCGATATTAGTGAAAAATTTGGATATTTTTAATCGTTTTTTAACTCTAATATGGCCAAAAATCATTTGTTTTTACTCTAAGAAGGCTTTTTGATCTCGGCATTGTACCTGTATTGATTCTACATTTCAATTTTATCGATTTGGAAACTTCGATTTTTTTCGACTTTTTCCATCCAACCCCCTTACAAAAATTTCGAAAATTTTCAAAAATTTGACATATCAATTTTTTGCTTAAAATCAAATAAGATATTCGTAATTAGCATAAAAATCCAATCCGCAGCTAATTCGGATAAAAAACGTAGATAATATGCAACTTTTTCGATATTTCAGGGTTGTCTCTCCACTCTCACATCGATATTAGTGAAAAATTTGGATATTTTTAATCGTTTTTTAACTCTAATATGGCCAAAAATCATTTGTTTTTACTCTAAGAAGGCTTTTTGATCTCGGCATTGTACCTGTATTGATTCTACATTTCAATTTTATCGATTTGGAAACTTCGATTTTTTTCGACTTTTTCCATCCAACCCCCTTACAAAAATTTCGAAAATTTTCAAAAATTTGACATATCAATTTTTTGCTTAAAATCAAAAAAGATATTCGTAATTAGCATAAAAATCCAATCCGCAGCTAATTCGGATAAAAAACGTAGATAATATGCAACTTTTTCGATATTTCAGGGTTGTCTCTCCACTCTCACATCGATATTAGTGAAAAATTTGGATATTTTTAATCGTTTTTTAACTCTAATATGGCCAAAAATCATTTGTTTTTACTCTAAGAAGGCTTTTTGATCTCGGCATTGTACCTGTATTGATTCTACATTTCAATTTTATCGATTTGGAAACTTCGATTTTTTTCGACTTTTTCCATCCAACCCCCTTACAAAAATTTCGAAAATTTTCAAAAATTTGACATATCAATTTTTTGCTTAAAATCAAATAAGATATTCGTAATTAGCATAAAAATCCAATCCGCAGCTAATTCGGATAAAAAACGTAGATAATATGCAACTTTTTCGATATTTCAGGGTTGTCTCTCCACTCTCACATCGATATTAGTGAAAAATTTGGATATTTTTAATCGTTTTTTAACTCTAATATGGCCAAAAATCATTTGTTTTTACTCTAAGAAGGCTTTTTGATCTCGGCATTGTACCTGTATTGATTCTACATTTCAATTTTATCGATTTGGAAACTTCGATTTTTTTCGACTTTTTCCATCCAACCCCCTTTACAAAAATTTCGAAAATTTTCAAAAATTTGACATATCAATTTTTTGCTTAAAATCAAATAAGATATTCGTAATTAGCATAAAAATCCAATCCGCAGCTAATTCGGATAAAAAACGTAGATAATATGCAACTTTTTCGATATTTCAGGGTTGTCTCTCCACTCTCACATCGATATTAGTGAAAAATTTGGATATTTTTAATCGTTTTTTAACTCTAATATGGCCAAAAATCATTTGTTTTTACTCTAAGAAGGCTTTTTGATCTCGGCATTGTACCTGTATTGATTCTACATTTCAATTTTATCGATTTGGGAAACTTCGATTTTTTTCGACTTTTTCCATCCAACCCCCTTACAAAAATTTCGAAAATTTTCAAAAATTTGACATATCAATTTTTTGCTTAAAATCAAATAAGATATTCGTAATTAGCATAAAAATCCAATCCGCAGCTAATTCGGATAAAAAACGTAGATAATATGCAACTTTTTCGATATTTCAGGGTTGTCTCTCCACTCTCACATCGATATTAGTGAAAAATTTGGATATTTTTAATCGTTTTTTAACTCTAATATGGCCAAAAATCATTTGTTTTTACTCTAAGAAGGCTTTTTGATCTCGGCATTGTACCTGTATTGATTCTACATTTCAATTTTATCGATTTGGGAACTTCGATTTTTTTCGACTTTTTCCATCCAACCCCCTTACAAAAATTTCGAAAATTTTCAAAAATTTGACATATCAATTTTTTGCTTAAAATCAAATAAGATATTCGTAATTAGCATAAAAATCCAATCCGCAGCTAATTCGGATAAAAAACGTAGATAATATGCAACTTTTTCGATATTTCAGGGTTGTCTCTCCACTCTCACATCGATATTAGTGAAAAATTTGGATATTTTTAATCGTTTTTTAACTCTAATATGGCCAAAAATCATTTGTTTTTACTCTAAGAAGGCTTTTTGATCTCGGCATTGTACCTGTATTGATTCTACATTTCAATTTTATCGATTTGGAAACTTCGATTTTTTTCGACTTTTTCCATCCAACCCCCTTACAAAAATTTCGAAAATTTTCAAAAATTTGACATATCAATTTTTTGCTTAAAATCAAAAAAGATATTCGTAATTAGCATAAAAATCCAATCCGCAGCTAATTCGGATAAAAAACGTAGATAATATGCAACTTTTTCGATATTTCAGGGTTGTCTCTCCACTCTCACATCGATATTAGTGAAAAATTTGGATATTTTTAATCGTTTTTTAACTCTAATATGGCCAAAAATCATTTGTTTTTACTCTAAGAAGGCTTTTTGATCTCGGCATTGTACCTGTATTGATTCTACATTTCAATTTTATCGATTTGGAAACTTCGATTTTTTTCGACTTTTTCCATCCAACCCCCTTACAAAAATTTCGAAAATTTTCAAAAATTTGACATATCAATTTTTTTGCTTAAAATCAAATAAGATATTCGTAATTAGCATAAAAATCCAATCCGCAGCTAATTCGGATAAAAAACGTAGATAATATGCAACTTTTTCGATATTTCAGGGTTGTCTCTCCACTCTCACATCGATATTAGTGAAAAATTTGGATATTTTTAATCGTTTTTTAACTCTAATATGGCCAAAAATCATTTGTTTTTACTCTAAGAAGGCTTTTTGATCTCGGCATTGTACCTGTATTGATTCTACATTTCAATTTTATCGATTTGGGAACTTCGATTTTTTTCGACTTTTTCCATCCAACCCCCTTACAAAAATTTCGAAAATTTTCAAAAATTTGACATATCAATTTTTTGCTTAAAATCAAATAAGATATTCGTAATTAGCATAAAAATCCAATCCGCAGCTAATTCGGATAAAAAACGTAGATAATATGCAACTTTTTCGATATTTCAGGGTTGTCTCTCCACTCTCACATCGATATTAGTGAAAAATTTGGATATTTTTAATCGTTTTTTAACTCTAATATGGCCAAAAATCATTTGTTTTTACTCTAAGAAGGCTTTTTGATCTCGGCATTGTACCTGTATTGATTCTACATTTCAATTTTATCGATTTGGAAACTTCGATTTTTTTCGACTTTTTCCATCCAACCCCCTTACAAAAATTTCGAAAATTTTCAAAAATTTGACATATCAATTTTTTGCTTAAAATCAAAAAAGATATTCGTAATTAGCATAAAAATCCAATCCGCAGCTAATTCGGATAAAAAACGTAGATAATATGCAACTTTTTCGATATTTCAGGGTTGTCTCTCCACTCTCACATCGATATTAGTGAAAAATTTGGATATTTTTAATCGTTTTTTAACTCTAATATGGCCAAAAATCATTTGTTTTTACTCTAAGAAGGCTTTTTGATCTCGGCATTGTACCTGTATTGATTCTACATTTCAATTTTATCGATTTGGGAACTTCGATTTTTTTCGACTTTTTCCATCCAACCCCCTTACAAAAATTTCGAAAATTTTCAAAAATTTGACATATCAATTTTTTGCTTAAAATCAAATAAGATATTCGTAATTAGCATAAAAATCCAATCCGCAGCTAATTCGGATAAAAAACGTAGATAATATGCAACTTTTTCGATATTTCAGGGTTGTCTCTCCACTCTCACATCGATATTAGTGAAAAATTTGGATATTTTTAATCGTTTTTTAACTCTAATATGGCCAAAAATCATTTGTTTTTACTCTAAGAAGGCTTTTTGATCTCGGCATTGTACCTGTATTGATTCTACATTTCAATTTTATCGATTTGGAAACTTCGATTTTTTTCGACTTTTTCCATCCAACCCCCTTACAAAAATTTCGAAAATTTTCAAAAATTTGACATATCAATTTTTTGCTTAAAATCAAATAAGATATTCGTAATTAGCATAAAAATCCAATCCGCAGCTAATTCGGATAAAAAACGTAGATAATATGCAACTTTTTCGATATTTCAGGGTTGTCTCTCCACTCTCACATCGATATTAGTGAAAAATTTGGATATTTTTAATCGTTTTTTAACTCTAATATGGCCAAAAATCATTTGTTTTTACTCTAAGAAGGCTTTTTGATCTCGGCATTGTACCTGTATTGATTCTACATTTCAATTTTATCGATTTGGAAACTTCGATTTTTTTCGACTTTTTCCATCCAACCCCCTTACAAAAATTTCGAAAATTTTCAAAAATTTGACATATCAATTTTTTGCTTAAAATCAAATAAGATATTCGTAATTAGCATAAAAATCCAATCCGCAGCTAATTCGGATAAAAAACGTAGATAATATGCAACTTTTTCGATATTTCAGGGTTGTCTCTCCACTCTCACATCGATATTAGTGAAAAATTTGGATATTTTTAATCGTTTTTTAACTCTAATATGGCCAAAAATCATTTGTTTTTACTCTAAGAAGGCTTTTTGATCTCGGCATTGTACCTGTATTGATTCTACATTTCAATTTTATCGATTTGGAAACTTCGATTTTTTTCGACTTTTTCCATCCAACCCCCTTACAAAAATTTCGAAAATTTTCAAAAATTTGACATATCAATTTTTTGCTTAAAATCAAATAAGATATTCGTAATTAGCATAAAAATCCAATCCGCAGCTAATTCGGATAAAAAACGTAGATAATATGCAACTTTTTCGATATTTCAGGGTTGTCTCTCCACTCTCACATCGATATTAGTGAAAAATTTGGATATTTTTAATCGTTTTTTAACTCTAATATGGCCAAAAATCATTTGTTTTTACTCTAAGAAGGCTTTTTGATCTCGGCATTGTACCTGTATTGATTCTACATTTCAATTTTATCGATTTGGGAACTTCGATTTTTTTCGACTTTTTCCATCCAACCCCCTTACAAAAATTTCGAAAATTTTCAAAAATTTGACATATCAATTTTTTGCTTAAAATCAAATAAGATATTCGTAATTAGCATAAAAATCCAATCCGCAGCTAATTCGGATAAAAAACGTAGATAATATGCAACTTTTTCGATATTTCAGGGTTGTCTCTCCACTCTCACATCGATATTAGTGAAAAATTTGGATATTTTTAATCGTTTTTTAACTCTAATATGGCCAAAAATCATTTGTTTTTACTCTAAGAAGGCTTTTTGATCTCGGCATTGTACCTGTATTGATTCTACATTTCAATTTTATCGATTTGGGAACTTCGATTTTTTTCGACTTTTTCCATCCAACCCCCTTACAAAAATTTCGAAAATTTTCAAAAATTTGACATATCAATTTTTTGCTTAAAATCAAATAAGATATTCGTAATTAGCATAAAAATCCAATCCGCAGCTAATTCGGATAAAAAACGTAGATAATATGCAACTTTTTCGATATTTCAGGGTTGTCTCTCCACTCTCACATCGATATTAGTGAAAAATTTGGATATTTTTAATCGTTTTTTAACTCTAATATGGCCAAAAATCATTTGTTTTTACTCTAAGAAGGCTTTTTGATCTCGGCATTGTACCTGTATTGATTCTACATTTCAATTTTATCGATTTGGAAACTTCGATTTTTTTCGACTTTTTCCATCCAACCCCCTTACAAAAATTTCGAAAATTTTCAAAAATTTGACATATCAATTTTTGCTTAAAATCAAAAAAGATATTCGTAATTAGCATAAAAATCCAATCCGCAGCTAATTCGGATAAAAAACGTAGATAATATGCAACTTTTTCGATATTTCAGGGTTGTCTCTCCACTCTCACATCGATATTAGTGAAAAATTTGGATATTTTTAATCGTTTTTTAACTCTAATATGGCCAAAAATCATTTGTTTTTACTCTAAGAAGGCTTTTTGATCTCGGCATTGTACCTGTATTGATTCTACATTTCAATTTTATCGATTTGGGAACTTCGATTTTTTTTGGCTTTTTCCATCCAACCCCCTTACAAAAATTTCGA
>JAEIFM010000153.1:0-24123 GCA_018901885.1 Zaprionus kolodkinae | reverse complement strand
ACCGAGGGTTTAACAAAAAAAAAACAAAAAACACTGTTGTTTTAAGTTTATTAGTTAAATTCTTTTTTATTTCTTCCAAAGGAAGAACTAGAGGCTTTGGATTATCTAGGGTTTGATAACAGACTTTAGCGAGCTATCGCGGTTGATAGCGTACTCGGTGTTCGGGACCAAACTGAAAGTTTACTGAACTAAACTGAAGTACTGCTTAGATGCGTGCCTGGGTTTATATAGGCAAAGTGGGTGTTAAGAGAGCAAACTCTTTAAGAGAGTTTGGCTAATTTTGATTCTAATGTTCTCTTAAAGAGAGTTTGGCTGATTTGACTTTAATGTTCTCTCATTAAGAGAGGGAGAGGTTCCCGAAAAAATAGAGGTAATTGGAGAATCCTGAGACAAGTGCCTGAGCGGAAACTCGGGTGATGAAGCTTTATTATTTCAGTTGGCTCGCTGTAAACATTGGGGCTAGCCAAGTGATCGAATTAGGGGGCAATTATTTGGGTGATCGGGTTCGAGTAATTATTTGTTATTGTTTTTAGATTTATGATCTGTGGGAACCAAAGTTAATCGAAGGGCTCTCGTTCTTTGATTACATATTGTGCTTATACGTTAATGTGTGTATGTGCGTTTTACAATAATGTACGTGTGTGTGTAGAATTGGGGAGTTTAAAGTGTGGGTGTAGAATGAATATGTCACTTCCCCATCCTTAAAAAAAGGCCTGTCCTCAGGCAATAACTTTAGGGTACAATACAGGGGTACCTACTGAAGGTACATTATTTTCTGTTTCAGGACTTATGATAGTTTCATTTTCTGGATTTTGATTCTTGAATTTTTTTAATTAATTTTGTGGTATTGTCTTATATTTACAAATGAAGTATAATGCTGCGATTATAATTATTATTACTAATGTTGTAACTGTTATTATTTGGAAGACATTACTAGTTTGAGTGTGTTGTTCAATTATTTCTTTTGCCTGAATGTATTCAAGTGGTTCAAGTTTTGTTACATTATTGTTTACATAGATAGTTTGAGTGTACTCTAACATTGTGTAGGTAATCAAAATTTCTTCTAACTGAATGGAACAATTAAATGCTTTTATCATGTTATTACCTTCTATTATAATTTCTCTATTGATACAATTTTGGTTTAACGTAGTTTTGGGAAGGTTCCAAGTTGTGATTATATTAGGTTCAACATATTTTATTTCAAAATCAGAACGTGTTTTACTGTATCTACATTGTGTTGAGACTTGGTTAAGTATACCTGTTATGCATTTATTTATGACCAAGCTTTGAGAACTTGCTATGAAAGTTTGGTTATTATGCGAAAAATATTTGTCATGTATTGTTTCAGTTAGTATGTTATTATTTTTGTCGGGGTATGGTTTTATTTCGAAAATAGGTGTTTTAATTATTTCTCTCGGAATGTGGGATATTATCAAAATTTCGTTAGTGTCAGATTTAAGCCAAGCAGAAGTTTTGATATTAAGAATTTTTCCAGAATTTACGTGAGTAAGGGAATCATGTTTTAAAAGTTTTGGATTGAAGATACCTAAGCGTGTCAGTTGCATACCAAGTTCTGTGTCTTCTATGTATTCGGTGAATTGTTGTAAGTTGAAAATTAGTAAGGCTAACATTTGTTCTCCTTCAAAATTATTGTTTAAATGATTGGTTAATTCTATTCCTTCATTAATGGCTTCTATTACATGGTTGAGTTCGCTTATTTGTACATTGTTTTTGGAAATGTTATCTATTTGTTGTTGTAATTCTTCTTTATCTTCTTGATCTAATGTGCCGAATAAGTATTTGTAAATAGTTCCCATAAAATTTGCAAGACCGCGTTTGTTACGCTTTGCAATTCTAATGCCATTCATTTCTCTATTGAGTTTCTCTGTTAGGTACTGAATTTGTGGTAAATTTTCAAAGACTTGTGTTTGTTTGATAAGTTTTTCATAAATAATTTCGGTTTTAGTTAAATTAATAGATAATAGATAATTGTTGATAGTAGGCATAACATGATTATCATGATCGGGAGTAAGCCTGGAATTATCATTATTATATTTACTTTTATTAATTTTCTTTTTCTTTTTAAACTTAGATTTATAATGTATTATCTTTCTACCTCTATTTGTTTCTTCAAAATGTTTATCATCTATTTGTCTTAAGTTTCCTGTCTTTCTGAAAGGGTTAGTTGTTTTTGATCTAACCAGAGGAGATTCTCTGAAATTAGTGTCTATACTGTAGTCTTGTCTACTTTCGTTGAGTTTGTCAATTTTGTCTATTTTATTTTGCTGCGTGTTATAGGCAGGGGTTCCTGCATAAATGAAGATGTCTGCTGGTGTTCGACCAGTTGTGATGTGTTTTGTTTTATGATTGTACACGTAAAGTATTTTTTCGAACTTAGTGAATTGGTTTTCTGGTTCATTCTCGCTTGTTATTAGTTTGTTATTAGTTTTTCGTTGACAGTTTTATGAAATCTCTCAATATCAGAAATTCCATTTTTACTCGTTATTTTTAAAGTTACTCCTTCTGAATCTAACCAGAGCTTGAGAGCGGTGCACATGAAAGCGGAGTCTTTGTCGTCTTTTATTTCTATGGGTTTACCCATGTCATTGAATATACGTAAAATAGCTCTTTTAGCTTCAAGCCAATCTTTACTATTTACTTCTATCAGGGAGGCGTATTTAGAATAAATGTCAATACATGATAGGAATTGTTTATTGTTTATTAAATAAAAATCCATGACATACTTGTCTCTGGGGTTGAAAGTTTCTGGGGTTGTTTCAGGGCTAATTTTGTATATATATGTTCGGTTTTCGCAATGTTACAGATTTCACATTCATTTATGATGTTTTGGATAAGTTTTTGATAATCGGGGTAATAGTAAAGTTCTTTGAACTGAAGAGTGAGTTTTTCTATGCCTGGGCATAATAATTCTTTATGTGCTTGAGGATAATTTCTTTAAATTGAGCATATGTTTGGATATCTATAAGTTTACTACTGATTCTCATAGTTTTAGTGAAATTGTCGGGACTTATAATTTGAATATAAGCATTTTGAAAGACTTTAAAGTCGGCTTCATTAGGGAAGTATATAACACTTTTCTTAGTGCAGAGGTATTCTTTAATTAAGTCTTTGGCAAAGGTGTCGGTCATTTCTTTATAACTAATTTTTATTCTAGTTTTATGAAAGTATCTTATTATTTGGACATCGCCAAAATTGTCTTTTAAGAATTCTAATTGTCTGTTATAATAATTGAGGGGTCTTTCGGTTAAGGAAATGTAGCTTTGATTGTCTTCCTGTGCGCTATGCACAGTAGATGCTGTGGTAATGGAAACTGGGTTATCTTCTTCTAGGAAGTTTTCTTGAATTTGAACTCTGGATAAGGCATCAGCGACATGATTTTCCATACCAGGTAGGTATTGGATATTATAATCATATTCATTTAACTTTATCTTCCATCTTTGTAATTTCATATTGGGTTCTTTTACGTTACTTAGCCATACAAGTGGCCTATGATCGCTTAATATTTCGAACTTTCTACCGAATAGGTAAGACCTGAAATATTTTGTTGCCCATACTATAGCTAATAGTTCTTTTTCTATTGCTGAGTAATTGAGTTCGTGTTCGTTAAGAGTTCTGCTTGCATAGCAAATGGGTTTATGCTCTTGAGATAATACAGCACCTATAGCTATATTACTCGCATCTGTTGTTAATGAAAATTTCTTTTCGAAGTTAGGGTATATTAGTATTGGATCGGACGTGATGAGTACTTTTAGTTTTTCGAAAGCGGACATGTAATCGTTATATTCTGTATTGATTATTGCTCCTTTTTTTAATTTGAGTGTCATTGGTTTTGCTATTTTTGCAAAATTGGGGATGAACTTACGGTAAAATCCGCAGAGTCCAAGAAAAGACTTTATTCCTTTTTGTGGTTTTAGGAATGGGAAAATTAACAATTGCGTTTATTTTGTTAGGGTTCGGTTTTATACCGTCTGTTGTGATAATGTGACCAAGAAATTCAGTTTCTTTCTTTTAGAAATTCACATTTGTCAAGTTGCAATTTTAAGTTGGCTGATCGTAGCTTTTCGAATACTCTTTTCAATGATATTATGTGTTCCTCTAATGAAGTGGAATAAATGATAATATCATCTAAGTAAACTAGACAATCCTTGTAGATTAAATCTTCTAGGAGGTTGTTCATGCAACGTTGAAAAGTTGCTGGTGCATTTTTCAGACCAAAGGGCATACGAAGATATTCGTAATGTCCGTGTTTTGTTGAAAATGCTGTTTTGGATATTGATCGCGGGTCCATTTGAATTTGATGGAAACCTTTAGCTAAATCAATAGTTGAGAAGTATTGACGCGTCCAAGCTTGTCTAATATTTCGTCCATTACAGGAATAGGGAATTTGTCGTCATTGGTTATTTCATTGAGACTGCGATAGTCTATGACTAATCGAAATTTTGGTTTGCCAGAAGCATCGTTTTTCTTTGGGACAATCCAAATTGGAGAACAATAAGGGAATTTAGATTTCCTAATTATATTTTGTTCTATCATTTCGTTGATTTGTTTGTTGACCTCTTGATCAAACACTTGGGGGTATTTATAAGGTTTTTTATAAATTGGGTCTTCGTGCTTTGTAAGAATAGAATGTTTAATCGTACTTGTGAAGGTCAAATTTTCACTTTCTCTGTACTGAATATCATTGTACTCTAGCAAGACATGCGAAAGTTTTTCCCTTTCTTCAGTATTCAGATGTTCCAATCTGAATACATTGCATTCTCTTAACTCGTCGTCTAAGGCGTAGTTAGATGGTATTTCTAGAAGGGCTTCTTCTATGGGAGGTGTATTAAGAGGGGTTTCCTCAGTTTCAGAAGTCTTGTGATCTTCTAACTTAGATGACTTGGGGTACTCATTGGTGACCTTGGACTCATCTTTTCTTAAGTAGGGTTTCCGCTTAATTTTTAGGAGGGTTTTCTCCTTTTTTGGGGTAAGTAGAGGGGTTTCCTCTGTGTTTGATGACTTAGGGCACTCACTGGTAGCCTTGGACTCATCTGTTTGGGTGTGGTCGTACAACATTTTAAATGGATATCCATTTATATTGACCGTTTGAGTTGAGTAGTTAATTTGAGCATTAGTTGACTCTAAATAATTTCTACCTAACAGTAAGTCATATTTTTCCGAGAAATTGTGAATAAAGAAAGTTTGTTTAGTAGGACATAGTTTGCTTGAATGCAATGAAACGTCTTGGTTTAACACTATGGTGCCATTTATAGTGTGGACTTTTACTTTAGAAGGTTTGGTTGGGAAATTAAAAAAATTTTGTTTCATAATATTGATAGATGAACCAGTGTCTACTAGGCATCTAAGGGTAATATTCTCTTTGCCTTTTAACTGGGGGGTTTGGTGCATTGCTACCTTGTTGTTGGTGATTAAGGGGAATTTGGGCTCTACCTAAATTTAGTTTTTGCTTAAGTTCACTGAAAACTTGTGGGCTTGATTCCACTGGTTTGGAACTAGTGCTTGGGTAAGATTTATTTGTGGCATGCATTGCATTGCTCACGAAATTTTGATTTTGTCCTTTACTCTTTGAGTTTTGGGAAGGGTTTGAGTTAGAATTATTTTGGGGTTTTGTAGTAGTTATAAGTTACTTAAGTTAGTTGTAAGTTACTTAGTATACGCCTTCTTCTTGCGCTACTTGTTTGAGTTTGGATACTGTTGATATATCGGATCTAGCAAGAGTCATAAATAGCCTATCAGGTAACTTTCTCTTGATTACATTTTTTATTGTAATTGTAATTGTAATTGTTTAACGCATTTGTGTAAACTATAGTGTTATTAATATCGTTCTCTAACATGAGTTTGTTTGATATGATAAATGACTTAGTTTCTAGATCTTCGACGAACTTTCGGATATTTCCAGGGAAGGGTGTGTTGTAGAGACGTCGTAGCAGCTCCTCACATGGTGTCTGGGTTTTGTACTCATTGATAAGGGCATTCATCAGGTCTGGCCAGCTTCTGGCTCCGGATAGTTGGGATACGCGTTGGGCATCTCCTGCGAGTTGCATCTCGATTGCACTGAAGAACACATGCTTCTGTCTGGGGTCACTTGTTGGGTATAATTGATGTACGAACTCGATCCTTTTGATAAAGGCACTGAGCTCTTGAAAGTTTCCGCTGAATGCAGGTATTTGTCTAATTTGACCTAACGCCTGATTCAGGTGGGGCTCCGACAACAGTTGAATTTGTTCGGTTGCCATGATTTTGTTGTTTTTGTTTTAGCAGAGTTTTTTTGTTGTTGGTTGTTCTTACACTTTTATGGTTGGTTGTTTTTACACTTTTATTGTTCTTTGTATGCAGTAGATTGACTATTGGGTGTCAATCACTGACTTAACGTGAAGTTCTTTGGCGGATAAAACGATTTAATTGTATTACGATGCACTTTTACCTTAGCGCCGATTCGCGTGGTTCAATCACAAAAAGATACGCTTGGTCGTACAAGGATCTTTTATCACTAGATTGATATCGGTAAGCGAGTCGCACAACTTTTTCTTTTTATCCTACCGGCTGGAAGGAAGAACTAGAGCCTTTGGATTATCTAGGGTTTGATAACAGACTTTAGCGAGCTATCGCGGTTGATAGCGTACTCGGTGTTCGGGACCAAACTGAAAGTTTACTGAACTACTGCTTAGATGCGTGCCTGGGTTTATATAGGCAAAGTGGGTGTTAAGAGAGCAAACTCTTTAAGAGAGTTTGGCTAACTTTGGTTCTAATGTTCTCTTTAAGAGAGTTTGGCTGATTTGACTTTAATGTTCACTCATTGAGAGAGGGAGAGGTTCCCGAAAAATAGAGGTAATTGGAGAATCCTGAGACAAGTGCCTGAGCGGAAACTCGGGTGATAAAGTTTTGTTATTTCAGTTGTCTCGCTGTAAACTTTGGGCGGAGACCCGGGTGATGAAACTTTATTATTTCAGTTGGCTCGCTGTAAACATTGGGGCTAGCCAAGTGATCGAATTGGGGGACAATTATTTGGGTGATGAAGCTTTATTATTTCAGTTGGCTCGCTGTAAACATTGGGGCTAGCCAAGTGATCGAATTGGGTGACAATTATTTAAGTGATCGGGTTCGAGCAATTATTTGTTATAGTTTTTAGATTTATGATGTGTGGGAACCAAAAATAATCGAAGGGCTCTCGTTCTTTGATTACATATTGTGCTTATACGTTAAAGTGTGTATGTGCGTTTTACAATAATGTGCGTGTGTGTGTGGAATTGGGGCGTTTAAAGTGTGGGTGTAGAATGGATATGTCACTATATATTAGTATACTAAGTATTTAGGTGTTCATTTAAATAAAAAAATATAATTATACCCTTCGACCATTGAAAATGGTCAAAAAAGAGTATACAAACTTTGTGCAAAATGTATGTAACAGGCATAAGGAGGCGTGGCAGACCCCATAAAGTATATATATTCTTGCTCAGGATCACTAGCCGAGTCGATTGAGACATGTCCGTCAGTCTGTCCGTCTGTCCGTCTGTATGAGACAATAGATCTCAGCTATTAAAAAAGCTAGGGATACCAAATTTGGTATGAAGGTTCCTATAAATCATAGGCAGATCAAGTTTATATCAAATGTTTGATGCCACGCCCACCACCCCCGCAAATCGGTTATTTACGATTATTAAGCAAAGTATTGAACTTATAAAGTTCTGCTTTAGTATTTATAAAGCTGAATGCAATGTGAACATATCCTCCAAATTATAATCCGATCGGAAGAATAACACAGAAGTTATTAAAGTCAACGTTTTCAGTACAAATGTTCGGTACGGGCAGCAGCTTGCGCGCTGCTTTGAGCAGTCGACGCTGACGTCGACGTTGCGTCGTGTCGCTTTACTCTTGACGCGCGTCGCTGTGTGAGTGTGAGCGAGCAAGCTATATGTAGTAGAAGAACTTGTGCAGAATTTTTGTTTGAAATTATGAGTATAGTTACACGCTTGTAACGGATTTTAAAAATTGGGAGAAGGGTATCTTACTGTCGGGCGCCCGACTGTAGCCTTACCTACTTGTTCAAGTCAACGTTTTCAGTACAAATGTTCCGTACGGGCAAAAGCCGACGCGCTGCTTTGAGCAGTTGACGCCGACGTCGACGTTGCGTCGTTTCGCTTTACTCTTTACACGCGTTGCTGTGTGAGTGCGAGCGAGTAAGCTATATGTACTAGAAGTCTCTGTTTGAAATTATGAGTGTGGTTATACGTTTGTAACGGATTTAGAAAATTGGGAGAAGGCCAAGGCGCCCGACTGTAGCCTTACCCACTTGTTTTCTTTAACTGTTTCTGTTTCAATATTTTGCTTAACTGTCCTGCTTGCTTTAGGTTTCAGATAGGTAATTATAATATTATGAGGTGCTGTTTTACATTTCATATAAAGGTAAGATATGGAGATTATACTAAATACTAACAAGAGGATTAGTAATATATTTCTATAGAGTGTAAAATCCTTATTGTTTAGCATAATCATTTCTTTTATTTCTATGTGTGACATTGGTTCAACTTTTGTTACGTTGTGTTCGGTAAATATTAGATTTGTATATTGATGAATACTGGTTGATGAATATTGTTTGATATTGAAACTTCTTTTAATTCTGCTGTGCAATTACATATTTTTATAATTATGTTATTTTCAATAAAAATTTCTTGATTGTTACAATTTTGATAAAGTTTTTCTCGGGTCATATTCCATGTTATAATTATATTAGGTTTAATGTATTGAACGTAAAATGGTTTACGATATTTCTGGAAAGTACAGGTTGGTGTTTCGTGTTTCATTATGTTAGCTTTGCAATGGTCTTTGATAATGTTCTTTGTTTGTGTATTTAAAACATGACTATTATGTAGGTAAAATTTGCCTTCTATGTTTTCATTAATAATTTGTCCATTATTGTCAGGGTAAGGTGCGATAAGAAAAGTAGGTTGTTCGATTGTGTTTGTGGGAATGTGAGACATTAGGAATATTTCATTAGTGGCTGTGTTATACCAGGCGGAAGTTTTTATGTTCATTAAGTTTTGGAAGTTAACGTTACCAAGGTTGTCGTGCTTTAGAAGTTTTGGATTAAATATTCCTAATCGTGTGAGTTGTGAACCCATTTCAATATCTTCGATATATTCAGTAAAATGTTCAATGTTAAATATTAAAAGGAAAATTTTATGATCTCTTTCAATAGATTTGGAGTGGGTATTAATCATCTCAATACCGTTATTTAAGTTGTCAATAACGTGATTAAGATTACTAATCTGTACGGTGCTTTGTGATAAGGACGAAATATGTTGTTCAATATTTTGTCTGTCGTCTTCGTCTAGTGTACCAAAAAGGTATTTGTAAGTAGAGCCTACAAAGTTAAACAGTCCTCGTTTGATGCGTTTAGTTATGTGTATACCGTTCATTTCTCTTTTCATTTGTTCGATTAGGTAATTTATCTGAGTTATGTTGTTCAATTCCTGACTTTCTTAAATAAGATTGTTACATGTTTCTTCAATTTGTGTTATGTTAATAGTGAGACAGTGGTGCGTAAAGGTAATAGGGAGTTGTATTGCTCCTGATTCGAACAAAATGAATTTTGATTGTTTTCAATAGGGTTTATTTCGATTGTTCCTGCCGTAGTTTGTGTCATCATAGAAGTCATTATAATTATTATGAGTCCGATGATTGAGGTGTGTCGGTCGGCTGTAAGTATTTGCTAAAATTAACCTTTTTTTCTTTTTAAATTTACTTTTATAATGTGTAACATTTTGACCTCTATTATTTTCGTTATAGTGTTTTTCATCTAATTGTTGAATTTTGCCTGTTTTCCTAAAGGGGTTTTTAGATTTTGAGCGCGTTATAGGAGCCTGTCTAAATTTTGTGTCTTTTTCGTAGTTTTGTCGGTTCTCATTAAGTTTCTTAATTTTATTTTCTTTTATCATCTGGCAATCGTAAGTAGGTGTGCCTGCGTAGAGTAGTATGTAAGCTGGTATTTGTCCGGTTGTGTTATGTTTAGTTTTATGGTTGTATGTGTATAAAATTGTTTCTATTCTCGTTTCCCTATTTTCTGTGTTATTTTCAGTATTGATAATTCTGATTTTTTCGTTTATAGTTTTGTGAACGCGTTCTATGTCTGCTATTCCTGTTTTGCTCGTGGTGATATCTATTTGTATTCCTTTATTATTCAACCAAATCTTTAAAGAATTAGGCTGGGAAATATAAAAAAAAAACGATCCAGCATTTGCTGCAAAGGATTGGGGAAAACCCAGTAAAACCCAATCAGATCGGTAAATAAGTATTAGTTGTTAGGATGTATAGTTAATTGTTGTTAGGTGAAAAGGTTAGGTAATTTAATATAGATAATTTGATAGATGAGAGGGAGGATTCCGTGTTGATTATTCTAAAAAGCTTATTGTAATCGGCACAGAGAACTCTAAAAGAATCATGCAAGCTATAGTTATTAGTACAAAAGCTCAAAGAAAGTGGTAAAAAATTTCGTGTAACCCTAGAAGGAACACAAAAGTTTAGTTGATTAAGCAGGAAAGGAGAATCGATGTCGTATTTTATTAGTTTTATTATGACCATAACACCTAGCATAATACGACGGTTAGTTAAGGAGGGTAGGTTAATTAGCAGGAGTCTGCTTGAGTAAGGTGGTAAATCTACGCTAGAAACCCAGTTAAAGCGACGCAAAGCAAAGAGCAAAAATTGTTTTTGGACAGACTCAATTCTGTCTTGATGGACCTGGTATTGAGGAGACCATATACAGGATCCATATTCCAAAATCGGGCGAACAAGAGAAGTATATAACAATTTTGTCGTATAAGGGTCTTCAAACTCTTTAGCCCATCTTTTAATGAAGCCAAGAGCCCGATACGCCTTATTGACAATGTGTGTTATATGACAATCAAATTTCAACTTATGATCAAAAAGAATTCCAAGATCCACTACCTCAAAAATTCTGTGAAGTGGAAATTGATCAAGGGTATAGTTGACAACATGAAAATTACTTCTATAAAAAGACATGATCTTGCACTTCGAACAGTTTAAATATAGCAAATTACGGCTACACCAAGTAAAAAATGAGTCAATATCGACTTGAAGTGAATTAGCGGTCAGTTCATTGTATGTTAAGCAAAGTTTCACATCATCAGCATACATTAGAATATTAGAATAGTGTAGAACAGAGGGAAGATCATTTATAAATAGGTTAAAGAGTAAAGGCCCAAGATGACTGCCCTGAGAACACCAGAGGATACAGAGATAGGCTTAGATAGCAAACATTTGAATAGTACCCTTTGGGAGCTACAAGTTAAGTAATTGGAGATCCAAAGGAGCAATGGGTAGGAAAAACCAATAAGATTAAGCTTATGAAGAAGAAGTAAGTGATTTACTAAATCAAATGCTTTGCTGAAGTCTGTGTAGACCACATCAGTTTGCATTTTCTTCTAAAAACCTTTTTTAACAATTCAGGTGAATTCCAGAAGATTCGTGGTAGTAAATCGAGATTTTACAAAGCCATGTTGATGTGGCGAAATAAGTGACTTGCACTTATGTGTTAACTCCACAGTAATAATTTTTTCCAACAACTTTGGAATAGAGGATAATTTGGAAATGCACCTATAATTCATTACTTCAGACTTAGATCCGTTTTTATGAAGAGGGATAGAAAAAGATTCTTTCCAGATTGGAGGAAACGTACAAGATGCTAAAGACAAGTTAAATAACTTGAAAATGGGTTTAAATAAGCTATTGGCACAAAATCTAAGTACGCATCCTGGTACTCCGTCAGGGCCGGGAGAGAAGATTGGATTAATAGAGCGTAATGATTCCTCATCGATCATATCACAAGAAATGGAATTTGATCTCTGAATTAAATACGGATATGGAAGATTATTGTCGAAGTTAGTAGAGGAATAGGTAGATTGAAAAAAGTCTGCAAACAGATCAGCAGCGTCTTGATCACTGGTTGCTTTCTTGTTTTCATATAAAAAATAAGGTGGGAAACTATTGGATTTTCGTTTAATGTTAACAAAGTTATAGAATTGTTTAGGGTTACGTGCAAATTCAAGTCGACAACGATTTAAATATTTTTGTAAGATAAACTGTTGCAAGTGCTAAAATTTGTCTTTGCAACTATGTATCGGGTATAATCAGAGGGATTACCCGAAGAAGTAATTTTTTTATAAAGCCGGGATTTAACATTTTTTAGCCTTAGTAGTTCACGTGTATACCACGGAAGCCAGTTAGACTTTGCCGGATATGCAAACGGAACACAAACATCAAAATATGAATTTAAGGATTTATAAAAATATACGATGCAAGAATTTAAATTTTAACTTAAACTTTAATAAAATAAAGACCAATCATGAGTTGAAATAAGATAGTTAAGCTTAACAAAATCAGTTTTGCGAAAGCAACGCGATTTTAAGTTAGATATAACTATTGACGTTTGCACTGGAGTAAACAATTCTAGTAATATATTAAGTATGGGGTGATAAGGATCTTCAGGAAGGACTAGAGGATCGATTCTAATAATCGTGTTAGATAAAGAATCAGAGACAAAAATCCAGTCAAGAGTATTGTCACTGATGTTAGGTTTCAGATAGGTAATTATAATATTATGAGGTGCTGTTTTACATTTCATATAAAGGTAAGATATGGAGATTATACTAAATACTAACAAGAGGATCAGTAATATATTTCTATAGAGTGTAAAATTCTTATTGTTTAGCATAATCATTTCTTTTATTTCTATGTGTGACATTGGTTCAACTTTTGTTACGTTGTGTTCGGTAAATATTAGATTTGTATATTGATAAATATTGTTTGATGAATATTGTTTGATATTGAAACTTCTTTTAATTCTGCTGTGCAATTACATATTTTTATAATTATGTTATTTTCAATAAAAATTTCTTGATTGTTACAATTTTGATAAAGTTTTTCTCGGGTCATATTCCATGTTATAATTATATTAGGTTTAATGTATTGAACGTAAAATGGTTTACGATATTTCTGGAAAGTACAGGTTGGTGTTTCGTGTTTCATTATGTTAGCTTTGCAATGGTCTTTGATAATGTTATTTGTTTGTGTATTTAAAACATGACTATTATGTAGGTAAAATTTGCCTTCTATGTTTTCATTAAAATTTTTGTCCATTATTGTCAGGGTAAGGTGCGATAAGAAAAGTAGGTTGTTCGATTGTGTTTGTGGGAATATGAGACATTAGGAATATTTCGTTAGTGGCTGTGTTATACCAGGCGGAAGTTTTTATGTTCATTAAGTTTTGGAAGTTAACGTTACCAAGGTTGTCGTGCTTTAGAAGTTTTGGATTAAATATTCCTAATCGTGTGAGTTGTGAACCCATTTCAATATCTTCGATATATTCAGTAAAATGTTCAATGTTAAATATTAAAAGGGAAATTTTATGATCTTTTTCAATAGATTTGGAGTGGGTATTAATCATCTCAATACCGTTATTTAGGTTGTCAATAACGTGATTAAGATTACTAATCTGTACGGTGCTTTGTGATAAGAATGAAATTTGTTGTTCAATATTTTGTCTGTCGTCTTCGTCTAGTGTACCAAAAAGGTATTTGTAAGTAGAGCCTACAAAGTTAAACAGTCCTCGTTTAATGCGTTTAGTTATGTGTATACCGTTCATTTCTCTTTTCATTTGTTCGATCAGGTAATTTATCTGAGTTATGTTGTTCAATTCCTGACTTTCTTAAATAAGATTGTTACATGTTTCTTCAATTTGTGTTATGTTAATAGTGAGACAGTGGTGCGTAAAGGTAATAGGGAGTTGTATTGTTCCTGATGCGAACAAAATGAATCTTTGATTGTTTTCAATTTCGATTGTTCCTGCCGTAGTTTGTGTCATCATAGAAGTCATTATAATTATTATGAGTCCGATGATTGGGATGTGTCGGTCGGCTGTAAGTATTTGCTATAATTAACCTTTTTTTTCTTTTTAAATTTACTTTTATAATGTGTAACATTTTGACCTCTAGGGGCAACATTCACGAAACCAAAGTTCAGACCAAGTCTGAACAACACTTTAGAGCCTTAACAAAGTATTTGGACGAAGGAGAAAAAAGCTATTACACATACCAGCTAAAAAGCTGCAAAGGTCTGCAAGTCGTACTAAAGGGCATAGAGCCTGATGTAACACCAGACGAAATAAAGCTGGCGCTACAGGATAAAGGATTTACCGCAAAATCAGTCTTCAACATCTTAAACAAAAATAGACAGCCGCAACCACTCTTCAAGGTGGAACTTGCACCAGATGCAAAGATGCCGAAAAGAAACGATGTGCATCCAATCTACAAACTCCAATTTTTACTACATTGTAGAATCACCGTAGAAGAACCTCACAAACGTAACAATCTGGTACAATGTATGAACTGCCAAGAATACGGCCATACAAAGTCTTACTGTAAGCTGCGCCCAGTGTGCGTAGTCTGTGGCGAGCTCCACGACAAAGCCAACTGCAGTGCACCCAAAGAAGACTCAAGCGGAAAAAAGTGTGGCAACTGTGGAGGCAATCACACAGCCAACTACAGAGGCTGCCCAGTATACAAAGATCTCAAAAGCCGCATTAACCAGCGCGTAGCCACTGTACGCTCACAAAACGCACCGATCACAAAAATACCCTCCAAACACAACCCAGAAGTTTTCTTCTCTACCGCAGCCAGATCCTCACTTGGTACAGGATTCGTTACCAAAAACGCGTCATATGCAAGCGCTCTAAGATCAGGTCTAGAGCCCCCAGCCTCCAATGCGCCATGTTCACAAGCCAAATATATGGACTTCAATTCTGTACAAGACAAAAAGCCAATGGAACAACAACAAAACAATTTCGAAGCAATGATACTTACCTTGCAGCAGAGCATGGCGGAGTTTATGGCGTTTATGCGGACAACCATGCAAGATCTAATGCGTAATCAAAACATGTTGATACAATTGCTTGTATCACAACAATCAAAATAATCACCTCGCTAAGAATCTCTACGTGGAACGCCAACGGCGTTTCACAGCACAAACTTGAGCTAGCTCAATTCCTACACGAAAAGCACATCGACGTAATGGTACTTTCGGAAACACACCTCACAAACAAATATAACTTCAACATAAGAGGATATATTTTCTACGGAACCAATCACCCTGATGGTAAGGCCCACGGCGGGACCGGGATTTTGATAAGAATCCGTCTCAAGCACCACTGTCATATTGAGACTGCCAAAAACTATCTACAAGCAACATCATTAAAAATTCATTTGGATAATGGTAACCAGCTTACCCTAGCCGCTGTTTACTGCCCACCTCGTTTCACTATATCTTGTAACAGATTTAGATAACATAGCATGTAAGATAAACACATATTGTAACAACATAACTATCGTATTGAATATCGAATTATTGTAAAGAAAAGCAACTATGTATAATATCGATATATCCAAAGCAACGTACGATGAATGAAGTCGATAAGTTGAAGTTTGATCTCGAAGCGTCAGGGAAGAAGAAGAGACAATAGTGAAGCTAAGAAAAAAAGTAAAAGCTGTAAAATAAAGAAACCTAATCCAATCTATAATCTATTGAATAACTAAAACACTTAATAAAGATTTTATTGCCTACTACAATATCAGAAGTGGTCCGAATATTCACGTCATGGATATTGATATTTCGGCAGTATCGGTGACACAATTAAAAAGATGGTTGGCAGTTTTGGGCTTGCCAACATGTGGCTACAAAGTAGAATTATTGGCGCGGTTAAATGCAGTACCGACAGAGGAGCGTGGCAATGTTCCGGTGATGGATCAAGCTGAAATAGAGGACGAAACTGAGATGCATGATGCAATGCTGGTGGTGCAAATGGAAGAGATTTCCAAGAATCGGGAAATTCTCAGGAATTTGCAAGAGAAGATAGGAGCAGCAACAAACATGATGTCACAATTACAAGTGCGCAGTAGCATTAAAGCGTGTTGCGAGCAAGAAGAAGCAGAGCTTGGAAATAATTTTTACTCCGGACAAGACGACGCTGGTATTTCGAATAGTGATGAAATTCAAATTAGCGCGAAATCTGACGACAACGCTGCAGGGTCTTCGAGCATGTTTCTACTGGCGAAGGAAGTATTATTAGAATCTGCTGGTCAAACGTCGGTGCGTAATTGGACAACGCAGTTGCGAAATGTGGCTATCGCATATAATTTGACCAAAATGCAATGTCGCTTGTTGTTGAGCATGGCAAAACTCAAAGGTGTTGCACTTCAATGGCTTCATGCTGACCCAGCACGCAATATTCAACCTTTCGAGGAGTTGTTGCAGCAATTAAAACTGGCACTCGACGGGAAAGTAACTAAAGGAGAATTACGACGCAAATTTGAACGGCGTAACTGGAAGTTTGGAGAGAGTTTCGTAACTTACTATGATAGTAAGGTTGATTTGGCGCGAGATGTTAACATGGATGAAGAGGAGTTGGTGGATGGAATTATTGAAGGGATTCCAGTGGACAATTTCGCATGCAAGCAAAATTGCAGGGTTTTGAGAGTGCTGAGAAAGTTTTGCGGGTGTTTGCTGGGATGGTACTACCGATACAACAACGGAGTGATGCTAAGTTGGAGACAGTGCGGAGTGGTGCAGTAAAGGAGTTGCGTTGCTATAATTGCAATATAAAAGGGCACTGGAAAAAAGATTGCAAGCTACCAAATCGAGAGAGAGGAACATGCTATGGATGTGGATCTGCAGAGCACCTGGTAGCTCAATGCCCTAAGAGGAAATCGGAGTCTGAAAATAATTATGTAAGACCAGTTGAAATTCATTTTAGCAAAGGTATTAATAAGTCAATTATTACAGAAGCACTCATAGATTCGGGAAGTCCGGTATCATTTATTAAGATAAGTTTAATCCCTGATGGAGTGGGTCTGCAAGAAAGTTATAACATATATTTTGGGCTAAATGAAAGCCAGTTAATTGCTATTTGAAAAACACAATGTTATGTAAAGAAGCAAGAAGTTAAAATATACTTTGATTTGATAATTGTTTCCGACGAATCTATGAGGTGTGGAGTAGTTCTGGGTAGAGACTTTATGAACAAATTTGATCTGAAAATTGATTTATCGGCATTAAAAATGATTACGGTAGAGCGTATTGAAAATCAAGACGAAAACACAATGGAAGAAATAAGTGTATTGGAAGATGAAGATTTAGTAAATGAAGTTTCAATGCAGGAAATAAAATTAGTTAAATTGTTAGATAACAGACAATTAAAAGAGAAATTTTTAGATGAGGAATTGTTAGAAATGAAAAATAAGAGTAAGTCATTAGACAATGGATTAGTTAGTGAGAGATTATGTGAATTAGAAGATAATACAAAAGTACATGCACAGGTGAATGATAATTTTGAAGAAGCTTTATTACAGATTTGCATTTTAGACAATGAAGTAAAGGAACATTCGTACAATATTGGGGAACAGGTAGAATGGCAAGTGCGATGTGAATTAGAAAAAAATTTAAGAACGATGTATATTAATGCGGAAAAGCCTATGATGCAAAAGGTTAAATACGAAATGAATATTACGGTAGATAATGCAAAACCTTTTAGTTGTTCACCAAGAAGACTATCATATGTAGAAAGAGAAAAATTACAGGTGATGTTAGATGAGTATATGCGGGATGGTATAATACGAGAGAGTAGTTCAGAGTATGCATAGTGTTAGTAAAAAAGAAATCAGGGGAGTTAAGAATGTGTATTGATTTTAGGAGACTTAATAAGGTGATGATAAAAGACAACTATCCTTTACCGTTAATAGATGATTTGCTTGATAGGTTAGTAAATAAAACCATATTTACGAAGTTGGATTTAAAAATGGGTATTTTCATGTGTTGATGGATAAGGAATCGATAAAATACACTTCGTTTGTCACCCCTTTAGGCCACTACGAATTTTTAAGAATGCCGATGGGATTGAAGACAGCTCCACAGGTTTTTCAAAGATTTATTAATAATATATTTATGGACATGATAAAAGAAAATAAGGTTATAATATATATGGATGACATTATGATTGCGAGTGCGGGTATGAAGGAACATTTACTAATTTTGAAAGAAGTCTTTAAACGTTTAGTGGAAAATCGATTAGAATTAAGGCTAGACAAATGTGAATTCTTACAGGATAAAGTTAAGTATTTGGGATTTGAAATATCTAAAGATGGCATTAGAGCAGAAGGAAAGGGATTAGAAGCAGTTAGGAATTTTCCCATACCAGTGAAAACTCAGGCAGTTCACAGTTTCCTGGGGTTATGTTCTTATTTTAGAAGATTTATAAAAAACTTTTCAACGATAGCGAAACCGTTATATGATTTATTAAGAAAGGATAAAAAGTTTAAATTTGAGGAAAGAGAGTTAGATTGTTTTCAACAGTTAAAGGACAAATTAGTTGAGGCACCGGTTTTGGCCATGTTTGATCATAAAAAGGAAACTGAACTTTTTTGTGATGCCAGTGCATTAGGATTTGGGGCGTTATTGATGCAAAAAGAGCATGATGGAAAATGGCATCCGGTATTTTATTTTTCGAAAAGGACAACAGAAACACATACCATAGTTTTGAATTGGAAACCTTAGCAATTATATATGCTTTACGGAGATTTAGGATATATTTGCAAGGCAGACACTTTAAGATAGTGACAGATTGTAATTCTTTAACGTTAACGTTAAATAAGATTGAGTTTAATCAGAGAATTGCCAGGTGGGCTTTGGAATTGCAAGAATTTGATTATGAACTGAAGCATAGAGCGGGTAAACAAATGCAACATGTAGATGCACTTAGCAGATGTAATGATGCGATAATGATCACTGAGGCAAATAGTTTTGAAACCAATTTAATAATTGCTCAGGCCAAAGATGAAAAATTACAGAATATTAAGAAATTGTTGGAGGAAAATGAGCATAAGCTTTACGAAATGAGAAATGGCATTGTGTTTAGAAAAACCAATGATGGTAGATTATTGTTTTGTGTGCCACAAAAGATGGAGGATCATGTGTTATATAAGTATCATGATCAGTTAGGACATATTGGTAGAGACAAGATGTTAAGTGCGATAGTTAAAAGTTATTGGTTTTCGAATATGAGGAATAAAGTTATGGAGCACATTGAAAATTGTTTAAAGTGTATTGCTTTTTCAACAAAATATGGTAAAGGGGAAGGATTGTTGCACAGTATACCTAAAGGAAATAAACCATTTGAGATAATTCATATAGATCATTATGGTCCAGTTGATAATAGCAGATTGAAAAAACATATTTTGGTAGTGGTAGATGGTTTTACAAAGTTTGTAAGTAACGGAATTTAGAGCATATTAGAGAAATAGGCGAAAAAATCAAGTATTAGCACAGGCAAATAATGAAAAGACATTTAATGAAAAGAAAAAGGTAGCGATCAAATATAGTGTGGGTGATTATGCAATGGTAAAAAATTTCGATAGCACAGCAGGGGTAGCAAGAAAATTAATACCTAAAATGAAAGGTCCGTATGAAATATTTAAAGTGTTAAAGAATGATAGATATATATTGAAGGACGTCAGTGGTTTTCAATTAGCTCGAAACCCGTATCATGGAGTGTGGGGTGCGCACAATATGAAACCTTGGATAAAAATCTAGAATATTTAATGTAATTACAAGAATATAAGGGAGATAGAGGGCTATCTCTTAATCAGGATGGTCGAATTGTAATAGATTTAGATAACATAGCATGTAAGATAAACACATATTGTAACAACATAACTATCGTATTGAATAACAACTATGTATAATATCGATATATCCAAAGCAACGTACTATGAATGAAGTCGATAAGTTGAAGTTTGATCTCGAAGCGTCAGGGAAGAAGAAGGGACAATAGTGAAGCTAAGAAAAAAAGTAAAAGCTGTAAAATAAAGAAACCTAATCCAATCTATAATCTATTGAATAACTAAAACACTTAATAAAGATTTTATTGCCTACTACAATCTGAAGACCAATTTATGGAATTCTTCAACTCACTTGGAGAACATTTTATAGCAGCTGGGGACTATAATGCCAAGCACATACACTGGGGGTCTCGACTCGTGAATCCAAAAGGAAAACAGCTCTACAACGCCATTATAAAAGCAAACAACAAGCTCGACCACGTTTCTCCTGGCACACCTACATACTGGCCTACTGACCCCAAAAAACTACCTGATCTAATTGATTTCGCAGTCACCAAAAACATTCCCCGTAATCTGATAAGCGCCGAGTGCCTCTCAGACCTATCATCTGACCACTCGCCCCTCCTAATAAATCTGCTCCGACACCCAGAACCAGCAAACCACTCTTATAAGTTGACTTCAGGAAAAACCAACTGGCTCATATACAAAAAATACATAAGTTCACACATTGAGCATAACCCACCTCTTAAAGCTGAAGCTGACATTGATAGTTTTGTTAACTCACTGGGGTCAATCATCGCTGCTGCAGCTCGCTGCTCAACGCCGCAAACAGTAAGCAAAATTACAAATCACAAAAAAGACCAACCTGCAAATCGAACAACTTGTTCCCGAAAAACGGCGCCTACGGCGAGAATGGCAGTCCTCAAGATCACCGTCGGCAAAACAAAAGTTAAAAGACGCCACACGCAAACTTACAAAAGCTTTAAAGCAAGAAGAAGAGCTTGCCCAACGTACTTATATTGAAAAACTATCAACATCCAGTACAAAAAACTCACTGAGGAAAGCTCACCCAACTCTTGGCTCACCCACAGTACCACAGTCCCTATTAGAAACCACACAGGTGGTTGGGCCCTTAGCGACAAAGTTGTGTTTCGCTCTATCGAAATCTCAAAAATCATCAACATCTGAACCCAAAAAAATCTGCAGGGTGCGACCTAATTACCCCTAAGATGATCATTGAGCTGCCTTACTTGGCTACTTTCCAGGAAGATGGAAAAAGTCAATAATAATAATTTGGTAACATTAGATCACACTGTTCCATCGTCGTACAGACCCATAAGCCTTCTATCCTGCTTATCGAAACTTTTCGAAAAATGCCTACTGTCTCTGACTATTACTCCATTCCTGAACACGCACAACACAATACCAGCACACCAATTTGGCTTTCGGAACTATTGAGCAAGTTAACCGCATAACATCAGAAATACGAAACGCATTTGAAAAACGGGAATACTGCTCTGCGATATTTCTAGATGTTTCGCAGGCATTCGACAGAGTTTGACGGTCTGATGTACAAAATCAAAACAACGCTTCCAAACAACACTCACAAACTGCTAGAGTCGTACCTCTACAACAGGAAGTTTGTAGTGAGGTGCAACACTGCGATATCCGACGAACACAGCATTGAAGCCGGTGTCCCACATTGCAGCGTACTAGGCCCAACACTATACGTCCTATTCACAGCAGACATCCCTACAAGTAGCAACCTGACAGTTTCAACATTTGCGGATGACACAGCTATTGTCAGCCGCTCCAGATGCCCAATCAAAGCATCATCTCAGCTAGCCATTTACCTAGTCGACGTGGAAAAGTGGTTATCCGACTGGCGTATAAAGGTAAACGAACAAAAATGCAAGCAAGTAACTTTCACCCTTAACAGGCAAGATTGCCCACCGCTCACGCTGAACAACGTCGCACTTCCAACAGCAAACGAAGTGACGTATCTGGGAGTACACCTCGATAGAAGACTAACTTGGCGCCGACACATCGAAGCCAAGAGAACTCACTTAAAACTGAAGGCCAACAGCCTTCATTGACTTATCAACTCCCGCTCACCACTCAGTTTGGACTTCAAGGTGCTGCTCTACAACTCAGCGCTAAAACCAATCTGGACTTACGGCTGCCAGCTATGGGGAAATGCCAGCAACAGCAACATCGATATCGTCCAGAGAGCCCAGACGAAGATATTGAGAACTATCACCGAGGCACCGTGGTATGTTCGAAACGCCAACATTCACAAAGATCTAAACGTGCCACCTGTAAAAGACGAAATTGCGGAAAAAAAGGAAAAGTACCTTAACAAGTTATCAACGCATCCTAACCAGCTCGCGAGGAGTCTAACAAGGCTAAGCAGCCGATCACGCTTACGTCGAAACGACTTGCCAACCCAGCAGTAATTTTTTTTTTTAGGGCCGCTTTTATAATACAGTTCAAGAAATGTACTGGTAATTAGCATTTACACGTAAGATTTGTTAACTTGTTGTTAGTTTTCGGTACAGAAAAGATTCAACAAATAAAAGCTCCAAACTGCAAAAAAAAATGAATCCTTGATTTTTTTCAATAGGGTTTATTTCGATTGTTCCTGCCGTAGTTTGTGTCATCATAGAAGTCATTATAATTATTATAAGTCCGATGATTGGGATGTGTCGGTCGGCTGTAAGTATTTGCTATAATTAACCTTTTTTTCTTTTTAAATTTACTTTTATAATGTGTAACATTTTGACCTCTATTATTTTCGTTATAGTGTTTTTCATCTAATTGTTGAATTTTTTCCTGTTTTCCTAAAGGGGCTTTTAGATTTTGAGAGCGGTATAGGAGCCTGTCTAAGTTTTGTGTATATTTCGTAGTTTTGTCGGTTCTCATTAAGTTTCTTAATTTTATTTTCTTTTATCATCTGGCAATCGTAAGTAGGTGTGCCTGCGTAGAGTAGTATGTAAGCTGGTATTTGTCCGGTTGTGTTATGTTTAGTTTTATGGTTCTATGTGTATAAAATTGTTTCTATTCTTGTTTCCCTATTTTCTGTGTTATTTTCAGTATTGATAATTCTGATTTCTTCGTTTATAGTTTTGTGAACGCGTTCTACGTCTGCTATTCCTGTTTTGCTCGTGGTGATATCTATTTGTATTCCTTCATTATTCAACCAAATCTTTAAAGAATTGCTCATAAACGCTGAGTCTTTGTCTGCTTTAATTTTCTGTGATTTTCCCATGTCATTGAATATTCTGGTAAGGGCTCTCTTGGCTTCTAACCAATCTCTACTATTTGTTTTTATAAGGGATGCAAATTTTGAATAAACGTCTATACAGGATAAATATTGTTCATTATCAATTGCATAAAAGTCGATTACGTAAAGTTCTCTTGGGTTATTTGTTTCTGGGGTTATTTCAAAAGTAAGGTTTGTTGGTCTGTGTTCTGTTTTTGCAAGATTACAAATTTCGCAATCATTAATAATATTTTGAATTAATTTATTATAATCTGGAAAATAGTGAGTTTCTTTTAAAAAGTCGTATCATTTTTTCGATACCAGGGTGCAATAGTTTTATATGTTGAGTAATAATGAATTCCTTAAATTCAGCGTAAGAGCTAATGTCTTTTAATTTTATTATGCTTTTTAATATTTTTGCGTTACTGTGTGGGTTGATAGTTTCGTGGTACGCATTTTGAAGAATTGAAAAGTCATTGTCATTGTCTATGTAGATGACGCTTGTGTTGTTTAGGAAGTATTTTAATAAAAGGTCTTTTGCTATTGGGAGAATCATTTCAGTGTATTTTATAGTGATTTTAGTTTTATTGAAGTATTTTGATATGTCTGATATATCTGATCTGCTACATGATTCAGTTTTCCTTCCAAATATTTAATTTTAAAGTTGTATTCACTAAGTTTAACTCTCCATCGTTGTAATTTCATGTTAGGTTCCTTTATATTGTTTAACCAAACAAGGGGTTTATGATCACTTAATATTTCAAAGGGGGACTCCATATAAATATGGGCGGAAGTATTTGGTTGCCCAAACAATTGCCAATAATTCTTTTTCTATTGTACTGTAATTCTGTTCGTGGTCATTTAAAGTTCTGCTTGCGAAACTAGTCGGTTTATTGTCTTGTGAGAGTACGGCTCCAATGGCGAAATTGCTAGCGTCAGTAGTAACTTGAAATGTTTTTGTAAAGTCAGGGCAGATAAGAATGGGGTCATTCATGATTAATGTTTTTAAATTTTTGAAAGATTTATTATATGCTTTGTCCTTTATGTCAATTTTAGCTCCTTTTTTGAGAAATATAGTGAGCGGTTTTGCTGGGAAATATTTGGGAAATATTTTAATTTTTTATTTTTATTTTTTTATTTCATTTTTATTTTAACGTC
>JAEIFM010000152.1:0-58396 GCA_018901885.1 Zaprionus kolodkinae | reverse complement strand
CATTAAAACAATAGCATAATAGGCCTTTGTAATTTGTCGATATTTTGGAAATTTACGTAAGGTCCTTCCTATGATGTTTCCAACGAAATTGCGAGTTTTTAGTTTTCATCGTAACTTTGTTAATAATCAAAGTTTTCACGCGGAATGACATTTTGCTTATGTTTTGAGAACCTGAGTGAATCTACGATAAAAACAATAGCATAATAGGCTTTCTTGTAATTTGTCGATATTTTGGAAATTTACGTAAGGTCCCTTCCGTATGATATTTCAACGAAATTGCGAGTTTTTAGTTTTCATCGTAACTTTCTTAATAATCAAAGGATTTTCACGCGGAATGACATTTTGCTTATGTTTTGAGAACCTGAGTGAATCTACATTAAAACAATAGCATAACAGGCCTTTTGTAATTTGTCGATATTTTGGAAATTTACGTAAGGTCCTTCCTATGATATTTCAACGAAATTGCGAGTTTTTAGTTTTTCATCGTAACTTTCTTAATAATCAAAGGATTTTCACGCGGAATGACATTTTGCTTATGTTTTGAGAACCTGAGTGAATCTACATTAAAACAATAGCATAACAGGCTTTTTGGAATTTGTCGATATTTTGGAAATTTACGTAAGGTCCCTTCCTATGATATTTCAACGAAATTGCGAGTTTTTAGTTTTTCATCGTAGCTTTCTTAATAATCAAAGGATTTTCACGCGGAATGACATTTTGCTTATGTTTTGAGAACCTGAGTGAATCTACATTAAAACAATAGCATAATAGGCTTTTTGTAATTTGTCGATATTTTGGAAATTTACGTAAGGTCCTTCCTATGATATTTCAACGAAATTGCGAGTTTTTAGTTTTCATCGTAACTTTCTTAATAATCAAAGGATTTTCACGCGGAATGACATTTTGCTTATGTTTTGAGAACCTGAGTGAATCTACATTAAAACAATAGCATAATAGGCTTTTTGTAATTTGTCGATATTTTGGAAATTTACGTAAGGTCCCTTCCTATGATATTTCAACGAAATTGCGAGTTTTTAGTTTTCATCGTAACTTTCTTAATAATCAAAGGATTTTCACGCGGAATGACATTTTGCTTATGTTTTGAGAACCTGAGTGAATCTACATTAAAACAATAGCATAATAGGCTTTTTGTAATTTGTCGATATTTTGGAAATTTACGTAAGGTCCTTCCTATGATATTTCAACGAAATTGCGAGTTTTTAGTTTTCATCGTAACTTTCTTAATAATCAAAGGATTTTCACGCGGAATGACATTTTGCTTATGTTTTGAGAACCTGAGTGAATCTACATTAAAACAATAGCATAATAGGCTTTTTGTAATTTGTCGATATTTTGGAAATTTACGTAAGGTCCCTTCCTATGATATTTCAACGAAATTGCGAGTTTTTAGTTTTTCATCGTAACTTTCTTAATAATCAAAGGATTTTCACGCGGAATGACATTTTGCTTATGTTTTGAGAACCTGAGTGAATCTACATTAAAACAATAGCATAATAGGCTTTTTGTAATTTGTCGATATTTTGGAAATTTACGTAAGGTCCTTCCTATGATATTTCAACGAAATTGCGAGTTTTTAGTTTTCATCGTAACTTTCTTAATAATCAAAGGATTTTCACGCGGAATGACATTTTGCTTATGTTTTGAGAACCTGAGTGAATCTACATTAAAACAATAGCATAATAGGCTTTTTGTAATTTGTCGATATTTTGGAAATTTACGTAAGGTATGATGATATTTCAACGAAATTGCGAGTTTTTAGTTTTCATCGTAACTTTCTTAATAATCAAAGGATTTTCACGCGGAATGACATTTTGCTTATGTTTTGAGAACCTGAGTGAATCTACATTAAAACAATAGCATAATAGGCTTTTTGTAATTTGTCGATATTTTGGAAATTTACGTAAGGTCCTTCCTATGATATTTCAACGAAATTGCGAGTTTTTAGTTTTCATCGTAACTTTCTTAATAATCAAAGGATTTTCACGCGGAATGACATTTTGCTTATGTTTTGAGAACCTGAGTGAATCTACATTAAAACAATAGCATAACAGGCTTTTTGTAATTTGTCGATATTTTGGAAATTTACGTAAGGTCCCTTCCTATGATATTTCAACGAAATTGCGAGTTTTTAGTTTTCATCGTAACTTTCTTAATAATCAAAGGATTTTCACGCGGAATGACATTTTGCTTATGTTTTGAGAACCTGAGTGAATCTACATTAAAACAATAGCATAATAGGCTTTTTGTAATTTGTCGATATTTTGGAAATTTACGTAAGGTCCTTCCTATGATATTTCAACGAAATTGCGAGTTTTTAGTTTTCATCGTAACTTTCTTAATAATCAAAGGATTTTCACGCGGAATGACATTTTGCTTATGTTTTGAGAACCTGAGTGAATCTACATTAAAACAATAGCATAACAGGCTTTTTGTAATTTGTCGATATTTTGGAAATTTACGTAAGGTCCCTTCCTATGATATTTCAACGAAATTGCGAGTTTTTAGTTTTCATCGTAACTTTCTTAATAATCAAAGGATTTTCACGCGGAATGACATTTTGCTTATGTTTTGAGAACCTGAGTGAATCTACATTAAAACAATAGCATAATAGGCTTTTTGTAATTTGTCGATATTTTGGAAATTTACGTAAGGTCCCTTCCTATGATATTTCAACGAAATTGCGAGTTTTTAGTTTTCATCGTAACTTTCTTAATAATCAAAGGATTTTCACGCGGAATGACATTTTGCTTATGTTTTGAGAACCTGAGTGAATCTACATTAAAACAATAGCATAACAGGCCTTTTATAGTGCAATTTGTCGATATTTTGGAAATTTACGTAAGGTCCTCCTATGATATTTCCCTTCCTATGATATTTCAACGAAATTGCGAGTTTTTAGTTTTCATCGTAACTTTCTTAATAATCAAAGGATTTTCACGCGGAATGACATTTTGCTTATGTTTTGAGAACCTGAGTGAATCTACATTAAAACAATAGCATAATAGGCTTTTTGTAATTTGTCGATATTTTGGAAATTTACGTAAGGTCCCTTCCTATGATATTTCAACGAAATTGCGAGTTTTTAGTTTTCATCGTAACTTTCTTAATAATCAAAGGATTTTCACGCGGAATGACATTTTGCTTATGTTTTGAGAACCTGAGTGAATCTACATTAAAACAATAGCATAATAGGCTTTTTGTAATTTGTCGATATTTTGGAAATTTACGTAAGGTCCCTTCCTATGATATTTCAACGAAATTGCGAGTTTTTAGTTTTCATCGTAACTTTCTTAATAATCAAAGGATTTTCACGCGGAATGACATTTTGCTTATGTTTTGAGAACCTGAGTGAATCTACATTAAAACAATAGCATAATAGGCTTTTTGTAATTTGTCGATATTTTGGAAATTTACGTAAGGTCCCTTCCTATGATATTTCAACGAAATTGCGAGTTTTTAGTTTTCATCGTAACTTTCTTAATAATCAAAGGATTTTCACGCGGAATGACATTTTGCTTATGTTTTGAGAACCTGAGTGAATCTACATTAAAACAATAGCATAATAGGCCTTTTGTAATTTGTCGATATTTTGGAAATTTACGTAAGGTCCCTTCCTATGATATTTCAACGAAATTGCGAGTTTTTAGTTTTCATCGTAACTTTCTTAATAATCAAAGGATTTTCACGCGGAATGACATTTTGCTTATGTTTTGAGAACCTGAGTGAATCTACATTAAAACAATAGCATAACAGGCTTTTTGTAATTTGTCGATATTTTGGAAATTTACGTAAGGTCCCTTCCTATGATATTTCAACGAAATTGCGAGTTTTTAGTTTTCATCGTAACTTTCTTAATAATCAAAGGATTTTCACGCGGAATGACATTTTGCTTATGTTTTGAGAACCTGAGTGAATCTACATTAAAACAATAGCATAATAGGCTTTTTGTAATTTGTCGATATTTTGGAAATTTACGTAAGGTCCCTTCCTATGATATTTCAACGAAATTGCGAGTTTTTAGTTTTCATCGTAACTTTCTTAATAATCAAAGGATTTTCACGCGGAATGACATTTTGCTTATGTTTTGAGAACCTGAGTGAATCTACATTAAAACAATAGCATAATAGGCTTTTTGTAATTTGTCGATATTTTGGAAATTTACGTAAGGTCCCTTCCTATGATATTTCAACGAAATTGCGAGTTTTTAGTTTTCATCGTAACTTTCTTAATAATCAAAGGATTTTCACGCGGAATGACATTTTGCTTATGTTTTGAGAACCTGAGTGAATCTACATTAAAACAATAGCATAATAGGCTTTTTGTAATTTGTCGATATTTTGGAAATTTACGTAAGGTCCCTTCCTATGATATTTCAACGAAATTGCGAGTTTTTAGTTTTCATCGTAACTTTCTTAATAATCAAAGGATTTTCACGCGGAATGACATTTTGCTTATGTTTTGAGAACCTGAGTGAATCTACATTAAAACAATAGCATAATAGGCTTTTTGTAATTTGTCGATATTTTGGAAATTTACGTAAGGTCCCTTCCTATGATATTTCAACGAAATTGCGAGTTTTTAGTTTTCATCGTAACTTTCTTAATAATCAAAGGATTTTCACGCGGAATGACATTTTGCTTATGTTTTGAGAACCTGAGTGAATCTACATTTAAAACAATAGCATAATAGGCTTTTTGTAATTTGTCGATATTTTGGAAATTTACGTAAGGTCCCTTCCTATGATATTTCAACGAAATTGCGAGTTTTTAGTTTTCATCGTAACTTTCTTAATAATCAAAGGATTTTCACGCGGAATGACATTTTGCTTATGTTTTGAGAACCTGAGTGAATCTACATTAAAACAATAGCATAATAGGCTTTTTGTAATTTGTCGATATTTTGGAAATTTACGTAAGGTCCCTTCCTATGATATTTCAACGAAATTGCGAGTTTTTAGTTTTCATCGTAACTTTCTTAATAATCAAAGGATTTTCACGCGGAATGACATTTTGCTTATGTTTTGAGAACCTGAGTGAATCTACATTAAAACAATAGCATAATAGGCCTTTTGTAATTTGTCGATATTTTGGAAATTTACGTAAGGTCCCTTCCTATGATATTTCAACGAAATTGCGAGTTTTTAGTTTTCATCGTAACTTTCTTAATAATCAAAGGATTTTCACGCGGAATGACATTTTGCTTATGTTTTGAGAACCTGAGTGAATCTACATTAAAACAATAGCACGATAGGCTTTTTTAATTTTTTGTTTTTTTGAAATTTTTGTAAAGGCCCTTCCTATGATATTTCAACGAAATTGCGAGTTTTTAGTTTTCATCGTAACTTTCTTAATAATCAAAGGATTTTCACGCGGAATGACATTTTGCTTATGTTTTGAGAACCTGAGTGAATCTACATTAAAACAATAGCATAATAGGCTTTTGTAATTTGTCGATATTTTGGAAATTTACGTAAGGTCGGTCCTTCCTATGATATTTCAACGAAATTGCGAGTTTTTAGTTTTCATCGTAACTTTCTTAATAATCAAAGGATTTTCACGCGGAATGACATTTTGCTTATGTTTTGAGAACCTGAGTGAATCTACATTAAAACAATAGCATAATAGGCTTTTTGTAATTTGTCGATATTTTGGAAATTTACGTAAGGTCCCTTCCTATGATATTTCAACGAAATTGCGAGTTTTTAGTTTTCATCGTAACTTTCTTAATAATCAAAGGATTTTCACGCGGAATGACATTTTGCTTATGTTTTGAGAACCTGAGTGAATCTACATTAAAACAATAGCATAATAGGCTTTTTGTAATTTGTCGATATTTTGGAAATTTACGTAAGGTCCCTTCCTATGATATTTCAACGAAATTGCGAGTTTTTAGTTTTCATCGTAACTTTCTTAATAATCAAAGGATTTTCACGCGGAATGACATTTTGCTTATGTTTTGAGAACCTGAGTGAATCTACATTAAAACAATAGCATAATAGGCTTTTTGTAATTTGTCGATATTTTGGAAATTTACGTAAGGTCCCTTCCTATGATATTTCAACGAAATTGCGAGTTTTTAGTTTTCATCGTAACTTTCTTAATAATCAAAGGATTTTCACGCGGAATGACATTTTGCTTATGTTTTGAGAACCTGAGTGAATCTACATTAAAACAATAGCATAATAGGCTTTTTGTAATTTGTCGATATTTTGAAATTTACGTAAGGTCCCTTCCTATGATATTTCAACGAAATTGCGAGTTTTTAGTTTTCATCGTAACTTTCTTAATAATCAAAGGATTTTCACGCGGAATGACATTTTGCTTATGTTTTGAGAACCTGAGTGAATCTACATTAAAACAATAGCATAATAGGCTTTTTGTAATTTGTCGATATTTTGGAAATTTACGTAAGGTCCCTTCCTATGATATTTCAACGAAATTGCGAGTTTTTAGTTTTCATCGTAACTTTCTTAATAATCAAAGGATTTTCACGCGGAATGACATTTTGCTTATGTTTTGAGAACCTGAGTGAATCTACATTAAAACAATAGCATAATAGGCTTTTTGTAATTTGTCGATATTTTGGAAATTTACGTAAGGTCCCTTCCTATGATATTTCAACGAAATTGCGAGTTTTTAGTTTTCATCGTAACTTTTTAAAAGCTTAAAAAAATATATCACGCGGAATGACATTTTGCTTATGTTTTGAGAACCTGAGTGAATCTACATTAAAACAATAGCATAATAGGCTTTTTTGTAATTTGTCGATATTTTGGAAATTTACGTAAGGTCCCTTCCTATGATATTTCAACGAAATTGCGAGTTTTTAGTTTTCATCGTAACTTTCTTAATAATCAAAGGATTTTCACGCGGAATGACATTTTGCTTATGTTTTGAGAACCTGAGTGAATCTACATTAAAACAATAGCATAATAGGCTTTTTGTAATTTGTCGATATTTTGGAAATTTACGTAAGGTCCCTTCCTATGATATTTCAACGAAATTGCGAGTTTTTAGTTTTTCATCGTAACTTTCTTAATAATCAAAGGATTTTCACGCGGAATGACATTTGCTTATGTTTTGAGAACCTGAGTGAATCTACATTAAAACAATAGCATAATAGGCTTTTGTAATTTGTCGATATTTTGGAAATTTACGTAAGGTCCCTTCCTATGATATTTCAACGAAATTGCGAGTTTTTAGTTTTCATCGTAACTTTCTTAATAATCAAAGGATTTTCACGCGGAATGACATTTTGCTTATGTTTTGAGAACCTGAGTGAATCTACATTAAAACAATAGCATAATAGGCTTTTTGTAATTTGTCGATATTTTGGAAATTTACGTAAGGTCCCTTCCTATGATATTTCAGCGAAATTGCGAGTTTTTAGTTTTCATCGTAACTTTCTTAATAATCAAAGGATTTTTTCACGCGGAATGACATTTTGCTTATGTTTTGAGAACCTGAGTGAATCTACATTAAAACAATAGCATAATAGGCTTTTTGTAATTGTGTCGATATTTTGATTCTTACGTTAGGTCCTCTGATATTTCATACCGAAATTGCGAGTTTTTAGCTTTCATCGTAACTTTCTTAATAACAAGGCTTTTCACGCGGAATGACATTTTGCGTTGTTTTGAGAACCTGAGAATCTACATAAAACAATAGCTTGGCTTTTGTAATTTGTCGATATTTGGAAATTTACGTAAGGTCCCTTCCTATATTTTCAACGAAATTGCGAGTTTTTTTTTTTCAACGTAACTTTCTTAATAATCAAAGGATTTTCACGCGGAATGACATTTTGCTTATTTTTGAGAACCTGAGTGAATCCATTAAACAATTAGATAATAGGCTTTTGTAATTTGTCGATATTTGGAAATTTACGTAAGGTCCTTCCTAGATATTTGCAAAATTGCCAATTCGTAATTCATTTCTCAAAACATAAGCAAAATATATTCACGCGTGAAAACCCTTTGATTATTAAGAAAGTTACGATGAAAACTAAAAACTCGCAATTTCGTTGAAATATCATAGGAAGGGACCTTACGTAAATTTCCAAAATATCGACAAATTACAAAAAGGCCTATTATGCTATTGTTTTAATGTAGATTCACTCAGGTTCTCAAAACATAAGCAAAATGTCATTCCGCGTGAAAATCCTTTGATTATTAAGAAAGTTACGATGAAAACTAAAAACTCGCAATTTCGTTGAAATATCATAGGAAGGGACCTTACGTAAATTTCCAAAATATCGACAAATTACAAAAAGCCTATTATGCTATTGTTTTAATGTAGATTCACTCAGGTTCTCAAAAACATAAGCAAAATGTCATTCCGCGTGAAAATCCTTATTATTAAGAAAGTTACGATGAAAACTAAAAACTCGCAATTTCGTTGAAATATCATAGGAAGGACCTTACGGTAAATTTCAAATATCGACAAATTTCAAAAAGAACCTATTATGCTATTGTTTTAATGTAGATTCACTCAGGTTCTCAAAACATAAGCAAAATGTCATTCCGCGTGAAAATCCTTTGATTATTAAGAAAGTTACGATGAAAACTAAAAACTCGCAATTTCGTTGAAATATCATAGGAAGGGACCTTACGTAAATTTCCAAAATATCGACAAATTACAAAAAGCCTATTATGCTATTGTTTTAATGTAGATTCACTCAGGTTCTCAAAACATAAGCAAAATGTCATTCCGCGTGAAAATCCTTTGATTATTAAGAAAGTTACGATGAAAACTAAAAACTCGCAATTTCGTTGAAATATCATAGGAAGGGACCTTACGTAAATTTCCAAAATATCGACAAATTACAAAAAGCCTATTATGCTATTGTTTTAATGTAGATTCACTCAGGTTCTCAAAACATAAGCAAAATGTCATTCCGCGTGAAAATCCTTTGATTATTAAGAAAGTTACGATGAAAACTAAAAACTCGCAATTTCGTTGAAATATCATAGGAAGGGACCTTACGTAAATTTCCAAAATATCGACAAATTACAAAAAGCCTATTATGCTATTGTTTTAATGTAGATTCACTCAGGTTCTCAAAACATAAGCAAAATGTCATTCCGCGTGAAAATCCTTTGATTATTAAGAAAGTTACGATGAAAACTAAAAACTCGCAATTTCGTTGAAATATCATAGGAAGGGACCTTACGTAAATTTCCAAAATATCGACAAATTACAAAAAGCCTATTATGCTATTGTTTTAATGTAGATTCACTCAGGTTCTCAAAACATAAGCAAAATGTCATTCCGCGTGAAAATCCTTTGATTATTAAGAAAGTTACGATGAAAACTAAAAACTCGCAATTTCGTTGAAATATCATAGGAAGGGACCTTACGTAAATTTCCAAAATATCGACAAATTACAAAAGGCCTATTATGCTATTGTTTTAATGTAGATTCACTCAGGTTCTCAAAACATAAGCAAAATGTCATTCCGCGTGAAAATCCTTTGATTATTAAGAAAGTTACGATGAAAACTAAAAACTCGCAATTTCGTTGAAATATCATAGGAAGGGACCTTACGTAAATTTCCAAAATATCGACAAATTACAAAAAGGCCTATTATGCTATTGTTTTAATGTAGATTCACTCAGGTTCTCAAAACATAAGCAAAATGTCATTCCGCGTGAAAATCCTTTGATTATTAAGAAAGTTACGATGAAAACTAAAAACTCGCAATTTCGTTGAAATATCATAGGAAGGGACCTTACGTAAATTTCCAAAATATCGACAAATTACAAAAAGCCTATTATGCTATTGTTTTAATGTAGATTCACTCAGGTTCTCAAAACATAAGCAAAATGTCATTCCGCGTGAAAATCCTTTGATTATTAAGAAAGTTACGATGAAAACTAAAAACTCGCAATTTCGTTGAAATATCATAGGAAGGGACCTTACGTAAATTTCCAAAATATCGACAAATTACAAAAAGCCTATTATGCTATTGTTTTAATGTAGATTCACTCAGGTTCTCAAAACATAAGCAAAATGTCATTCCGCGTGAAAATCCTTTGATTATTAAGAAAGTTACGATGAAAACTAAAAACTCGCAATTTCGTTGAAATATCATAGGAAGGGACCTTACGTAAATTTCCAAAATATCGACAAATTACAAAAAGCCTATTATGCTATTGTTTTAATGTAGATTCACTCAGGTTCTCAAAACATAAGCAAAATGTCATTCCGCGTGAAAATCCTTTGATTATTAAGAAAGTTACGATGAAAACTAAAAACTCGCAATTTCGTTGAAATATCATAGGAAGGGACCTTACGTAAATTTCCAAAATATCGACAAATTACAAAAAGCCTATTATGCTATTGTTTTAATGTAGATTCACTCAGGTTCTCAAAACATAAGCAAAATGTCATTCCGCGTGAAAATCCTTTGATTATTAAGAAAGTTACGATGAAAACTAAAAACTCGCAATTTCGTTGAAATATCATAGGAAGGGACCTTACGTAAATTTCCAAAATATCGACAAATTACAAAAGGCCTATTATGCTATTGTTTTAATGTAGATTCACTCAGGTTCTCAAAACATAAGCAAAATGTCATTCCGCGTGAAAATCCTTTGATTATTAAGAAAGTTACGATGAAAACTAAAAACTCGCAATTTCGTTGAAATATCATAGGAAGGGACCTTACGTAAATTTCCAAAATATCGACAAATTACAAAAAGCCTATTATGCTATTGTTTTAATGTAGATTCACTCAGGTTCTCAAAACATAAGCAAAATGTCATTCCGCGTGAAAATCCTTTGATTATTAAGAAAGTTACGATGAAAACTAAAAACTCGCAATTTCGTTGAAATATCATAGGAAGGGACCTTACGTAAATTTCCAAAATATCGACAAATTACAAAAAGCCTATTATGCTATTGTTTTAATGTAGATTCACTCAGGTTCTCAAAACATAAGCAAAATGTCATTCCGCGTGAAAATCCTTTGATTATTAAGAAAGTTACGATGAAAACTAAAAACTCGCAATTTCGTTGAAATATCATAGGAAGGGACCTTACGTAAATTTCCAAAATATCGACAAATTACAAAAAGCCTATTATGCTATTGTTTTAATGTAGATTCACTCAGGTTCTCAAAACATAAGCAAAATGTCATTCCGCGTGAAAATCCTTTGATTATTAAGAAAGTTACGATGAAAACTAAAAACTCGCAATTTCGTTGAAATATCATAGGAAGGGACCTTACGTAAATTTCCAAAATATCGACAAATTACAAAAGGCCTATTATGCTATTGTTTTAATGTAGATTCACTCAGGTTCTCAAAACATAAGCAAAATGTCATTCCGCGTGAAAATCCTTTGATTATTAAGAAAGTTACGATGAAAACTAAAAACTCGCAATTTCGTTGAAATATCATAGGAAGGGACCTTACGTAAATTTCCAAAATATCGACAAATTACAAAAAGCCTATTATGCTATTGTTTTAATGTAGATTCACTCAGGTTCTCAAAACATAAGCAAAATGTCATTCCGCGTGAAAATCCTTTGATTATTAAGAAAGTTACGATGAAAACTAAAAACTCGCAATTTCGTTGAAATATCATAGGAAGGGACCTTACGTAAATTTCCAAAATATCGACAAATTACAAAAAGCCTATTATGCTATTGTTTTAATGTAGATTCACTCAGGTTCTCAAAACATAAGCAAAATGTCATTCCGCGTGAAAATCCTTTGATTATTAAGAAAGTTACGATGAAAACTAAAAACTCGCAATTTCGTTGAAATATCATAGGAAGGGACCTTACGTAAATTTCCAAAATATCGACAAATTACAAAAAGCCTATTATGCTATTGTTTTAATGTAGATTCACTCAGGTTCTCAAAACATAAGCAAAATGTCATTCCGCGTGAAAATCCTTTGATTATTAAGAAAGTTACGATGAAAACTAAAAACTCGCAATTTCGTTGAAATATCATAGGAAGGGACCTTACGTAAATTTCCAAAATATCGACAAATTACAAAAAGCCTATTATGCTATTGTTTTAATGTAGATTCACTCAGGTTCTCAAAACATAAGCAAAATGTCATTCCGCGTGAAAATCCTTTGATTATTAAGAAAGTTACGATGAAAACTAAAAACTCGCAATTTCGTTGAAATATCATAGGAAGGGACCTTACGTAAATTTCCAAAATATCGACAAATTACAAAAAGCCTATTATGCTATTGTTTTAATGTAGATTCACTCAGGTTCTCAAAACATAAGCAAAATGTCATTCCGCGTGAAAATCCTTTGATTATTAAGAAAGTTACGATGAAAACTAAAAACTCGCAATTTCGTTGAAATATCATAGGAAGGGACCTTACGTAAATTTCCAAAATATCGACAAATTACAAAAAGCCTATTATGCTATTGTTTTAATGTAGATTCACTCAGGTTCTCAAAACATAAGCAAAATGTCATTCCGCGTGAAAATCCTTTGATTATTAAGAAAGTTACGATGAAAACTAAAAACTCGCAATTTCGTTGAAATATCATAGGAAGGGACCTTACGTAAATTTCCAAAATATCGACAAATTACAAAAAGCCTATTATGCTATTGTTTTAATGTAGATTCACTCAGGTTCTCAAAACATAAGCAAAATGTCATTCCGCGTGAAAATCCTTTGATTATTAAGAAAGTTACGATGAAAACTAAAAACTCGCAATTTCGTTGAAATATCATAGGAAGGGACCTTACGTAAATTTCCAAAATATCGACAAATTAAAAAAAAGCCTATTATGCTATTGTTTTAATGTAGATTCACTCAGGTTCTCAAAACATAAGCAAAATGTCATTCCGCGTGAAAATCCTTTGATTATTAAGAAAGTTACGATGAAAACTAAAAACTCGCAATTTCGTTGAAATATCATAGGAAGGGACCTTACGTAAATTTCCAAAATATCGACAAATTACAAAAAGCCTATTATGCTATTGTTTTAATGTAGATTCACTCAGGTTCTCAAAACATAAGCAAAATGTCATTCCGCGTGAAAATCCTTTGATTATTAAGAAAGTTACGATGAAAACTAAAAACTCGCAATTTCGTTGAAATATCATAGGAAGGGACCTTACGTAAATTTCCAAAATATCGACAAATTACAAAAAGCCTATTATGCTATTGTTTTAATGTAGATTCACTCAGGTTCTCAAAACATAAGCAAAATGTCATTCCGCGTGAAAATCCTTTGATTATTAAGAAAGTTACGATGAAAACTAAAAACTCGCAATTTCGTTGAAATATCATAGGAAGGGACCTTACGTAAATTTCCAAAATATCGACAAATTACAAAAGGCCTATTATGCTATTGTTTTAATGTAGATTCACTCAGGTTCTCAAAACATAAGCAAAATGTCATTCCGCGTGAAAATCCTTTGATTATTAAGAAAGTTACGATGAAAACTAAAAACTCGCAATTTCGTTGAAATATCATAGGAAGGGACCTTACGTAAATTTCCAAAATATCGACAAATTACAAAAGCCTATTATGCTATTGTTTTAATGTAGATTCACTCAGGTTCTCAAAACATAAGCAAAATGTCATTCCGCGTGAAAATCCTTTGATTATTAAGAAAGTTACGATGAAAACTAAAAACTCGCAATTTCGTTGAAATATCATAGGAAGGGACCTTACGTAAATTTCCAAAATATCGACAAATTACAAAAAGCCTATTATGCTATTGTTTTAATGTAGATTCACTCAGGTTCTCAAAACATAAGCAAAATGTCATTCCGCGTGAAAATCCTTTGATTATTAAGAAAGTTACGATGAAAACTAAAAACTCGCAATTTCGTTGAAATATCATAGGAAGGGACCTTACGTAAATTTCCAAAATATCGACAAATTACAAAAAGCCTATTATGCTATTGTTTTAATGTAGATTCACTCAGGTTCTCAAAACATAAGCAAAATGTCATTCCGCGTGAAAATCCTTTGATTATTAAGAAAGTTACGATGAAAACTAAAAACTCGCAATTTCGTTGAAATATCATAGGAAGGGACCTTACGTAAATTTCCAAAATATCGACAAATTACAAAAAGCCTATTATGCTATTGTTTTAATGTAGATTCACTCAGGTTCTCAAAACATAAGCAAAATGTCATTCCGCGTGAAAATCCTTTGATTATTAAGAAAGTTACGATGAAAACTAAAAACTCGCAATTTCGTTGAAATATCATAGGAAGGGACCTTACGTAAATTTCCAAAATATCGACAAATTACAAAAAGCCTATTATGCTATTGTTTTAATGTAGATTCACTCAGGTTCTCAAAACATAAGCAAAATGTCATTCCGCGTGAAAATCCTTTGATTATTAAGAAAGTTACGATGAAAACTAAAAACTCGCAATTTCGTTGAAATATCATAGGAAGGGACCTTACGTAAATTTCCAAAATATCGACAAATTACAAAAAGCCTATTATGCTATTGTTTTAATGTAGATTCACTCAGGTTCTCAAAACATAAGCAAAATGTCATTCCGCGTGAAAATCCTTTGATTATTAAGAAAGTTACGATGAAAACTAAAAACTCGCAATTTCGTTGAAATATCATAGGAAGGGACCTTACGTAAATTTCCAAAATATCGACAAATTACAAAAAGCCTATTATGCTATTGTTTTAATGTAGATTCACTCAGGTTCTCAAAACATAAGCAAAATGTCATTCCGCGTGAAAATCCTTTGATTATTAAGAAAGTTACGATGAAAACTAAAAACTCGCAATTTCGTTGAAATATCATAGGAAGGGACCTTACGTAAATTTCCAAAATATCGACAAATTACAAAAAGCCTATTATGCTATTGTTTTAATGTAGATTCACTCAGGTTCTCAAAACATAAGCAAAATGTCATTCCGCGTGAAAATCCTTTGATTATTAAGAAAGTTACGATGAAAACTAAAAACTCGCAATTTCGTTGAAATATCATAGGAAGGGACCTTACGTAAATTTCCAAAATATCGACAAATTACAAAAAGCCTATTATGCTATTGTTTTAATGTAGATTCACTCAGGTTCTCAAAACATAAGCAAAATGTCATTCCGCGTGAAAATCCTTTGATTATTAAGAAAGTTACGATGAAAACTAAAAACTCGCAATTTCGTTGAAATATCATAGGAAGGGACCTTACGTAAATTTCCAAAATATCGACAAATTACAAAAAGCCTATTATGCTATTGTTTTAATGTAGATTCACTCAGGTTCTCAAAACATAAGCAAAATGTCATTCCGCGTGAAAATCCTTTATTATTAAGAATAATGAAACAATTTCGTTAAATACAAGGAGGCCACGAAATTTCCAAAATATCGACAAATTACAAAAGCCTATGCTATTGTTTTTTTTCCTCTTCTCAAACATAAAATCATTCCGCGTGAAAATCCTTTGATTATTAAGAAAGTTACGATGAAAACTAAAAACTCGCAATTTCGTTGAAATATCATAGGAAGGGACCTTACGTAAATTTCCAAAATATCGACAAATTACAAAAAGCCTATTATGCTATTGTTTTAATGTAGATTCACTCAGGTTCTCAAAACATAAGCAAAATGTCATTCCGCGTGAAAATCCTTTGATTATTAAGAAAGTTACGATGAAAACTAAAAACTCGCAATTTCGTTGAAATATCATAGGAAGGGACCTTACGTAAATTTCCAAAATATCGACAAATTACAAAAAAGCCTATTATGCTATTGTTTTAATGTAGATTCACTCAGGTTCTCAAAACATAAGCAAAATGTCATTCCGCGTGAAAATCCTTTGATTATTAAGAAAGTTACGATGAAAACTAAAAACTCGCAATTTCGTTGAAATATCATAGGAAGGGACCTTACGTAAATTTCCAAAATATCGACAAATTACAAAAAGCCTATTATGCTATTGTTTTAATGTAGATTCACTCAGGTTCTCAAAACATAAGCAAAATGTCATTCCGCGTGAAAATCCTTTGATTATTAAGAAAGTTACGATGAAAACTAAAAACTCGCAATTTCGTTGAAATATCATAGGAAGGGACCTTACGTAAATTTCAAAAATATCGACAAATTACAAAAAGCCTATTATGCTATTGTTTTAATGTAGATTCACTCAGGTTCTCAAAACATAAGCAAAATGTCATTCCGCGTGAAAATCCTTTGATTATTAAGAAAGTTACGATGAAAACTAAAAACTCGCAATTTCGTTGAAATATCATAGGAAGGGACCTTACGTAAATTTCCAAAATATCGACAAATTACAAAAAGCCTATTATGCTATTGTTTTAATGTAGATTCACTCAGGTTCTCAAAACATAAGCAAAATGTCATTCCGCGTGAAAATCCTTTGATTATTAAGAAAGTTACGATGAAAACTAAAAACTCGCAATTTCGTTGAAATATCATAGGAAGGGACCTTACGTAAATTTCCAAAATATCGACAAATTACAAAAAGCCTATTATGCTATTGTTTTAATGTAGATTCACTCAGGTTCTCAAAACATAAGCAAAATGTCATTCCGCGTGAAAATCCTTTGATTATTAAGAAAGTTACGATGAAAACTAAAAACTCGCAATTTCGTTGAAATATCATAGGAAGGGACCTTACGTAAATTTCCAAAATATCGACAAATTACAAAAAGCCTATTATGCTATTGTTTTAATGTAGATTCACTCAGGTTCTCAAAACATAAGCAAAATGTCATTCCGCGTGAAAATCCTTTGATTATTAAGAAAGTTACGATGAAAACTAAAAACTCGCAATTTCGTTGAAATATCATAGGAAGGGACCTTACGTAAATTTCCAAAATATCGACAAATTACAAAAAAGCCTATTATGCTATTGTTTTAATGTAGATTCACTCAGGTTCTCAAAACATAAGCAAAATGTCATTCCGCGTGAAAATCCTTTGATTATTAAGAAAGTTACGATGAAAACTAAAAACTCGCAATTTCGTTGAAATATCATAGGAAGGGACCTTACGTAAATTTCCAAAATATCGACAAATTACAAAAAGCCTATTATGCTATTGTTTTAATGTAGATTCACTCAGGTTCTCAAAACATAAGCAAAATGTCATTCCGCGTGAAAATCCTTTGATTATTAAGAAAGTTACGATGAAAACTAAAAACTCGCAATTTCGTTGAAATATCATAGGAAGGGACCTTACGTAAATTTCCAAAATATCGACAAATTACAAAAAGCCTATTATGCTATTGTTTTAATGTAGATTCACTCAGGTTCTCAAAACATAAGCAAAATGTCATTCCGCGTGAAAATCCTTTGATTATTAAGAAAGTTACGATGAAAACTAAAAACTCGCAATTTCGTTGAAATATCATAGGAAGGGACCTTACGTAAATTTCCAAAATATCGACAAATTACAAAAGGCCTATTATGCTATTGTTTTAATGTAGATTCACTCAGGTTCTCAAAACATAAGCAAAATGTCATTCCGCGTGAAAATCCTTTGATTATTAAGAAAGTTACGATGAAAACTAAAAACTCGCAATTTCGTTGAAATATCATAGGAAGGGACCTTACGTAAATTTCCAAAATATCGACAAATTACAAAAAGCCTATTATGCTATTGTTTTAATGTAGATTCACTCAGGTTCTCAAAACATAAGCAAAATGTCATTCCGCGTGAAAATCCTTTGATTATTAAGAAAGTTACGATGAAAACTAAAAACTCGCAATTTCGTTGAAATATCATAGGAAGGGACCTTACGTAAATTTCCAAAATATCGACAAATTACAAAAAGCCTATTATGCTATTGTTTTAATGTAGATTCACTCAGGTTCTCAAAACATAAGCAAAATGTCATTCCGCGTGAAAATCCTTTGATTATTAAGAAAGTTACGATGAAAACTAAAAACTCGCAATTTCGTTGAAATATCATAGGAAGGGACCTTACGTAAATTTCCAAAATATCGACAAATTACAAAAGGCCTATTATGCTATTGTTTTAATGTAGATTCACTCAGGTTCTCAAAACATAAGCAAAATGTCATTCCGCGTGAAAATCCTTTGATTATTAAGAAAGTTACGATGAAAACTAAAAACTCGCAATTTCGTTGAAATATCATAGGAAGGGACCTTACGTAAATTTCCAAAATATCGACAAATTACAAAAAGCCTATTATGCTATTGTTTTAATGTAGATTCACTCAGGTTCTCAAAACATAAGCAAAAATGTCATTCCGCGTGAAAATCCTTTGATTATTAAGAAAGTTACGATGAAAACTAAAAACTCGCAATTTCGTTGAAATATCATAGGAAGGGACCTTACGTAAATTTCCAAAATATCGACAAATTACAAAAAGCCTATTATGCTATTGTTTTAATGTAGATTCACTCAGGTTCTCAAAACATAAGCAAAATGTCATTCCGCGTGAAAATCCTTTGATTATTAAGAAAGTTACGATGAAAACTAAAAACTCGCAATTTCGTTGAAATATCATAGGAAGGGACCTTACGTAAATTTCCAAAATATCGACAAATTACAAAAAGCCTATTATGCTATTGTTTTAATGTAGATTCACTCAGGTTCTCAAAACATAAGCAAAATGTCATTCCGCGTGAAAATCCTTTGATTATTAAGAAAGTTACGATGAAAACTAAAAACTCGCAATTTCGTTGAAATATCATAGGAAGGGACCTTACGTAAATTTCCAAAATATCGACAAATTACAAAAAGCCTATTATGCTATTGTTTTAATGTAGATTCACTCAGGTTCTCAAAACATAAGCAAAATGTCATTCCGCGTGAAAATCCTTTGATTATTAAGAAAGTTACGATGAAAACTAAAAACTCGCAATTTCGTTGAAATATCATAGGAAGGGACCTTACGTAAATTTCCAAAATATCGACAAATTACAAAAAGCCTATTATGCTATTGTTTTAATGTAGATTCACTCAGGTTCTCAAAACATAAGCAAAATGTCATTCCGCGTGAAAATCCTTTGATTATTAAGAAAGTTACGATGAAAACTAAAAACTCGCAATTTCGTTGAAATATCATAGGAAGGGACCTTACGTAAATTTCCAAAATATCGACAAATTACAAAAGCCTATTATGCTATTGTTTTAATGTAGATTCACTCAGGTTCTCAAAACATAAGCAAAATGTCATTCCGCGTGAAAATCCTTTGATTATTAAGAAAGTTACGATGAAAACTAAAAACTTGCAATTTCGTTGAAATATCATAGGAAGGGACCTTACGTAAATTTCCAAAATATCGACAAATTACAAAAAGCCTATTATGCTATTGTTTTAATGTAGATTCACTCAGGTTCTCAAAACATAAGCAAAATGTCATTCCGCGTGAAAATCCTTTGATTATTAAGAAAGTTACGATGAAAACTAAAAACTCGCAATTTCGTTGAAATATCATAGGAAGGGACCTTACGTAAATTTCCAAAATATCGACAAATTACAAAAAGCCTATTATGCTATTGTTTTAATGTAGATTCACTCAGGTTCTCAAAACATAAGCAAAATGTCATTCCGCGTGAAAATCCTTTGATTATTAAGAAAGTTACGATGAAAACTAAAAACTCGCAATTTCGTTGAAATATCATAGGAAGGGACCTTACGTAAATTTCCAAAATATCGACAAATTACAAAAGGCCTATTATGCTATTGTTTTAATGTAGATTCACTCAGGTTCTCAAAACATAAGCAAAATGTCATTCCGCGTGAAAATCCTTTGATTATTAAGAAAGTTACGATGAAAACTAAAAACTCGCAATTTCGTTGAAATATCATAGGAAGGGACCTTACGTAAATTTCCAAAATATCGACAAATTACAAAAAGCCTATTATGCTATTGTTTTAATGTAGATTCACTCAGGTTCTCAAAACATAAGCAAAATGTCATTCCGCGTGAAAATCCTTTGATTATTAAGAAAGTTACGATGAAAACTAAAAACTCGCAATTTCGTTGAAATATCATAGGAAGGGACCTTACGTAAATTTCCAAAATATCGACAAATTACAAAAGGCCTATTATGCTATTGTTTTAATGTAGATTCACTCAGGTTCTCAAAACATAAGCAAAATGTCATTCCGCGTGAAAATCCTTTGATTATTAAGAAAGTTACGATGAAAACTAAAAACTCGCAATTTCGTTGAAATATCATAGGAAGGGACCTTACGTAAATTTCCAAAATATCGACAAATTACAAAAGGCCTGTTATGCTATTGTTTTAATGTAGATTCACTCAGGTTCTCAAAACATAAGCAAAATGTCATTCCGCGTGAAAATCCTTTGATTATTAAGAAAGTTACGATGAAAACTAAAAACTCGCAATTTCGTTGAAATATCATAGGAAGGGACCTTACGTAAATTTCCAAAATATCGACAAATTACAAAAAGCCTATTATGCTATTGTTTTAATGTAGATTCACTCAGGTTCTCAAAACATAAGCAAAATGTCATTCCGCGTGAAAATCCTTTGATTATTAAGAAAGTTACGATGAAAACTAAAAACTCGCAATTTCGTTGAAATATCATAGGAAGGGACCTTACGTAAATTTCCAAAATATCGACAAATTACAAAAAAGCCTATTATGCTATTGTTTTAATGTAGATTCACTCAGGTTCTCAAAACATAAGCAAAATGTCATTCCGCGTGAAAATCCTTTGATTATTAAGAAAGTTACGATGAAAACTAAAAACTCGCAATTTCGTTGAAATATCATAGGAAGGCACCTTACGTAAATTTCCAAAATATCGACAAATTACAAAAAGCCTATTATGCTATTGTTTAAATGTAGATTCACTCAGGTTCTCAAAACATAAGCAAAATGTCATTCCGCGTGAAAATCCTTTAATTATTAAGAAAGTTTCGATGAAAACTAAAAACTCGCAATTTCGTTGAAATATCATAGGAAGGGACCTTACGTAAATTTCCAAAATATCGACAAATTACAAAAAGCCTATTATGCTATTGTTTTAATGTAGATTCACTCAGGTTCTCAAAACATAAGCATAATGTCATTCCGCGTGAAAATCCTTTGATTATTAAGAAAGTTACGATGAAAACTAAAAACTCGCAATTTCGTTGAAATATCATAGGAAGGGACCTTACGTAAATTTCCAAAATATCGACAAATTACAAAAAGCCTATTATGCTATTGTTTTAATGTAGATTCACTCAGGTTCTCAAAACATAAGCAAAATGTCATTCCGCGTGAAAATCCTTTGATTATTAAGAAAGTTACGATGAAAACTAAAAACTCGCAATTTCGTTGAAATATCATAGGAAGGGACCTTACGTAAATTTCCAAAATATCGACAAATTAAAAAAAGCCTATTATGCTATTGTTTTAATGTAGATTCACACAGGTTCTCAAAACATAAGCAAAATGTCATTCCGCGTGAAAATCCTTTGATTATTAACAAAGTTACGATGAAAACTAAAAACTCGCAATTTCGTTGAAATATCATAGGAAGGGACCTTACGTAAATTTCCAAAATATCGACAAATTACAAAAAGCCTATTATGCTATTGTTTTAATGTAGATTCACTCAGGTTCTCAAAACATAAGCAAAATGTCATTCCGCGTGAAAATCCTTTGATTATTAAGAAAGTTACGATGAAAACTAAAAACTTGCAATTTCGTTGAAATATCATAGGAAGGCACCTTACGTAAATTTCCAAAATATCGACAAATTACAAAAAGCCTATTATGCTATTGGTTAAATGTAGATTCACTCAGGTTCTCAAAACATAAGCAAAATGTCATTCCGCGTGAAAATCCTTTAATTATTAAGAAAGTTTCGATGAAAACTAAAAACTCGCAATTTCGTTGAAATATCATAGGAAGGGACCTTACGTAAATTTCCAAAATATCGACAAATTACAAAAAGCCTATTATGCTATTGTTTTAATGTAGATTCACTCAGGTTCTCAAAACATACGCAAAATGTCATTCCGCGTGAAAATCCTTTGATTATTAAGAAAGTTACGATGAAAACTAAAAACTCGCAATTTCGTTGAAATATCATAGGAAGGGACCTTACGTAAATTTCCAAAATATCGACAAATTACAAAAAGCCTATTATGCTATTGTTTTAATGTAGATTCACTCAGGTTCTCAAAACATAAGCAAAATGTCATTCCGCGTGAAAATCCTTTGATTATTAAGAAAGTTACGATGAAAACTAAAAACTCGCAATTTCGTTGAAATATCATAGGAAGGGACCTTACGTAAATTTCCAAAATATCGACAAATTACAAAAAGCCTATTATGCTATTGTTTTAATGTAGATTCACTCAGGTTCTCAAAACATACGCAAAATGTCATTCCGCGTGAAAATCCTTTGATTATTAACAAAGTTACGATGAAAACTAAAAACTCGCAATTTCGTTGAAATATCATAGGAAGGGACCTTACGTAAATTTCCAAAATATCGACAAATTACAAAAAGGCCTGTTATGCTATTGTTTTAATGTAGATTCACTCAGGTTCTCAAAACATAAGCAAAATGTCATTCCGCGTGAAAATCCTTTGATTATTAAGAAAGTTACGATGAAAACTAAAAACTCGCAATTTCGTTGAAATACCATAGGAAGGGACCTTACGTAAATTTCCAAAATATCGACAAATTACAAAAAGCCTATTATGCTATTGTTTTAATGTAGATTCACTCAGGTTCTCAAAACATAAGCAAAATGTCATTCCGCGTGAAAATCCTTTGATTATTAAGAAAGTTACGATGAAAACTAAAAATTCGCAATTTCGTTGAAATATCATAGGAAGGGACCTTACGTAAATTTCCAAAATATCGACAAATTACAAAAAGCCTATTATGCTATTGTTTTAATGTAGATTCACTCAGGTTCTCAAAACATAAGCAAAATGTCATTCCGCGTGAAAATCCTTTGATTATTAAGAAAGTTACGATGAAAACTAAAAACTCGCAATTTCGTTGAAATATCATAGGAAGGGACCTTACGTAAATTTCCAAAATATCGACAATTACAAAAGGCCTATTATGCTATTGTTTTAATGTAGATTCACTCAGGTTCTCAAAACATAGGCAAAATGTCATTCCGCGTGAAAATATTTTGATTATTAAGAAAGTTACGATGAAAACTAAAAACTCGCAATTTCGTTGAAATATCATAGGAAGGGACCTTACGTAAATTTCCAAAATATCGACAAATTACAAAAAGCCTATTATGCTATTGTTTTAATGTAGATTCACTCAGGTTCTCAAAACATAAGCAAAATGTCATTCCGCGTGAAAATCCTTTGATTATTAAGAAAGTTACGATGAAAACTAAAAACTCGCAATTTCGTTGAAATATCATAGGAAGGGACCTTACGTAAATTTCCAAAATATCGACAAATTACAAAAAGCCTATTATGCTATTGTTTTAATGTAGATTCACTCAGGTTCTCAAAACATAGGCAAAATGTCATTCCGCGTGAAAATCCTTTGATTATTAAGAAAGTTACGATGAAAACTAAAAACTCGCAATTTCGTTGAAATATCATAGGAAGGGACCTTACGTAAATTTCCAAAATATCGACAAATTACAAAAAGCCTATTATGCTATTGTTTTAATGTAGATTCACTCAGGTTCTCAAAACATAAGCAAAATGTCATTCCGCGTGAAAATCCTTTGATTATTAAGAAAGTTACGATGAAAACTAAAAACTCGCAATTTCGTTGAAATATCATAGGAAGGGACCTTACGTAAATTTCCAAAATATCGACAAATTACAAAAAGCCTATTATGCTATTGTTTTAATGTAGATTCACTCAGGTTCTCAAAACATACGCAAAATGTCATTCCGCGTGAAAATCCTTTGATTATTAACAAAGTTACGATGAAAACTAAAAACTCGCAATTTCGTTGAAATATCATAGGAAGGGACCTTACGTAAATTTCCAAAATATCGACAAATTACAAAAAGCCTATTATGCTATTGTTTTAATGTAGATTCACTCAGGTTCTCAAAACATAAGCAAAATGTCATTCCGCGTGAAAATCCTTTGATTATTAAGAAAGTTACGATGAAAACTAAAAACTCGCAATTTCGTTGAAATATCATAGGAAGGGACCTTACGTAAATTTCCAAAATATCGACAAATTACAAAAAGCCTATTATGCTATTGTTTTAATGTAGATTCACTCAGGTTCTCAAAACATAAGCAAAATGTCATTCCGCGTGAAAATCCTTTGATTATTAAAAAAGTTACGATGAAAACTAAAAACTCGCAATTTCGTTGAAATATCATAGGAAGGGACCTTACGTAAATTTCCAAAATATCGACAAATTACAAAAGGCCTGTTATGCTATTGTTTTAATGTAGATTCACTCAGGTTCTCAAAACATACGCAAAATGTCATTCCGCGTGAAAATCCTTTGATTATTAAGAAAGTTACGATGAAAACTAAAAACTCGCAATTTCGTTGAAATATCATAGGAAGGGACCTTACGTAAATTTCCAAAATATCGACAAATTACAAAAAGCCTATTATGCTATTGTTTTAATGTAGATTCACTCAGGTTCTCAAAACATAGGCAAAATGTCATTCCGCGTGAAAATCCTTTGATTATTAAGAAAGTTACGATGAAAACTAAAAACTCGCAATTTCGTTGAAATATCATAGGAAGGGACCTTACGTAAATTTCCAAAATATCGACAAATTACAAAAAGCCTATTATGCTATTGTTTTAATGTAGATTCACTCAGGTTCTCAAAACATAAGCAAAATGTCATTCCGCGTGAAAATCCTTTGATTATTAAGAAAGTTACGATGAAAACTAAAAACTCGCAATTTCGTTGAAATATCATAGGAAGGGACCTTACGTAAATTTCCAAAATATCGACAAATTACAAAAAGCCTATTATGCTATTGTTTTAATGTAGATTCACTCAGGTTCTCAAAACATAAGCAAAATGTCATTCCGCGTGAAAATCCTTTGATTATTAAGAAAGTTACGATGAAAACTAAAAACTCGCAATTTCGTTGAAATATCATAGGAAGGGACCTTACGTAAATTTCCAAAATATCGACAAATTACAAAAGGCCTATTATGCTATTGTTTTAATGTAGATTCACTCAGGTTCTCAAAACATACGCAAAATGTCATTCCGCGTGAAAATCCTTTGATTATTAAGAAAGTTACGATGAAAACTAAAAACTCGCAATTTCGTTGAAATATCATAGGAAGGGACCTTACGTAAATTTCCAAAATATCGACAAATTACAAAAGGCCTATTATGCTATTGTTTTAATGTAGATTCACTCAGGTTCTCAAAACATACGCAAAATGTCATTCCGCGTGAAAATCCTTTGATTATTAAGAAAGTTACGATGAAAACTAAAAACTCGCAATTTCGTTGAAATATCATAGGAAGGGACCTTACGTAAATTTCCAAAATATCGACAAATTACAAAAAGCCTATTATGCTATTGTTTTAATGTAGATTCACTCAGGTTCTCAAAACATAGGCAAAATGTCATTCCGCGTGAAAATCCTTTGATTATTAAGAAAGTTACGATGAAAACTAAAAACTCGCAATTTCGTTGAAATATCATAGGAAGGGACCTTACGTAAATTTCCAAAATATCGACAAATTACAAAAAGCCTATTATGCTATTGTTTTAATGTAGATTCACTCAGGTTCTCAAAACATAAGCAAAATGTCATTCCGCGTGAAAATCCTTTGATTATTAAGAAAGTTACGATGAAAACTAAAAACTCGCAATTTCGTTGAAATATTATAGGAAGGGACCTTACGTAAATTTCCAAAATATCGACAAATTACAAAAGGCCTGTTATGCTATTGTTTTAATGTAGATTCACTCAGGTTCTCAAAACATAAGCAAAATGTCATTCCGCGTGAAAATCCTTTAATTATTAAGAAAGTTACGATGAAAACTAAAAACTCGCAATTTCGTTGAAATATCATAGAAAGGGACCTTACGTAAATTTCCAAAATATCGACAAATTACAAAAAGCCTATTATGCTATTGTTTTAATGTAGGTTCACTCAGGTTCTCAAAACATACGCAAAATGTCATTCCGCGTGAAAATCCTTTGATTATTAACAAAGTTACGATGAAAACTAAAAACTCGCAATTTCGTTGAAATATCATAGGAAGGGACCTTACGTAAATTTCCAAAATATCGACAAATTACAAAAAGCCTATTATGCTATTGTTTTAATGTAGATTCACTCAGGTTCTCAAAACATAGGCAAAATGTCATTCCGCGTGAAAATCCTTTGATTATTAAGAAAGTTACGATGAAAACTAAAAACTCGCAATTTCGTTGAAATATCATAGGAAGGGACCTTACGTAAATTTCCAAAATATCGACAAATTACAAAAAGCCTATTATGCTATTGTTTTAATGTAGATTCACTCAGGTTCTCAAAACATAAGCAAAATGTCATTCCGCGTGAAAATCCTTTGATTATTAAGAAAGTTACGATGAAATCTAAAAACTCGCAATTTCGTTGAAATATTATAGGAAGGGACCTTACGTAAATTTCCAAAATATCGACAAATTACAAAAGGCCTGTTATGCTATTGTTTTAATGTAGATTCACTCAGGTTCTCAAAACATAAGCAAAATGTCATTCCGCGTGAAAATCCTTTAATTATTAAGAAAGTTACGATGAAAACTAAAAACTCGCAATTTCGTTGAAATATCATAGGAAGGGACCTTACGTAAATTTCCAAAATATCGACAAATTACAAAAAGCCTATTATGCTATTGTTTTAATGTAGATTCACTCAGGTTCTCAAAACATACGCAAAATGTCATTCCGCGTGAAAATCCTTTGATTATTAACAAAGTTACGATGAAAACTAAAAACTCGCAATGTCGTTGAAATATCATAGGAAGGGACCTTACGTAAATTTCCAAAATATCGACAAATTACAAAAGGCCTGTTATGCTATTGTTTTAATGTAGATTCACTCAGGTTCTCAAAACATAAGCAAAATGTCATTCCGCGTGAAAATCCTTTGATTATTAAGAAAGTTACGATGAAAACTAAAAACTCGCAATTTCGTTGAAATATCATAGGAAGGGACCTTACGTTAATTTCCAAAATATCGACAAATTACAAAAAGCCTATTATGCTATTGTTTTAATGTAGATTCACTCAGGTTTTCAAAACGTAAGCAAAATGTCATTCCGCGTGAAAATCCTTTGATTATTAAGAAAGTTACGATTAAAACTAAAAACTCGCAATTTCGTTGAAATATTATAGGAAGGGACCTTACGTAAATTTCCAAAATATCGACAAATTACAAAAGGCCTGTTATGCTATTGTTTTAATGTAGATTCACTCAGGTTCTCAAAACATAAGCAAAATGTCATTCCGCGTGAAAATCCTTTAATTATTAAGAAAGTTACGATGAAAACTAAAAACTCGCAATTTCGTTGAAATATCATAGGAAGGGACCTTACGTAAATTTCCAAAATATCGACAAATTACAAAAAGCCTATTATGCTATTGTTTTAATGTAGATTCACTCAGGTTCTCAAAACATACGCAAAATGTCATTCCGCGTGAAAATCCTTTGATTATTAACAAAGTTACGATGAAAACTAAAAACTCGCAATGTCGTTGAAATATCATAGGAAGGGACCTTACGTAAATTTCCAAAATATCGACAAATTACAAAAGGCCTGTTATGCTATTGTTTTAATGTAGATTCACTCAGGTTCTCAAAACATAAGCAAAATGTCATTCCGCGTGAAAATCCTTTGATTATTAAGAAAGTTACGATGAAAACTAAAAACTCGCAATTTCGTTGAAATATCATAGGAAGGGACCTTACGTAAATTTCCAAAATATCGACAAATTACAAAAAGCCTATTATGCTATTGTTTTAATGTAGATTCACTCAGGTTTTCAAAACGTAAGCAAAATGTCATTCCGCGTGAAAATCCTTTGATTATTAAGAAAGTTACGATTAAAACTAAAAACTCGCAATTTCGTTGAAATATCATAGGAAGGGACCTTACGTAAATTTCCAAAATATCGACAAATTACAAAAAGCCTATTATGCTATTGTTTTAATGTAGATTCACTTAGGTTCTCAAAACATACGCAAAATGTCATTCCGCGTGAAAATCCTTTGATTATTGACAAAGTTACGATGAAAACTAAAAACTCGCAATTTCGTTGAAATATCATAGGAAGGGACCTTACGTAAATTTCCAAAATATCGACAAATTACAAAAAGCCTATTATGCTATTGTTTTAATGTAGATTCACTTAGGTTCTCAAAACATACGCAAAATGTCATTCCGCGTGAAAATCCTTTGATTATTAACAAAGTTACGATGAAAACTAAAAACTCGCAATTTCGTTGAAATATCATAGGAAGGGACCTTACGTAAATTTCCAAAATATCGACAAATTACAAAAGGCCTGTTATGCTATTGTTTTAATGTAGATTCACTCAGGTTCTCAAAACATAAGCAAAATGTCATTCCGCGTGAAAATCCTTTGATTATTAACAAAGTTACGATGAAAACTAAAAACTCGCAATTTCGTTGAAATATCATAGGAAGGGACCTTACGTAAATTTCCAAAATATCGACAAATTACAAAAGGCCTGTTATGCTATTGTTTTAATGTAGATTCACTCAGGTTCTCAAAACATAAGCAAAATGTCATTCCGCGTGAAAATCCTTTGATTATTAACAAAGTTACGATGAAAACTAAAAACTCGCAATTTCGTTGAAATATCATAGGAAGGGACCTTACGTAAATTTCCAAAATATCGACAAATTACAAAAAGCCTATTATGCTATTGTTTTAATGTAGATTCACTTAGGTTCTCAAAACATACGCAAAATGTCATTCCGCGTGAAAATCCTTTGATTATTAACAAAGTTACGATGAAAACTAAAAACTCGCAATTTCGTTGAAATATCATAGGAAGGGACCTTACGTAAATTTCCAAAATATCGACAAATTACAAAAAGCCTATTATGCTATTGTTTTAATGTAGATTCACTCAGGTTCTCAAAACATAAGCAAAATGTCATTCCGCGTGAAAATCCTTTGATTATTAAGAAAGTTACGATGAAAACTAAAAACTCGCAATTTCGTTGAAATATCATAGGAAGGGACCTTACGTAAATTTCCAAAATATCGACAAATTACAAAAAGCCTATTATGCTATTGTTTTAATGTAGATTCACTCAGGTTCTCAAAACATAAGCAAAATGTCATTCCGCGTGAAAATCCTTTGATTATTAACAAAGTTACGATGAAAACTAAAAACTCGCAATTTCGTTGAAATATCATAGGAAGGGACCTTACGTAAATTTCCAAAATATCGACAAATTACAAAAGGCCTGTTATGCTATTGTTTTAATGTAGATTCACTCAGGTTCTCAAAACATAAGCAAAATGTCATTCCGCGTGAAAATCCTTTGATTATTAACAAAGTTACGATGAAAACTAAAAACTCGCAATTTCGTTGAAATATCATAGGAAGGGACCTTACGTAAATTTCCAAAATATCGACAAATTACAAAAAGCCTATTATGCTATTGTTTTAATGTAGATTCACTCAGGTTCTCAAAACATAAGCAAAATGTCATTCCGCGTGAAAATCCTTTGATTATTAAGAAAGTTACGATGAAAACTAAAAACTCGCAATTTCGTTGAAATATCATAGGAAGGGACCTTACGTAAATTTCCAAAATATCGACAAATTACAAAAAGCCTATTATGCTATTGTTTTAATGTAGATTCACTCAGGTTCTCAAAACATAAGCAAAATGTCATTCCGCGTGAAAATCCTTTGATTATTAACAAAGTTACGATGAAAACTAAAAACTCGCAATTTCGTTGAAATATCATAGGAAGGGACCTTACGTAAATTTCCAAAATATCGACAAATTACAAAAGGCCTGTTATGCTATTGTTTTAATGTAGATTCACTCAGGTTCTCAAAACATAAGCAAAATGTCATTCCGCGTGAAAATCCTTTGATTATTAACAAAGTTACAATGAAAACTAAAAACTCGCAATTTTGTTGAAATATCATAGGAAGGCACCTTACGTAAATTTCCAAAATATCGACAAATTACAAAAAGCCTATTATGCTATTGTTTTAATGTAGATTCACTTAGGTTCTCAAAACATACGCAAAATGTCATTCCGCGTGAAAATCCTTTGATTATTAACAAAGTTACGATGAAAACTAAAAACTGGCAATTTCGTTGAAATATCATAGGACAATTTACCTTACGTAAATTTCCAAAATATCGACAAATTACAAAAAGCCTATTATGCTATTGTTTTAATGTAGATTCACTCAGGTTCTCAAAACATAAGCAAAATGTCATTCCGCGTGAAAATCCTTTGATTATTAACAAAGTTACGATGAAAACTAAAAACTCGCAATTTCGTTGAAATATCATAGGAAGGGACCTTACGTAAATTTCCAAAATATCGACAAATTACAAAAAGCCTATTATGCTATTGTTTTAATGTAGATTCACTCAGGTTCTCAAAACATAAGCAAAATGTCATTCCGCGTGAAAATCCTTTGATTATTAAGAAAGTTACGATGAAAACTAAAAACTCGCAATTTCGTTGAAATATCATAGGAAGGGACCTTACGTAAATTTCCAAAATATCGACAAATTACAAATGGCCTGTTATGCTATTGTTTTAATGTAGATTCACTCAGGTTCTCAAAACATAAGCAAAATGTCATTCTGCGTGAAAATCCTTTGATTATTAACAAAGTTACGATGAAAACTAAAAACTCGCAATTTCGTTGAAATATCATAGGAAGGGACCTTACGTAAATTTCCAAAATATCGACAAATTACAAAAGGCCTGTTATGCTATTGTTTTAATGTAGATTCACTCAGGTTCTCAAAACATAAGCAAAATGTCATTCCGCGTGAAAATCCTTTGATTATTAAGAAAGTTACGATGAAAACTAAAAACTCGCAATTTCGTTGAAATATCATAGGAAGGGACCTTACGTAAATTTCCAAAATATCGACAAATTACAAAAAGCCTATTATGCTATTGTTTTAATGTAGATTCACTTAGGTTCTCAAAACATACGCAAAATGTCATTCCGCGTGAAAATCCTTTGATTATTAACAAAGTTACGATGAAAACTAAAAACTCGCAATTTCGTTGAAATATCATAGGAAGGGACCTTACGTAAATTTCCAAAATATCGACAAATTACAAAAAGCCTATTATGCTATTGTTTTAATGTAGATTCACTTAGGTTCTCAAAACATACGCAAAATGTCATTCCGCGTGAAAATCCTTTGATTATTAACAAAGTTACGATGAAAACTAAAAACTCGCAATTTCGTTGAAATATCATAGGACAATTTACCTTACGTAAATTTCCAAAATATCGACAAATTACAAAAAGCCTATTATGCTATTGTTTTAATGTAGATTCACTCAGGTTCTCAAAACATAAGCAAAATGTCATTCCGCGTGAAAATCCTTTGATTATTAAGAAAGTTACGATAAAAACTAAAAACTCGCAATTTCGTTGAAATATCATAGGAAGGGACCTTACGTAAATTTCCAAAATATCGACAAATTACAAAAAGCCTATTATGCTATTGTTTTAATGTAGATTCACTTAGGTTCTCAAAACATACGCAAAATGTCATTCCGCGTGAAAATCCTTTGATTATTAACAAAGTTACGATGAAAACTAAAAACTCGCAATTTCGTTGAAATATCATAGGACAATTTACCTTACGTAAATTTCCAAAATATCGACAAATTACAAAAAGCCTATTATGCTATTGTTTTAATGTAGATTCACTTAGGTTCTCAAAACATACGCAAAATGTCATTCCGCGTGAAAATCCTTTGATTATTAACAAAGTTACGATGAAAACTAAAAACTCGCAATTTCGTTGAAATATCATAGGAAGGGACCTTACGTAAATTTCCAAAATATCGACAAATTACAAAAAGCCTATTATGCTATTGTTTTAATGTAGATTCACTTAGGTTCTCAAAACATACGCAAAATGTCATTCCGCGTGAAAATCCTTTGATTATTAACAAAGTTACGATGAAAACTAAAAACTCGCAATTTCGTTGAAATATCATAGGAAGGGACCTTACGTAAATTTCCAAAATATCGACAAATTACAAAAAGCCTATTATGCTATTGTTTTAATGTAGATTCACTTAGGTTCTCAAAACATACGCAAAATGTCATTCCGCGTGAAAATCCTTTGATTATTAACAAAGTTACGATGAAAACTAAAAACTCGCAATTTCGTTGAAATATCATAGGAAGGGACCTTACGTAAATTTCCAAAATATCGACAAATTACAAAAGGCCTGTTGTGCTATTGTTTTAATGTAGATTCACTCAGGTTCTCAAAACATAAGCAAAATGTCATTCCGCGTGAAAATCCTTTGATTATTAACAAAGTTACGATGAAAACTAAAAACTCGCAATTTCGTTGAAATATCATAGGAAGGGACCTTACGTAAATTTCCAAAATATCGACAATTTACCTTTCGTTGAAATATCATAGGAAGGGACCTTACGTAAATTTCCAAAATATCGACAAATTACAAAAAGCCTATTATGCTATTGTTTTAATGTAGATTCACTTAGGTTCTCAAAACATACGCAAAATGTCATTCCGCGTGAAAATCCTTTGATTATTAACAAAGTTACGATGAAAACTAAAAACTCGCAATTTCGTTGAAATATCATAGGAAGGGACCTTACGTAAATTTCCAAAATATCGACAAATTACAAAAAGCCTATTATGCTATTGTTTTAATGTAGATTCACTTAGGTTCTCAAAACATACGCAAAATGTCATTCCGCGTGAAAATCCTTTGATTATTAACAAAGTTACGATGAAAACTAAAAACTCGCAATTTCGTTGAAATATCATAGGAAGGGACCTTACGTAAATTTCCAAAATATCGACAAATTACAAAAGGCCTGTTGTGCTATTGTTTTAATGTAGATTCACTCAGGTTCTCAAAACATAAGCAAAATGTCATTCCGCGTGAAAATCCTTTGATTATTAACAAAGTTACGATGAAAACTAAAAACTCGCAATTTCGTTGAAATATCATAGGAAGGGACCTTACGTAAATTTCCAAAATATCGACAAATTACAAAAAGCCTATTATGCTATTGTTTTAATGTAGATTCACTTAGGTTCTCAAAACATACGCAAAATGTCATTCCGCGTGAAAATCCTTTGATTATTAACAAAGTTACGATGAAAACTAAAAACTCGCAATTTCGTTGAAATATCATAGGAAGGCCCCTTACGTAAATTTCCAAAATATCGACAAATTACAAAAAGCCTATTATGCTATTGTTTTAATGTAGATTCACTTAGGTTCTCAAAACATACGCAAAATGTCATTCCGCGTGAAAATCCTTTGATTATTAACAAAGTTACGATGAAAACTAAAAACTCGCAATTTCGTTGAAATATCATAGGAAGGGACCTTACGTAAATTTCCAAAATATCGACAAATTACAAAAAGCCTATTATGCTATTGTTTTAATGTAGATTCACTCAGGTTCTCAAAACATAAGCAAAATGTCATTCCGCGTGAAAATCCTTTGATTATTAAGAAAGTTACGATGAAAACTAAAAACTCGCAATTTCGTTGAAATATCATAGGAAGGGACCTTACGTAAATTTCCAAAATATCGACAAATTACAAAAAGCCTATTATGCTATTGTTTTAATGTAGATTCACTTAGGTTCTCAAAACATACGCAAAATGTCATTCCGCGTGAAAATCCTTTGATTATTAACAAAGTTACGATGAAAACTAAAAACTCGCAATTTCGTTGAAATATCATAGGAAGGGACCTTACGTAAATTTCCAAAATATCGACAAATTACAAAAAGCCTATTATGCTATTGTTTTAATGTAGATTCACTCAGGTTCTCAAAACATAAGCAAAATGTCATTCCGCGTGAAAATCCTTTGATTATTAAGAAAGTTACGATGAAAACTAAAAACTCGCAATTTCGTTGAAATATCATAGGAAGGGACCTTACGTAAATTTCCAAAATATCGACAAATTACAAAAAGCCTATTATGCTATTGTTTTAATGTAGATTCACTCAGGTTCTCAAAACATAAGCAAAATGTCATTCCGCGTGAAAATCCTTTGATTATTAACAAAGTTACGATGAAAACTAAAAACTCGCAATTTCGTTGAAATATCATAGGAAGGGACCTTACGTAAATTTCCAAAATATCGACAAATTACAAAAAGCCTATTATGCTATTGTTTTAATGTAGATTCACTTAGGTTCTCAAAACATACGCAAAATGTCATTCCGCGTGAAAATCCTTTGATTATTAACAAAGTTACGATGAAAACTAAAAACTCGCAATTTCGTTGAAATATCATAGGAAGGGACCTTACGTAAATTTCCAAAATATCGACAAATTACAAAAAGCCTATTATGCTATTGTTTTAATGTAGATTCACTTAGGTTCTCAAAACATACGCAAAATGTCATTCCGCGTGAAAATCCTTTGATTATTAACAAAGTTACGATGAAAACTAAAAACTCGCAATTTCGTTGAAATATCATAGGAAGGGACCTTACGTAAATTTCCAAAATATCGACAAATTACAAAAAGCCTATTATGCTATTGTTTTAATGTAGATTCACTCAGGTTCTCAAAACATAAGCAAAATGTCATTCCGCGTGAAAATCCTTTGATTATTAAGAAAGTTACGATGAAAACTAAAAACTCGCAATTTCGTTGAAATATCATAGGAATTTACCTTACGTAAATTTCCAAAATATCGACAAATTACAAAAAGCCTATTATGCTATTGTTTTAATGTAGATTCACTCAGGTTCTCAAAACATAAGCAAAATGTCATTCCGCGTGAAAATCCTTTGATTATTAAGAAAGTTACGATGAAAACTAAAAACTCGCAATTTCGTTGAAATATCATAGGAAGGGACCTTACGTAAATTTCCAAAATATCGACAAATTACAAAAAGCCTATTATGCTATTGTTTTAATGTAGATTCACTTAGGTTCTCAAAACATACGCAAAATGTCATTCCGCGTGAAAATCCTTTGATTATTGACAAAGTTACGATGAAAACTAAAAACTCGCAATTTCGTTGAAATATCATAGGAAGGGACCTTACGTAAATTTCCAAAATATCGACAAATTACAAAAAGCCTATTATGCTATTGTTTTAATGTAGATTCACTTAGGTTCTCAAAACATACGCAAAATGTCATTCCGCGTGAAAATCCTTTGATTATTAACAAAGTTACGATGAAAACTAAAAACTCGCAATTTCGTTGAAATATCATAGGAAGGGACCTTACGTAAATTTCCAAAATATCGACAAATTACAAAAGGCCTATTATGCTATTGTTTTAATGTAGATTCACTTAGGTTCTCAAAACATACGCAAAATGTCATTCCGCGTGAAAATCCTTTGATTATTAACAAAGTTACGATGAAAACTAAAAACTCGCAATTTCGTTGAAATATCATAGGAAGGGACCTTACGTAAATTTCCAAAATATCGACAAATTACAAAAAGCCTATTATGCTATTGTTTTAATGTAGATTCACTCAGGTTCTCAAAACATAAGCAAAATGTCATTCCGCGTGAAAATCCTTTGATTATTAAGAAAGTTACGATGAAAACTAAAAACTCGCAATTTCGTTGAAATATCATAGGAAGGGACCTTACGTAAATTTCCAAAATATCGACAAATTACAAAAAGCCTATTATGCTATTGTTTTAATGTAGATTCACTTAGGTTCTCAAAACATACGCAAAATGTCATTCCGCGTGAAAATCCTTTGATTATTAACAAAGTTACGATGAAAACTAAAAACTCGCAATTTCGTTGAAATATCATAGGAAGGGACCTTACGTAAATTTCCAAAATATCGACAAATTACAAAAAGCCTATTATGCTATTGTTTTAATGTAGATTCACTCAGGTTCTCAAAACATAAGCAAAATGTCATTCCGCGTGAAAATCCTTTGATTATTAAGAAAGTTACGATGAAAACTAAAAACTCGCAATTTCGTTGAAATATCATAGGAAGGGACCTTACGTAAATTTCCAAAATATCGACAAATTACAAAAGGCCTGTTATGCTATTGTTTTAATGTAGATTCACTCAGGTTCTCAAAACATAAGCAAAATGTCATTCCGCGTGAAAATCCTTTGATTATTAACAAAGTTACGATGAAAACTAAAAACTCGCAATTTCGTTGAAATATCATAGGAAGGGACCTTACGTAAATTTCCAAAATATCGACAAATTACAAAAAGCCTATTATGCTATTGTTTTAATGTAGATTCACTTAGGTTCTCAAAACATACGCAAAATGTCATTCCGCGTGAAAATCCTTTGATTATTAAGAAAGTTACGATGAAAACTAAAAACTCGCAATTTCGTTGAAATATCATAGGAAGGGACCTTACGTAAATTTCCAAAATATCGACAAATTACAAAAAGCCTATTATGCTATTGTTTTAATGTAGATTCACTTAGGTTCTCAAAACATACGCAAAATGTCATTCCGCGTGAAAATCCTTTGATTATTAACAAAGTTACGATGAAAACTAAAAACTCGCAATTTCGTTGAAATATCATAGGAAGGGACCTTACGTAAATTTCCAAAATATCGACAAATTACAAAAAGCCTATTATGCTATTGTTTTAATGTAGATTCACTCAGGTTCTCAAAACATAAGCAAAATGTCATTCCGCGTGAAAATCCTTTGATTATTAACAAAGTTACGATGAAAACTAAAAACTCGCAATTTCGTTGAAATATCATAGGAAGGCCCCTTACGTAAATTTCCAAAATATCGACAAATTACAAAAAGCCTATTATGCTATTGTTTTAATGTAGATTCACTCAGGTTCTCAAAACATAAGCAAAATGTCATTCCGCGTGAAAATCCTTTGATTATTAAGAAAGTTACGATGAAAACTAAAAACTCGCAATTTCGTTGAAATATCATAGGAAGGGACCTTACGTAAATTTCCAAAATATCGACAAATTACAAAAAGCCTATTATGCTATTGTTTTAATGTAGATTCACTCAGGTTCTCAAAACATAAGCAAAATGTCATTCCGCGTGAAAATCCTTTGATTATTAAGAAAGTTACGATGAAAACTAAAAACTCGCAATTTCGTTGAAATATCATAGGAAGGGACCTTACGTAAATTTCCAAAATATCGACAAATTACAAAAGGCCTGTTATGCTATTGTTTTAATGTAGATTCACTCAGGTTCTCAAAACATAAGCAAAATGTCATTCCGCGTGAAAATCCTTTGATTATTAACAAAGTTACGATGAAAACTAAAAACTCGCAATTTCGTTGAAATATCATAGGAAGGGACCTTACGTAAATTTCCAAAATATCGACAAATTACAAAAAGCCTATTATGCTATTGTTTTAATGTAGATTCACTTAGGTTCTCAAAACATACGCAAAATGTCATTCCGCGTGAAAATCCTTTGATTATTAAGAAAGTTACGATGAAAACTAAAAACTCGCAATTTCGTTGAAATATCATAGGAAGGGACCTTACGTAAATTTCCAAAATATCGACAAATTACAAAAAGCCTATTATGCTATTGTTTTAATGTAGATTCACTTAGGTTCTCAAAACATACGCAAAATGTCATTCCGCGTGAAAATCCTTTGATTATTAACAAAGTTACGATGAAAACTAAAAACTCGCAATTTCGTTGAAATATCATAGGAAGGGACCTTACGTAAATTTCCAAAATATCGACAAATTACAAAAGGCCTGTTATGCTATTGTTTTAATGTAGATTCACTCAGGTTCTCAAAACATAAGCAAAATGTCATTCCGCGTGAAAATCCTTTGATTATTAACAAAGTTACGATGAAAACTAAAAACTCGCAATTTCGTTGAAATATCATAGGAAGGCCCCTTACGTAAATTTCCAAAATATCGACAAATTACAAAAAGCCTATTATGCTATTGTTTTAATGTAGATTCACTCAGGTTCTCAAAACATAAGCAAAATGTCATTCCGCGTGAAAATCCTTTGATTATTAAGAAAGTTACGATGAAAACTAAAAACTCGCAATTTCGTTGAAATATCATAGGAAGGGACCTTACGTAAATTTCCAAAATATCGACAAATTACAAAAAGCCTATTATGCTATTGTTTTAATGTAGATTCACTTAGGTTCTCAAAACATACGCAAAATGTCATTCCGCGTGAAAATCCTTTGATTATTGACAAAGTTACGATGAAAACTAAAAACTCGCAATTTCGTTGAAATATCATAGGAAGGGACCTTACGTAAATTTCCAAAATATCGACAAATTACAAAAAGCCTATTATGCTATTGTTTTAATGTAGATTCACTTAGGTTCTCAAAACATACGCAAAATGTCATTCCGCGTGAAAATCCTTTGATTATTAACAAAGTTACGATGAAAACTAAAAACTCGCAATTTCGTTGAAATATCATAGGAAGGCCCCTTACGTAAATTTCCAAAATATCGACAAATTACAAAAAGCCTATTATGCTATTGTTTTAATGTAGATTCACTCAGGTTCTCAAAACATAAGCAAAATGTCATTCCGCGTGAAAATCCTTTGATTATTAAGAAAGTTACGATGAAAACTAAAAACTCGCAATTTCGTTGAAATATCATAGGAAGGGACCTTACGTAAATTTCCAAAATATCGACAAATTACAAAAAGCCTATTATGCTATTGTTTTAATGTAGATTCACTTAGGTTCTCAAAACATACGCAAAATGTCATTCCGCGTGAAAATCCTTTGATTATTAACAAAGTTACGATGAAAACTAAAAACTCGCAATTTCGTTGAAATATCATAGGAAGGGACCTTACGTAAATTTCCAAAATATCGACAAATTACAAAAAGCCTATTATGCTATTGTTTTAATGTAGATTCACTCAGGTTCTCAAAACATAAGCAAAATGTCATTCCGCGTGAAAATCCTTTGATTATTAAGAAAGTTACGATGAAAACTAAAAACTCGCAATTTCGTTGAAATATCATAGGAAGGGACCTTACGTAAATTTCCAAAATATCGACAAATTACAAAAAGCCTATTATGCTATTGTTTTAATGTAGATTCACTTAGGTTCTCAAAACATACGCAAAATGTCATTCCGCGTGAAAATCCTTTGATTATTGACAAAGTTACGATGAAAACTAAAAACTCGCAATTTCGTTGAAATATCATAGGAAGGGACCTTACGTAAATTTCCAAAATATCGACAAATTACAAAAAGCCTATTATGCTATTGTTTTAATGTAGATTCACTTAGGTTCTCAAAACATACGCAAAATGTCATTCCGCGTGAAAATCCTTTGATTATTAAGAAAGTTACGATGAAAACTAAAAACTCGCAATTTCGTTGAAATATCATAGGAAGGGACCTTACGTAAATTTCCAAAATATCGACAAATTACAAAAAGCCTATTATGCTATTGTTTTAATGTAGATTCACTTAGGTTCTCAAAACATACGCAAAATGTCATTCCGCGTGAAAATCCTTTGATTATTAACAAAGTTACGATGAAAACTAAAAACTCGCAATTTCGTTGAAATATCATAGGAAGGGACCTTACGTAAATTTCCAAAATATCGACAAATTACAAAAAGCCTATTATGCTATTGTTTTAATGTAGATTCACTCAGGTTCTCAAAACATAAGCAAAATGTCATTCCGCGTGAAAATCCTTTGATTATTAAGAAAGTTACGATGAAAACTAAAAACTCGCAATTTCGTTGAAATATCATAGGAAGGGACCTTACGTAAATTTCCAAAATATCGACAAATTACAAAAAGCCTATTATGCTATTGTTTAAATGTAGATTCACTTAGGTTCTCAAAACATACGCAAAATGTCATTCCGCGTGAAAATCCTTTGATTATTGACAAAGTTACGATGAAAACTAAAAACTCGCAATTTCGTTGAAATATCATAGGAAGGGACCTTACGTAAATTTCCAAAATATCGACAAATTACAAAAAGCCTATTATGCTATTGTTTTAATGTAGATTCACTTAGGTTCTCAAAACATACGCAAAATGTCATTCCGCGTGAAAATCCTTTGATTATTAAGAAAGTTACGATGAAAACTAAAAACTCGCAATTTCGTTGAAATATCATAGGAATTTACCTTACGTAAATTTCCAAAATATCGACAAATTACAAAAAGCCTATTATGCTATTGTTTTAATGTAGATTCACTTAAGTTCTCAAAACATACGCAAAATGTCATTCCGCGTGAAAATCCTTTGATTATTGACAAAGTTACGATGAAAACTAAAAACTCGCAATTTCGTTGAAATATCATAGGAAGGGACCTTACGTAAATTTCCAAAATATCGACAAATTACAAAAAGCCTATTATGCTATTGTTTTAATGTAGATTCACTTAGGTTCTCAAAACATACGCAAAATGTCATTCCGCGTGAAAATCCTTTGATTATTAACAAAGTTACGATGAAAACTAAAAACTCGCAATTTCGTTGAAATATCATAGGAAGGGACCTTACGTAAATTTCCAAAATATCGACAAATTACAAAAAGCCTATTATGCTATTGTTTTAATGTAGATTCACTCAGGTTCTCAAAACATAAGCAAAATGTCATTCCGCGTGAAAATCCTTTGATTATTAACAAAGTTACGATGAAAACTAAAAACTCGCAATTTCGTTGAAATATCATAGGAAGGGACCTTACGTAAATTTCCAAAATATCGACAAATTACAAAAAGCCTATTATGCTATTGTTTTAATGTAGATTCACTCAGGTTCTCAAAACATAAGCAAAATGTCATTCCGCGTGAAAATCCTTTGATTATTAAGAAAGTTACGATGAAAACTAAAAACTCGCAATTTCGTTGAAATATCATAGGAAGGGACCTTACGTAAATTTCCAAAATATCGACAAATTACAAAAAAGCCTATTATGCTATTGTTTTAATGTAGATTCACTCAGGTTCTCAAAACATAAGCAAAATGTCATTCCGCGTGAAAATCCTTTGATTATTAAGAAAGTTACGATGAAAACTAAAAACTCGCAATTTCGTTGAAATATCATAGGAAGGGAACTTACGTAAATTTCCAAAATATCGACAAATTACAAAAGGCCTGTTATGCTATTGTTTTAATGTAGATTCACTCAGGTTCTCAAAACAAAAGCAAAATGTCATTCCGCGTGAAAATCCTTTGATTATTAACAAAGTTACGATGAAAACTAAAAACTCGCAATTTCGTTGAAATATCATAGGAAGGGACCTTACGTAAATTTCCAAAATATCGACAAATTACAAAAAGCCTATTATGCTATTGTTTTAATGTAGATTCACTCAGGTTCTCAAAACATAAGCAAAATGTCATTCCGCGTGAAAATCCTTTGATTATTAAGAAAGTTACGATGAAAACTAAAAACTCGCAATTTCGTTGAAATATCATAGGAAGGGACCTTACGTAAATTTCCAAAATATCGACAAATTACAAAAAGCCTATTATGCTATTGTTTTAATGTAGATTCACTTAGGTTCTCAAAACATACGCAAAATGTCATTCCGCGTGAAAATCCTTTGATTATTAAGAAAGTTACGATGAAAACTAAAAACTCGCAATTTCGTTGAAATATCATAGGAAGGGACCTTACGTAAATTTCCAAAATATCGACAAATTACAAAAGGCCTGTTATGCTATTGTTTTAATGTAGATACACTCAGGTTCTCAAAACATAAGCAAAATGTCATTCCGCGTGAAAATCCTTTGATTATTAAGAAAGTTACGATGAAAACTAAAAACTCGCAATTTCGTTGAAATATCATAGGAAGGGACCTTACGTAAATTTCCAAAATATCGACAAATTACAAAAAAGCCTATTATGCTATTGTTTTAATGTAGATTCACTCAGGTTCTCAAAACATAAGCAAAATGTCATTCCGCGTGAAAATCCTTTGATTATTAACAAAGTTACGATGAAAACTAAAAACTCGCAATTTCGTTGAAATATCATACGTAAATTTCCAAAATATCGACAAATTACAAAAAGCCTATTATGCTATTGTTTTAATGTAGATTCACTCAGGTTCTCAAAACATAAGCAAAATGTCATTCCGCGTGAAAATCCTTTGATTATTAAGAAAGTTACGATGAAAACTAAAAACTCGCAATTTCGTTGAAATATCATACGTAAATTTCCAAAATATCGACAAATTACAAAAAGCCTATTATGCTATTGTTTTAATGTAGATTCACTCAGGTTCTCAAAACATAAGCAAAATGTCATTCCGCGTGAAAATCCTTTGATTATTAAGAAAGTTACGATGAAAACTAAAAACTCGCAATTTCGTTGAAATATCATAGGAAGGGACCTTACGTAAATTTCCAAAATATCGACAAATTACAAAAAGCCTATTATGCTATTGTTTTAATGTAGATTCACTTAGGTTCTCAAAACATACGCAAAATGTCATTCCGCGTGAAAATCCTTTGATTATTAACAAAGTTACGATGAAAACTAAAAACTCGCAATTTCGTTGAATTTACGTAAATTTCCAAAATATCGACAAATTACAAAAGGCCTGTTATGCTATTGTTTTAATGTAGATTCACTCAGGTTCTCAAAACATAAGCAAAATGTCATTCCGCGTGAAAATCCTTTGATTATTAAGAAAGTTACGATGAAAACTAAAAACTCGCAATTTCGTTGCTATTATGCTATTGTTTTAATGTAGATTCACTTAGGTTCTCAAAACATACGCAAAATGTCATTCCGCGTGAAAATCCTTTGATTATTGACAAAGTTACGATGAAAACTAAAAACTCGCAATTTCGTTGAAATATCATAGGAAGGGACCTTACGTAAATTTCCAAAATATCGACAAATTACAAAAAGCCTATTATGCTATTGTTTTAATGTAGATTCACTTAGGTTCTCAACACATACGCAAAATGTCATTCCGCGTGAAAATCCTTTGATTATTAACAAAGTTACGATGAAAACTAAAAACTCGCAATTTCGTTGAAATATCATAGGAAGGGACCTTACGTAAATTTCCAAAATATCGACAAATTACAAAAAGCCTATTATGCTATTGTTTTAATGTAGATTCACTCAGGTTCTCAAAACATAAGCAAAATGTCATTCCGCGTGAAAATCCTTTGATTATTAAGAAAGTTACGATGAAAACTAAAAACTCGCAATTTCGTTGAAATATCATAGGAAGGGACCTTACGTAAATTTCCAAAATATCGACAAATTACAAAAGGCCTGTTATGCTATTGTTTTAATGTAGATTCACTCAGGTTCTCAAAACATAAGCAAAATGTCATTCCGCGTGAAAATCCTATGATTATTGACAAAGTTACGATGAAAACTAAAAACTCGCAATTTCGTTGAAATATCATAGGAAGGGACCTTACGTAAATTTCCAAAATATCGACAAATTACAAAAAGCCTATTATGCTATTGTTTTAATGTAGATTCACTTAGGTTCTCAAAACATACGCAAAATGTCATTCCGCGTGAAAATCCTTTGATTATTAACAAAGTTACGATGAAAACTAAAAACTCGCAATTTCGTTGAAATATCATAGGAAGGGACCTTACGTAAATTTCCAAAATATCGACAAATTACAAAAAGCCTATTATGCTATTATTTTAATGTAGATTCACTCAGGTTCTCAAAACATAAGCAAAATGTCATTCCGCGTGAAAATTCTTTGATTATTAAGAAAGTTACGATGAAAACTAAAAACTCGCAATTTCGTTGAAATATCATAGGAAGGGACCTTACGTAAATTTCCAAAATATCGACAAATTACAAAAAGCCTATTATGCTATTGTTTTAATGTAGATTCACTCAGGTTCTCAAAACATAAGCAAAATGTCATTCCGCGTGAAAATCCTTTGATTATTAAGAAAGTTACGATGAAAACTAAAAACTCGCAATTTCGTTGAAATATCATAGGAAGGGACCTTACGTAAATTTCCAAAATATCGACAAATTACAAATGGCCTGTTATGCTATTGTTTTAATGTAGATTCACTCAGGTTCTCAAAACATAAGCAAAATGTCATTCCGCGTGAAAATCCTTTGATTATTAACAAAGTTACGATGAAAACTAAAAACTCGCAATTTCGTTGAAATATCATAGGAAGGGACCTTACGTAAATTTCCAAAATATCGACAAATTACAAAAAGCCTATTATGCTATTGTTTTAATGTAGATTCACTCAGGTTCTCAAAACATAAGCAAAATGTCATTCCGCGTGAAAATCCTTTGATTATTAAGAAAGTTACGATGAAAACTAAAAACTCGCAATTTCGTTGAAATATCATAGGAAGGGACCTTACGTAAATTTCCAAAATATCGACAAATTACAAATGGCCTGTTATGCTATTGTTTTAATGTAGATTCACTCAGGTTCTCAAAACATAAGCAAAATGTCATTCCGCGTGAAAATCCTTTGATTATTAACAAAGTTACGATGAAAACTAAAAACTCGCAATTTCGTTGAAATATCATAGGAAGGGACCTTACGTAAATTTCCAAAATATCGACAAATTACAAAAGGCCTGTTATCTATTGTTTTAATGTAGATTCACTCAGGTTCTCAAAACATAAGCAAAATGTCATTCCGCGTGAAAATCCTTTGATTATTGACAAAGTTACGATGAAAACTAAAAACTCGCAATTTCGTTGAAATATCATAGGAAGGGACCTTACGTAAATTTCCAAAATATCGACAAATTACAAAAAGCCTATTATGCTATTGTTTTAATGTAGATTCACTTAGGTTCTCAAAACATACGCAAAATGTCATTCCGCGTGAAAATCCTTTGATTATTAACAAAGTTACGATGAAAACTAAAAACTCGCAATTTCGTTGAAATATCATAGGAAGGGACCTTACGTAAATTTCCAAAATATCGACAAATTACAAAAAGCCTATTATGCTATTGTTTTAATGTAGATTCACTTAGGTTCTCAAAACATACGCAAAATGTCATTCCGCGTGAAAATCCTTTGATTATTAACAAAGTTACGATGAAAACTAAAAACTCGCAATTTCGTTGAAATATCATAGGAAGGGACCTTACGTAAATTTCCAAAATATCGACAAATTACAAAAAGCCTATTATGCTATTGTTTTAATGTAGATTCACTCAGGTTCTCAAAACATAAGCAAAATGTCATTCCGCGTGAAAATCCTTTGATTATTAAGAAAGTTACGATGAAAACTAAAAACTCGCAATTTCGTTGAAATATCATAGGAAGGGACCTTACGTAAATTTCCAAAATATCGACAAATTACAAATGGCCTGTTATGCTATTGTTTTAATGTAGATTCACTCAGGTTCTCAAAACATAAGCAAAATGTCATTCCGCGTGAAAATCCTTTGATTATTGACAAAGTTACGATGAAAACTAAAAACTCGCAATTTCGTTGAAATATCATAGGAAGGCGCCTTACGTAAATTTCCAAAATATCGACAAATTACAAAAAGCCTATTATGCTATTGTTTTAATGTAGATTCACTTAGGTTCTCAAAACATACGCAAAATGTCATTCCGCGTGAAAATCCTTTGATTATTAACAAAGTTACGATGAAAACTAAAAACTCGCAATTTCGTTGAAATATCATAGGAAGGGACCTTACGTAAATTTCCAAAATATCGACAAATTACAAAAAGCCTATTATGCTATTGTTTTAATGTAGATTCACTCAGGTTCTCAAAACATAAGCAAAATGTCATTCCGCGTGAAAATCCTTTGATTATTAAGAAAGTTACGATGAAAACTAAAAACTCGCAATTTCGTTGAAATATCATAGGAAGGGACCTTACGTAAATTTCCAAAATATCGACAAATTACAAATGGCCTGTTATGCTATTGTTTTAATGTAGATTCACTCAGGTTCTCAAAACATAAGCAAAATGTCATTCCGCGTGAAAATCCTTTGATTATTGACAAAGTTACGATGAAAACTAAAAACTCGCAATTTCGTTGAAATATCATAGGAAGGCGCCTTACGTAAATTTCCAAAATATCGACAAATTACAAAAAGCCTATTATGCTATTGTTTTAATGTAGATTCACTTAGGTTCTCAAAACATACGCAAAATGTCATTCCGCGTGAAAATCCTTTGATTATTAACAAAGTTACGATGAAAACTAAAAACTCGCAATTTCGTTGAAATATCATAGGAAGGGACCTTACGTAAATTTCCAAAATATCGACAAATTACAAAAAGCCTATTATGCTATTGTTTTAATGTAGATTCACTCAGGTTCTCAAAACATAAGCAAAATGTCATTCCGCGTGAAAATCCTTTGATTATTAAGAAAGTTACGATGAAAACTAAAAACTCGCAATTTCGTTGAAATATCATAGGAAGGGACCTTACGTAAATTTCCAAAATATCGACAAATTACAAAAAGCCTATTATGCTATTGTTTTAATGTAGATTCACTCAGGTTCTCAAAACATAAGCAAAATGTCATTCCGCGTGAAAATCCTTTGATTATTAAGAAAGTTACGATGAAAACTAAAAACTCGCAATTTCGTTGAAATATCATAGGAAGGGACCTTACGTAAATTTCCAAAATATCGACAAATTACAAAAGGCCTGTTATGCTATTGTTTTAATGTAGATTCACTCAGGTTCTCAAAACATAAGCAAAATGTCATTCCGCGTGAAAATCCTATGATTATTGACAAAGTTACGATGAAAACTAAAAACTCGCAATTTCGTTGAAATATCATAGGAAGGGACCTTACGTAAATTTCCAAAATATCGACAAATTACAAAAAGCCTATTATGCTATTGTTTTAATGTAGATTCACTTAGGTTCTCAAAACATACGCAAAATGTCATTCCGCGTGAAAATCCTTTGATTATTAACAAAGTTACGATGAAAACTAAAAACTCGCAATTTCGTTGAAATATCATAGGAAGGGACCTTACGTAAATTTCCAAAATATCGACAAATTACAAAAAGCCTATTATGCTATTGTTTTAATGGAGATTCACTCAGGTTCTCAAAACATAAGCAAAATGTCATTCCGCGTGAAAATTCTTTGATTATTAAGAAAGTTACGATGAAAACTAAAAACTCGCAATTTCGTTGAAATATCATAGGAAGGGACCTTACGTAAATTTCCAAAATATCGACAAATTACAAAAAGCCTATTATGCTATTGTTTTAATGTAGATTCACTCAGGTTCTCAAAACATAAGCAAAATGTCATTCCGCGTGAAAATCCTTTGATTATTAAGAAAGTTACGATGAAAACTAAAAACTCGCAATTTCGTTGAAATATCATAGGAAGGGACCTTACGTAAATTTCCAAAATATCGACAAATTACAAATGGCCTGTTATGCTATTGTTTTAATGTAGATTCACTCAGGTTCTCAAAACATAAGCAAAATGTCATTCCGCGTGAAAATCCTTTGATTATTAACAAAGTTACGATGAAAACTAAAAACTCGCAATTTCGTTGAAATATCATAGGAAGGGACCTTACGTAAATTTCCAAAATATCGACAAATTACAAAAAGCCTATTATGCTATTGTTTTAATGTAGATTCACTCAGGTTCTCAAAACATAAGCAAAATGTCATTCCGCGTGAAAATCCTTTGATTATTAAGAAAGTTACGATGAAAACTAAAAACTCGCAATTTCGTTGAAATATCATAGGAAGGGACCTTACGTAAATTTCCAAAATATCGACAAATTACAAATGGCCTGTTATGCTATTGTTTTAATGTAGATTCACTCAGGTTCTCAAAACATAAGCAAAATGTCATTCCGCGTGAAAATCCTTTGATTATTAACAAAGTTACGATGAAAACTAAAAACTCGCAATTTCGTTGAAATATCATAGGAAGGGACCTTACGTAAATTTCCAAAATATCGACAAATTACAAAAGGCCTGTTATGCTATTGTTTTAATGTAGATTCACTCAGGTTCTCAAAACATAAGCAAAATGTCATTCCGCGTGAAAATCCTTTGATTATTGACAAAGTTACGATGAAAACTAAAAACTCGCAATTTCGTTGAAATATCATAGGAAGGGACCTTACGTAAATTTCCAAAATATCGACAAATTACAAAAAGCCTATTATGCTATTGTTTTAATGTAGATTCACTCAGGTTCTCAAAACATAAGCAAAATGTCATTCCGCGTGAAAATCCTTTGATTATTGACAAAGTTACGATGAAAACTAAAAACTCGCAATTTCGTTGAAATATCATAGGAAGGCGCCTTACGTAAATTTCCAAAATATCGACAAATTACAAAAAGCCTATTATGCTATTGTTTTAATGTAGATTCACTTAGGTTCTCAAAACATACGCAAAATGTCATTCCGCGTGAAAATCCTTTGATTATTAACAAAGTTACGATGAAAACTAAAAACTCGCAATTTCGTTGAAATATCATAGGAAGGGACCTTACGTAAATTTCCAAAATATCGACAAATTACAAAAAGCCTATTATGCTATTGTTTTAATGTAGATTCACTCAGGTTCTCAAAACATAAGCAAAATGTCATTCCGCGTGAAAATCCTTTGATTATTAAGAAAGTTACGATGAAAACTAAAAACTCGCAATTTCGTTGAAATATCATAGGAAGGGACCTTACGTAAATTTCCAAAATATCGACAAATTACAAAAAGCCTATTATGCTATTGTTTTAATGTAGATTCACTCAGGTTCTCAAAACATAAGCAAAATGTCATTCCGCGTGAAAATCCTTTGATTATTAAGAAAGTTACGATGAAAACTAAAAACTCGCAATTTCGTTGAAATATCATAGGAAGGGACCTTACGTAAATTTCCAAAATATCGACAAATTACAAAAGGCCTGTTATGCTATTGTTTTAATGTAGATTCACTCAGGTTCTCAAAACATAAGCAAAATGTCATTCCGCGTGAAAATCCTTTGATTATTAACAAAGTTACGATGAAAACTAAAAACTCGCAATTTCGTTGAAATATCATAGGAAGGGACCTTACGTAAATTTCCAAAATATCGACAAATTACAAAAAGCCTATTATGCTATTGTTTTAATGTAGATTCACTTAGGTTCTCAAAACATACGCAAAATGTCATTCCGCGTGAAAATCCTTTGATTATTAACAAAGTTACGATGAAAACTAAAAACTCGCAATTTCGTTGAAATATCATAGGAAGGGACCTTACGTAAATTTCCAAAATATCGACAAATTACAAAAAGCCTATTATGCTATTGTTTTAATGTAGATTCACTCAGGTTCTCAAAACATAAGCAAAATGTCATTCCGCGTGAAAATCCTTTGATTATTAACAAAGTTACGATGAAAACTAAAAACTCGCAATTTCGTTGAAATATCATAGGAAGGGACCTTACGTAAATTTCCAAAATATCGACAAATTACAAAAAGCCTATTATGCTATTGTTTTAATGTAGATTCACTTAGGTTCTCAAAACATAAGCAAAATGTCATTCCGCGTGAAAATCCTTTGATTATTAACAAAGTTACGATGAAAACTAAAAACTCGCAATTTCGTTGAAATATCATAGGAAGGGACCTTACGTAAATTTCCAAAATATCGACAAATTATAAAAAGCCTATTATGCTATTGTTTTAATGTAGATTCACTTAGGTTCTCAAAACATACGCAAAATGTCATTCCGCGTGAAAATCCTTTGATTATTAACAAAGTTACGATGAAAACTAAAAACTCGCAATTTCGTTGAAATATCATAGGAAGGGACCTTACGTAAATTTCCAAAATATCGACAAATTACAAAAAGCCTATTATGCTATTGTTTTAATGTAGATTCACTCAGATTCTCAAAACATAAGCAAAATGTCATTCCGCCTGAAAATCCTTTGATTATTAAGAAAGTTACGATGAAAACTAAAAACTCGCAATTTCGTTGAAATATCATAGGAAGGGACCTTACGTAAATTTCCAAAATATCGACAAATTACAAAAAAGCCTATTATGCTATTGTTTTAATGTAGATTCACTCAGGTTCTCAAAACATAAGCAAAATGTCATTCCGCGTGAAAATCCTTTGATTATTAAGAAAGTTACGATGAAAACTAAAAACTCGCAATTTCGTTGAAATATCATAGGAAGGGACCTTACGTAAATTTCCAAAATATCGACAAATTACAAAAAGCCTATTATGCTATTGTTTTAATGTAGATTCACTTAGGTTCTCAAAACATACGCAAAATGTCATTCCGCGTGAAAATCCTTTGATTATTGACAAAGTTACGTTGAAAACTAAAAACTCGCAATTTCGTTGAAATATCATAGGAAGGGACCTTACGTAAATTTCCAAAATATCGACAAATTACAAAAAGCCTATTATGCTATTGTTTTAATGTAGATTCACTTAGGTTCTCAAAACATACGCAAAATGTCATTCCGCGTGAAAATCCTTTGATTATTAAGAAAGTTACGATGAAAACTAAAAACTCGCAATTTCGTTGAAATATCATAGGAAGGGACCTTACGTAAATTTCCAAAATATCGACAAATTACAAAAAGCCTATTATGCTATTGTTTTAATGTAGATTCACTTAGGTTCTCAAAACATACGCAAAATGTCATTCCGCGCGAAAATCCTTTGATTATTAACAAAGTTACGATGAAAACTAAAAACTCGCAATTTCGTTGAAATATCATAGGAAGGGAACTTACGTAAATTTCCAAAATATCGACAAATTACAAAAAGCCTATTATGCTATTGTTTTAATGTAGATTCACTCAGGTTCTCAAAACATAAGCAAAATGTCATTCCGCGTGAAAATCCTTTGATTATTAAGAAAGTTACGATGAAAACTAAAAACTCGCAATTTCGTTGAAATATCATAGGAAGGGACCTTACGTAAATTTCCAAAATATCGACAAATTACAAAAAGCCTATTATGCTATTGTTTTAATGTAGATTCACTTAGGTTCTCAAAACATACGCAAAATGTCATTCCGCGTGAAAATCCTTTGATTATTAACAAAGTTACGATGAAAACTAAAAACTCGCAATTTCGTTGAAATATCATAGGAAGGGACCTTACGTAAATTTCCAAAATATCGACAAATTACAAAAAGCCTATTATGCTATTGTTTTAATGTAGATTCACTTAGGTTCTCAAAACATACGCAAAATGTCATTCCGCGTGAAAATCCTTTGATTATTGACAAAGTTACGTTGAAAACTAAAAACTCGCAATTTCGTTGAAATATCATAGGAAGGGACCTTACGTAAATTTCCAAAATATCGACAAATTACAAAAAGCCTATTATGCTATTGTTTTAATGTAGATTCACTTAGGTTCTCAAAACATACGCAAAATGTCATTCCGCGTGAAAATCCTTTGATTATTGACAAAGTTACGTTGAAAACTAAAAACTCGCAATTTCGTTGAAATATCATAGGAAGGGACCTTACGTAAATTTCCAAAATATCGACAAATTACAAAAAGCCTATTATGCTATTGTTTTAATGTAGATTCACTTAGGTTCTCAAAACATACGCAAAATGTCATTCCGCGTGAAAATCCTTTGATTATTAAGAAAGTTACGATGAAAACTAAAAACTCGCAATTTCGTTGAAATATCATAGGAAGGGACCTTACGTAAATTTCCAAAATATCGACAAATTACAAAAAGCCTATTATGCTATTGTTTTAATGTAGATTCACTTAGGTTCTCAAAACATACGCAAAATGTCATTCCGCGCGAAAATCCTTTGATTATTAACAAAGTTACGATGAAAACTAAAAACTCGCAATTTCGTTGAAATATCATAGGAAGGGAACTTACGTAAATTTCCAAAATATCGACAAATTACAAAAAGCCTATTATGCTATTGTTTTAATGTAGATTCACTCAGGTTCTCAAAACATAAGCAAAATGTCATTCCGCGTGAAAATCCTTTGATTATTAAGAAAGTTACGATGAAAACTAAAAACTCGCAATTTCGTTGAAATATCATAGGAAGGGACCTTACGTAAATTTCCAAAATATCGACAAATTACAAAAAGCCTATTATGCTATTGTTTTAATGTAGATTCACTTAGGTTCTCAAAACATACGCAAAATGTCATTCCGCGTGAAAATCCTTTGATTATTAACAAAGTTACGATGAAAACTAAAAACTCGCAATTTCGTTGAAATATTATAGGAAGGGACCTTACGTAAATTTCCAAAATATCGACAAATTACAAAAGGCCTGTTATGCTATTATTTTAATGTAGATTCACTCAGGTTCTCAAAACATAAGCAAAATGTCATTCCGCGTGAAAATCCTTTGATTATTAAGAAAGTTACGAAGAAAACTAAAAACTCGCAATTTCGTTAAAATATCATAGGAAGGGACCTTACGTAAATTTCCAAAATATCGACAAATTACAAAAAGCCTATTATGCTATTGTTTTAATGTAGATTCACTCAGGTTCTCAAAACATACGCAAAATGTCATTCCGCGTGAAAATCCTTTGATTATTAAGAAAGTTACGATGAAAACTAAAAACTCGCAATTTCGTTGAAATATCATAGGAAGGGACCTTACGTAAATTTCCAAAATATCGACAAATTATAAAAAGCCTATTATGCTATTGTTTTAATGTAGATTCACTTAGGTTCTCAAAACATACGCAAAATGTCATTCCGCGTGAAAATCCTTTGATTATTAACAAAGTTACGATGAAAACTAAAAACTCGCAATTTCGTTGAAATATCATAGGAAGGGACCTTACGTAAATTTCCAAAATATCGACAAATTACAAAAAGCCTATTATGCTATTGTTTTAATGTAGATTCACTCAGATTCTCAAAACATAAGCAAAATGTCATTCCGCCTGAAAATCCTTTGATTATTAAGAAAGTTACGATGAAAACTAAAAACTCGCAATTTCGTTGAAATATCATAGGAAGGGACCTTACGTAAATTTCCAAAATATCGACAAATTACAAAAAGCCTATTATGCTATTGTTTTAATGTAGATTCACTCAGGTTCTCAAAACATAAGCAAAATGTCATTCCGCGTGAAAATCCTTTGATTATTAAGAAAGTTACGATGAAAACTAAAAACTCGCAATTTCGTTGAAATATCATAGGAAGGGACCTTACGTAAATTTCCAAAATATCGACAAATTACAAAAAGCCTATTATGCTATTGTTTTAATGTAGATTCACTTAGGTTCTCAAAACATACGCAAAATGTCATTCCGCGTGAAAATCCTTTGATTATTGACAAAGTTACGTTGAAAACTAAAAACTCGCAATTTCGTTGAAATATCATAGGAAGGGACCTTACGTAAATTTCCAAAATATCGACAAATTATAAAAAGCCTATTATGCTATTGTTTTAATGTAGATTCACTTAGGTTCTCAAAACATACGCAAAATGTCATTCCGCGTGAAAATCCTTTGATTATTAACAAAGTTACGATGAAAACTAAAAACTCGCAATTTCGTTGAAATATCATAGGAAGGGACCTTACGTAAATTTCCAAAATATCGACAAATTACAAAAGCCTATTATGCTATTGTTTTAATGTAGATTCACTCAGATTCTCAAAACATAAGCAAAATGTCATTCCGCCTGAAAATCCTTTGATTATTAAGAAAGTTACGATGAAAACTAAAAACTCGCAATTTCGTTGAAATATCATAGGAAGGGACCTTACGTAAATTTCCAAAATATCGACAAATTACAAAAAGCCTATTATGCTATTGTTTTAATGTAGATTCACTCAGATTCTCAAAACATAAGCAAAATGTCATTCCGCCTGAAAATCCTTTGATTATTAAGAAAGTTACGATGAAAACTAAAAACTCGCAATTTCGTTGAAATATCATAGGAAGGGACCTTACGTAAATTTCCAAAATATCGACAAATTACAAAAAGCCTATTATGCTATTGTTTTAATGTAGATTCACTCAGGTTCTCAAAACATAAGCAAAATGTCATTCCGCGTGAAAATCCTTTGATTATTAAGAAAGTTACGATGAAAACTAAAAACTCGCAATTTCGTTGAAATATCATAGGAAGGGACCTTACGTAAATTTCCAAAATATCGACAAATTACAAAAAGCCTATTATGCTATTGTTTTAATGTAGATTCACTTAGGTTCTCAAAACATACGCAAAATGTCATTCCGCGTGAAAATCCTTTGATTATTGACAAAGTTACGTTGAAAACTAAAAACTCGCAATTTCGTTGAAATATCATAGGAAGGGACCTTACGTAAATTTCCAAAATATCGACAAATTACAAAAAGCCTATTATGCTATTGTTTTAATGTAGATTCACTTAGGTTCTCAAAACATACGCAAAATGTCATTCCGCGTGAAAATCCTTTGATTATTAAGAAAGTTACGATGAAAACTAAAAACTCGCAATTTCGTTGAAATATCATAGGAAGGGACCTTACGTAAATTTCCAAAATATCGACAAATTACAAAAAGCCTATTATGCTATTGTTTTAATGTAGATTCACTTAGGTTCTCAAAACATACGCAAAATGTCATTCCGCGCGAAAATCCTTTGATTATTAACAAAGTTACGATGAAAACTAAAAACTCGCAATTTCGTTGAAATATCATAGGAAGGGAACTTACGTAAATTTCCAAAATATCGACAAATTACAAAAAGCCTATTATGCTATTGTTTTAATGTAGATTCACTCAGGTTCTCAAAACATAAGCAAAATGTCATTCCGCGTGAAAATCCTTTGATTATTAAGAAAGTTACGATGAAAACTAAAAACTCGCAATTTCGTTGAAATATCATAGGAAGGGACCTTACGTAAATTTCCAAAATATCGACAAATTACAAAAAGCCTATTATGCTATTGTTTTAATGTAGATTCACTTAGGTTCTCAAAACATACGCAAAATGTCATTCCGCGTGAAAATCCTTTGATTATTAACAAAGTTACGATGAAAACTAAAAACTCGCAATTTCGTTGAAATATCATAGGAAGGGACCTTACGTAAATTTCCAAAATATCAACAAATTACAAAAAGCCTATTATGCTATTGTTTTAATGTAGATTCACTCAGGTTCTCAAAACATAAGCAAAATGTCATTCCGCGTGAAAATCCTTTGATTATTAAGAAAGTTACGATGAAAACTAAAAACTCGCAATTTCGTTGAAATATCATAGGAAGGGACCTTACGTAAATTTCCAAAATATCGACAAATTACAAAAGGCCTGTTATGCTATTGTTTTAATGTAGATTCACTCAGGTTCTCAAAACATAAGCAAAATGTCATTCCGCGTGAAAATCCTTTGATTATTAACAAAGTTACGATGAAAACTAAAAACTCGCAATTTCGTTGAAATATCATAGGAAGGGACCTTACGTAAATTTCCAAAATATCGACAAATTACAAAAAGCCTATTATGCTATTGTTTTAATGTAGATTCACTTAGGTTCTCAAAACATACGCAAAATGTCATTCCGCGTGAAAATCCTTTGATTATTAACAAAGTTACGATGAAAACTAAAAACTCGCAATTTCGTTGAAATATCATAGGAAGGGACCTTACGTAAATTTCCAAAATATCAACAAATTACAAAAAGCCTATTATGCTATTGTTTTAATGTAGATTCACTCAGGTTCTCAAAACATAAGCAAAATGTCATTCCGCGTGAAAATCCTTTGATTATTAAGAAAGTTACGATGAAAACTAAAAACTCGCAATTTCGTTGAAATATCATAGGAAGGGACCTTACGTAAATTTCCAAAATATCGACAAATTACAAAAGGCCTGTTATGCTATTGTTTTAATGTAGATTCACTCAGGTTCTCAAAACATAAGCAAAATGTCATTCCGCGTGAAAATCCTTTGATTATTAACAAAGTTACGATGAAAACTAAAAACTCGCAATTTCGTTGAAATATCATAGGAAGGGACCTTACGTAAATTTCCAAAATATCAACAAATTACAAAAAGCCTATTATGCTATTGTTTTAATGTAGATTCACTCAGGTTCTCAAAACATAAGCAAAATGTCATTCCGCGTGAAAATCCTTTGATTATTAAGAAAGTTACGATGAAAACTAAAAACTCGCAATTTCGTTGAAATATCATAGGAAGGGACCTTACGTAAATTTCCAAAATATCGACAAATTACAAAAGGCCTGTTATGCTATTGTTTTAATGTAGATTCACTCAGGTTCTCAAAACATAAGCAAAATGTCATTCCGCGTGAAAATCCTTTGATTATTAACAAAGTTACGATGAAAACTAAAAACTCGCAATTTCGTTGAAATATCATAGGAAGGGACCTTACGTAAATTTCCAAAATATCGACAAATTACAAAAAGCCTATTATGCTATTGTTTTAATGTAGATTCACTTAGGTTCTCAAAACATACGCAAAATGTCATTCCGCGTGAAAATCCTTTGATTATTAACAAAGTTACGATGAAAACTAAAAACTCGCAATTTCGTTGAAATATCATAGGAAGGGACCTTACGTAAATTTCCAAAATATCAACAAATTACAAAAAGCCTATTATGCTATTGTTTTAATGTAGATTCACTCAGGTTCTCAAAACATAAGCAAAATGTCATTCCGCGTGAAAATCCTTTGATTATTAAGAAAGTTACGATGAAAACTAAAAACTCGCAATTTCGTTGAAATATCATAGGAAGGGACCTTACGTAAATTTCCAAAATATCGACAAATTACAAAAGGCCTGTTATGCTATTGTTTTAATGTAGATTCACTCAGGTTCTCAAAACATAAGCAAAATGTCATTCCGCGTGAAAATCCTTTGATTATTAACAAAGTTACGATGAAAACTAAAAACTCGCAATTTCGTTGAAATATCATAGGAAGGGACCTTACGTAAATTTCCAAAATATCGACAAATTACAAAAAGCCTATTATGCTATTATTTTAATGTAGATTCACTTAGGTTCTCAAAACATACGCAAAATGTCATTCCGCGTGAAAATCCTTTGATTATTAAGAAAGTTACGATGAAAACTAAAAACTCGCAATTTCGTTGAAATATCATAGGAAGGGACCTTACGTAAATTTCCAAAATATCAACAAATTACAAAAAGCCTATTATGCTATTGTTTTAATGTAGATTCACTCAGGTTCTCAAAACATAAGCAAAATGTCATTCCGCGTGAAAATCCTTTGATTATTAAGAAAGTTACGATGAAAACTAAAAACTCGCAATTTCGTTGAAATATCATAGGAAGGGACCTTACGTAAATTTCCAAAATATCGACAAATTACAAAAAGCCTATTATGCTATTGTTTTAATGTAGATTCACTCAGGTTCTCAAAACATAAGCAAAATGTCATTCCGCGTGAAAATCCTTTGATTATTAAGAAAGTTACGATGAAAACTAAAAACTCGCAATTTCGTTGAAATATCATAGGAAGGGACCTTACGTAAATTTCCAAAATATCGACAAATTACAAAAAGCCTGTTATGCTATTGTTTTAATGTAGATTCACTCAGGTTCTCAAAACATAAGCAAAATGTCATTCCGCGTGAAAATCCTTTGATTATTAACAAAGTTACGATGAAAACTAAAAACTCGCAATTTCGTTGAAATATCATAGGAAGGGACCTTACGTAAATTTCCAAAATATCGACAAATTACAAAAAGCCTATTATGCTATTGTTTTAATGTAGATTCACTTAGGTTCTCAAAACATACGCAAAATGTCATTCCGCGTGAAAATCCTTTGATTATTAACAAAGTTACGATGAAAACTAAAAACTCGCAATTTCGTTGAAATATCATAGGAAGGGACCTTACGTAAATTTCCAAAATATCGACAAATTACAAAAAGCCTATTATGCTATTGTTTTTAATGTAGATTCACTAGGTTCTCAAAAAATGTCATTCCGCCGCGTGGAAAATCCTTTGATTATTAACAAAGTTACGATGAAAACTAAAAACTCGCAATTTCGTTGAAATATCATAGGAAGGGACCTTACGTAAATTTCCAAAATATCGACAAATTACAAAAATCTTTTTTTCTTTTTTTTTAATTTAAATTCCCTTAGGTTTCAAAAAAAAACCCAAAATGTCATTCCGCGTAAAAATCCTTTGATTATTAAGAAAGTTACGATGAAAACTAAAAACTCGCAATTTCGTTGAAATATCATAGGAAGGGACCTTACGTAAATTTCCAAAATATCGACAAATTACAAAAAGCCTATTATGCTATTGTTTTAATGTAGATTCACTTAGGTTCTCAAAACATACGCAAAATGTCATTCCGCGTGAAAAT